>JASANN010000233.1:1194627-1355694 GCA_031762395.1 Calameuta pygmaea | reverse complement strand
TTTATATTAAATCTAGCCCTGTGACTTGTTTTCATTTTTCTAGCATCTTAACGTCATCGAAACGTATCTTTTTGGTGGGTTGAGAACTTTTTTCAAAATATGCGGTTTTTACATTTTTTATATTAAATCTAGCCCTGTGACTTGTTTTCATTTTTCTAGCATCTTAACGTCATCGAAACGTATCTTTTTGGTGTGTTGAGAAGTTTTTTCAAAGTATGCGGTCCTTGCCAACTTCCATTGAGGATGACATTAAGTAAGCCGAAGTAACGATAAAAGAGTTCCGGGAAATAATTGTACAAGGAGAGTCAAGAGTCTCGTTAAGAGATTCTTTCCAAGAACACTGACTGCCTCTTCTCTTGCTACCCTCAGGAAAATTCAAATCTTTGCCGCATACAGAAGAAACACTTGCGCCAAAGTTATCCGAACAATAACGAAGGAAAATGTTCTTGCGAAGAAAGTTCTTAATTATTGAAAAATCTTAAATTATATATTAGCCGAAAATCCCGACGAACATTTCAAATATTTAAATTCCTGTAACCACGAGAATTCGCTCCGGCTACGTTTCTAATCGAAATTCCATTTTCGCTTTATAGCCAACCGCTAGTGACTTTTTTTTTGTGATTGAGATTTTTTTTCGCGAAACCCTGAATTGGCAAGCATCAAAGAGATTTTCTTCGCTGCAGTCTCTTCTCGTGTACCGCACGTAGCATATGCAAGTATCGATACTGGAGATTCAAGTGAAATCCATATATTTAAAAATCGCTGGAAAATACAAAAATCTACAACTCAGTTCGACTATGCATCTAAAATAAAATTGCTTGCAGTATCTTGAAAAAAAAAAAATTCTATCATCTCGAGGTAGTTACGAGTGCACTTTGAAAACTGTTTAAATTTATCGATGTGTGATGCACATAGACTCGTTATCTACACTTACGAATGATATGGGATAGGATGCTAGAAGTTTTGAATTCTTCGAACATTTATTTCAGTTCTCAGGCGATGAATCTCGCCGACTCTGTGGCGGCAGTGTCAGTTTGACGGAAAAGGGTACTTCGGGGGTTGGTCCTCTTGGGGTTGCAACGTATGGCTCCCTGGCCTTTCAGCTGAAAGATGCTCATCTCGAGGCCAGCGGCACTTGTGACTTTGTGTTCAGAGCATTAGGTGTCGTCAGCAAAACTCTAGTCGTCACAATTTGCCTGGGCTGTCTCTCAACAATGCCACTTCTTATGCTTATCATGGGTAAGTGAAAATTGATTAATTTTAATCAGACAAGATAAACTTAACCCCATTGCCAAAGCATATTGATCTTGGTCACCGTACACGTTCTTCCCAACCCTTTCAACGGGCGTTTTCTCTTTTTAAAAATATTTTCACGTTTCTTCGAAACAGCTGAGAGAAATAGGAGGCGTCTGATAAATTGCACGGATTCCACCTTGGCTCATGATTCAATGTTCAGGAGAGACGCAGCAATTCGCAAGTGTCAGTATCTCTTATCGCGTTCGGTGCATCCGGAATTTTTGGACTTTAAATATATTGCACAAAAATTGCGGATTTACTGTAACTAATTGAAACGCGAAATTATAATTCTTTATCAGATTAGAATTTACGTAATTCAGCACTGACGGACAATTAATTAAGGAAAATAAAAGAAACCAAATATAATGTAAAATTAATAGAGCTGTTAAAACCAATGGTGAAATTTTGATATCTCGTACTATTTTCTCCTACTGTTACCTCTCGAGAAAGGGCGTGGCAAAATCTCGAGATGCAGTTTTGCAAATATGTATGCAACCGGGCATGCACGAGCTGTACAGTAACTGCATTGCAGATTTGCATTACCTTCTGCGTATTACTAAAACGCTTATGGTCGGTCATTCGAATTGCAGCTGTAACAGTTATGAAAATTTAATACAACAAAATCTAGTAGCGTGTAGCTGACTTGTAGAAATGGAAATAACGATTTTTTTTTCTCTCTTATAATTACGTATGCCGGGTTGCAGTTAACTTCGAGATTGTTTATTGCATCGCAAGGATTAAACAATTTAACTATATACAGTATATACGATAACAGTCACAACTTTGACATCTTAGAAAATCAGAGGCGGCGACACGCAACTGCGCACTTTCTCTCAGCCGCATGCAAACTTACGTAATTTCTATACGGTACCTGAGAATTTTAGAAAAAAAGGGGTAAAACTACGTCAAAGGGCTCTCTCAGTATTATCCAATGGCTATCCATACTGTCGTACTGGAATTTTGATACCCTTTTTGCCAGTTACTTTCGGTCGATCCTTAGAGTGCTTTTCTGATCCTTAGACTGTCATTCGGTGCAAAAACTTACTCTGAACAGAGAGAAGGGTCGATCGATCCTGGTGCACATTTTTTTTATCTCTCTTATAACTAGGCCACCGTAAGTTAAAAATAATGGCTACGAAAATACAGTACCGCCAAAAGACCCATGATCAATCACCATCCAAGTCCTTGCACGATCCTCCCAGCTGAAGGAGGAGTGTACAAAAAATAAATTGTAAATCACTTTCTGTTTGGCAAATGTGAAAAATTATGAGATCACCTGTACACGTCAAAGTTCGCATGTGAATTAAGCTCACGCGGGCATCGAACAGGGACGTGGCAGAGATGAAAAATCAGGTCGGACGATTAACGATAAATTTATTCCCTATAATGAACATATAAGTGTCACGCCATTACTTGCACATTATAATAATTTAACCGGCATCACATATATATTTTTAGACGTCAAATACTGAAAAAAAAAAGATCATTATCGTCATCCTGCCACTGCAAAACAATTAATCTAATAGATAAAAATCATCTGTCTACATGGGGAAAGCGTATTACGTAGAGCCCTTAAGAATGGTAAATTGATGAATGTGCCATTACTTAGCTGCAAAAGCCGACTAATCCAGTCGTTCGCTTTCACGTTTTTCGAGCTGATTTCTAATAAATGATCGTCCTCCCTAGAATGCTTTCAGGATCGAATTCCAATATGTAATAAGGGTTTTACTAGTGTTTTAGATTAAATGGCCTATCAATCCAGCCATTTATTCGTATATGAATGATTTGGTACTATTTGTAGTCTTATATAGAAATCATTATATCTGCCAGCTGTAAATTCATTTTCATTTCTGTTCAGGACTTCAGTTCATCAGGGATTGCCCCAAAGAGCCCCATATACCAGTGTACATGGTGGTAGGTGGTACCCTAGGAAGTGTCAGGATGCTATGGGGATTATATTCACAGATACGTTCCAGAAGACCTGAAGGATTGAGCGTTCGCAGTGCTAGGTCACACATGTCACCTACCAGACTAGCCTCTATGGCTTTGACGTGCTTCCTGGCTGGTTGGTTCGTATTAGGTAAGAGCGTTCAGTAGACGTTAGGAATGTTCACTCCAGTAAAGATGTAATCTGCAGAATGATAACAGCCATTATTATTTATTATTGCATTTCGATGAGATAAACGACATGTGCATGTTAATTATGAATTTAATAATCACTCAGGTTAATTGATTAATATTAGTAGAAACTTGGTATTCTTCTCTGTTCGTCATAATCCACCCTGTATGACGGCTGCACAGTCTACTGCGAAGTATAGAAGTTGCCTGTGTCAGGGGCTCTTGCGTCTGACTCTATTCGGATATTACTACTTCGAACGGAGTGACTCTACTGGATGATTTTAATATAGCACTTAGCATCCTCGATATGCTTTTTACAATGGTGTAGGTAAATATTTTCTCTCTTCGTTTTGCCATAGGAAATTACTGGATATTAAGCATCAGGTGGCCCGATTATGCTCCTACGTTGTTCGAGCCTAATCGATGGTGTCACAAGACGCTCTACATATTTTCATTGGTGCATCTGTGCGTGGTTTACGCTGCTCTGGCGGCCAGCGTGTTGGCGGCTCTGTCTCTGGCTTTCTGCAGGATTCTCGCATGTCCCTGGCCAGAGAGGTGAGAAAATTTGTATACGTTCGAGTAAAATGAATTATTCGCATAAAAGACAGTATATTACGTTAAATGCAACAATACTGGTATTAACGCGAGTTGAATCATTTGAATAATTATTTAGAAAATTTAACTCGCGAATACCTCGAATATCATGAAGCTCAAATAATAATGTTAATAGTTGACGTGGACGCATTCGTTAGCGGTAAAATAGCCCAATATGTTCTACAATGTGTATATATAAACTGGCGCCATGTGCAACGGACCGACTGCACGAAATCCGGCAACGAGGCCGATCACCCGTTAGAAAGGAAATTGCGATAATTCAACCCGGATAGAATCGATCGATACTCACCGAGTTTCGCGAACCCTTAACCGGTTTATGATCCAGCGAACGGAAACATACTATAGCAAAAACGGCATTATTGACATTCTGACGTTTTCTTTTAATAGAGTTTCGTGCGATGAATAAAAAGTTTTTCTTTCCTTTTTCAAAGATACAAATAACCACGGCGATCCATGCGCTTGAGGGACGTTCGCGAGAAGACCGTGACTACTGGAAAAAGACATCCGCAAAATTCATTCGAGGGTAACGTCCTGGAGGAGGTCGAGGAGGAGGAGGAGGAGGAGGAAGAGGAGGAGGTCGTGGAGGGCAGCGAGGTCGTACAGGAAGTGAAGTACTGCAGTAAAGTGCAATTCCGGGCACCGGATATCATCGAGTTGTGATAAACAAGATAAAGACAACCTAAGCTGAATTGCCGAGATAGCAAGTTTGGCACGAATGATAAGAAGAAGATGAAGATCCCGAGAAGGATAAAGTAAAATTTTGAATTTTCTTGGCTCGTTGCAAAAGCTACAAAAATTTCGCAGATACGTTTCTTTTTGGCCGCTACTGTACGTACCGAGTTAACATCGTCAAAGCTTTGATGCAAATGTCGGACTTCGTGGGTTGGATCGTTACCTTGGTATGGAAAGTTTCAGAAGGAATGATACTGTACAAAGTTCAAATTTCAAAAAGTACTTGAGGATTATTGCCCATCGAAGACATTGAAGTAACGTGTTGTAGCGTCACCGTGAGAAGTAGTGGACCTCCCGTTATCAAGCGATAAATCTCTGTGGACTTTATTAACCGGAAAACCCAAATTCGTTTTGCGGTCAAAACTCAAATGCCATTGGTGCAACGTGCTCCAGGTTATTTTACACAGCAGCGCTCTCGTCTACCACATTTCTCTTTTCTTGTATAAGCATCCTTTTTTTTCGATCAGTCGAAACACGAAGATCGGACGAAAATAACGAGAATTTCTGTCTGATTGACTGACGAAACCAATCGAAATGAGAGTCCTCGTGAAACAATAACGAGAGGTTGGCTAATGTTTGCATCGTTCAAAAATTAAACTCGAGCCCAACTACTCGCCGCTTTGATGATCAACAATTCTTTACTAATGTGCAACCTTCTAGAAGGTAAGTGCTATACCCATACCTGCATTGCTCTACTCTGTGCTATTCGACATTTTTTATTCTGCTATTAGCTCACTAGATTTCATTGATCCTTAGTATTAACATAACTCGAAATTAAGGCATATTCATAAGTGAACTTTTAGATCTTTAGAGAGCGACCATATTGTATGCATAAAAGCGATTGTTGAGCATCGCCCAAAGACTGGCTTTCAAACGGCAGCCACTGGGCTAAATCAAGTGTGAACGTTGAGAAAAAAAAAATTATTCGCGTTAAAATCTATAGAAACAGTGTTAGTAATAATTAAGAGAAAAGAAAAAGGAATTAAAGAAATCTCTTTTCATTTGAGCTTTTCACGTCAGGCGTCAGGGATGCTGTACCAACAGTTTTAAAGATATTAAAAAATAGTGAAAAAGAAGAAGAAAAATAGAAAAACAGTCCATCGTGAATATTAGATTTTATAATCTTCAAAAACGAAGTCCTTTTGTACTTACAGTAGAAAACATCTTTTTTTTTTTTCGTCGTTCTAATTATCCTTCGTCTCCTCCTCCTGTGCTCCCCTGATAGACACTTTTACCCAATATTCAAATTTTATGTGACACGTCACACACAGAATACGATGCCGACATATGTGATAAAGGAGATTAAAAAAATATCATAAAGTCTATCAGGATGACATAGAAAGACAATGGATCGATAAACCATATATAACCTATCAATATTTATTCTGCTTACATTTATACTTATAGAGTTAAATTTCTTTATTATGTTTTTCATTACACTCATTACCTAATAACCATCGACTCTCCTCTCATCAATTCATGGATACCAACCTACAATGCATTAACATGTAAAACATATCTTGAAAAAGCCGTATCTTCGTGTAACATTGAACATCAACTAATTATCAAAGCCAATAATTTTATTTCCGAATCGACCATACTTATTCGACATACAACAAAACCGATCCACACGTATCGAAGTAAAAGAGTCAATTAAAGATATATACATCTTACCTAACTCCAACAGCACTATAAAACGAGCTACGAGATCGTAAGCGAATGCTCGTATCCGTATATAAATAAATTCTCGTAGGGACCTGACCAAGCCGTCTATATATAGCTACTAGACATAGCATCTATAGTATACATATATATATATATATATATATATATGTACAATTAATTTGCTCTTGCATAACTCTTAGAGCGACGTAGTTCACTTGTATGAAATTTTGTTTCGTTGCATCCGCGCCTGCGCAGTGGTTCGAAAACGGGTCCATATATATCGTATATACAGATACTATATCGTAAATAAAGTGTCGCGTAGACATTGACGTATCTAACGTTTAATATGCCTGTATCGATCGCGCGTCTCCGATATATCAGACTTTCTAACTCGATTAGACTTTACGAATATAAGATATCGTAGGGACTCGTAGAATGTTTGTATGTCGACGTCATCGCCCGTAATAACGTGTTAATTAAGGGACGCCTATTTACATGTACATACTGTATTCGATTAGACACTAGCGCCATCGTATTGCGATCTAATCTCGTGTACTAATTGGAGACGCGTTTTCATTGGTCACTATAAATGTACTATCGTGTTTCGAAGTTGCTTTCAGCGGAACGTCGGCGACGCGACTGCCTTCCGTTTTATGGGTCGTGAATAACATAGGATGATAATAATTTTTTGAATACAAAATTTTTTGGAATTTTTAATACCATCATGTTTTTTTTTACTATCTCTAAGAGTACGTGTGGTTTTTTTTTGTAAGGATCTATGGCTTTTTTTTGTCTTTTTTATTCCTCCTTTTATTGTGTTTCTGTTCGTTGAGAATCCGCCATTTTTTCTTACGTGTATCGATTGTGTCACGAATTTTTGTTTGCCACTAGATTCTGCGTCACGACGCACCGAAGGACGTCGCGACGCGTCGACGTTCCGCGAACTATTTACTTGCAAGGCACAACGAAAAATTGAATGACTTTTTACATGACGGAGGCAAATCTTTATGACGCTGTGTGTACATGGTATGCATGGAATTCGAGAGTGCTTCGAGGAACGAGTGATTAGTGATATCAATTAGTATTGTGCGTTCGGTAATTATGTTAGAGAAAAATCAAAATTGTACAGCGAAACTTACAGGGAGAGAATTTTTCGTTAATTTTTTTTTCTATGAAATTCTACGTAGAAACCAGTGATCGTGGGACATGTTTACCATTTTATTACCTATTTCTTGTAATATACGATATTTGTAATGGCTACGTATAAATTGTACAGTGCACACGGTAAATATTACTTTCAATTTTTACTTCGTTCCAGGGTAAAATTTAAAATGTAAAATTTTCTGTTTTACAAACAAAAAAGATTGATATTTTCACATTGCAAAGCGTATAGTGTTACTAGGAGAATTGAATCAGCTGAAGTTAGCCTATCCGTTCGATCTTAACGATAAAAACCATATTCAGACTGGTCAATAAGGCTACATTTAATAACCTGAATAATACAGTTGGAATATTAATTTCTGATTCTCTGCGCGTAAGTGAAAGAATAGCTCAAAAAAATTAAATATAAATAAAACAAAAATTATTAAGCCGATCTCAAAAGAAAATAATATTAAAAAAAAACAATTTATTAACAACTGTTTCAGATGGCTTTTTAAATTCAACAATTTAAACGGTATAGTTTTATATTATATATTTTGAAATTTCGAAATTTTTACTGTACACAATAAAAACTGACGTGTCCTGCTTACTGTTTAGTATATTTTTCGTGAGTCGTTCTTAAACATATAGATAACATGTTACGTGATAACACGATGTCCCGTGATTAGCGCGATTGTCACGGTAATATTTTAAATAAAAAATTCTCTCCATGTACCTTAGCAACGAAATCACTTTAGGGAGAGTTTCTATTTACTACTCGAGGATATTGATTATCGTCGATAGGAGTCTGCACGAACTGTATATTCAGCAGTTCCTATAGGAGTGTTAACCGTGCGTGTCGGATTCATGACGTTGCATCAATCTCGTTATGAATTTGAATTACCCGCGCATGTACCTTTATTCTATAAATAAATCATCTGTAATCGGGTAAAAGTTGGATTGTATATAATCCGGGCAATTCGTGACGTCCATATATAATTATGGGCGAATCCGGTGGAAATAAAATATCGCAAAGTCAACTCGTACCGAAAGTTACGTAACGGGTACGAAAAGTTCCGACTTGCAAAATTTCATCGGGAGTTTGAAAAAAACAGGATACGGAAAAACTGTTTTTTTTTTTTTTTTTTTGAACGTCAAACTAGTAAAACGTGAAGAGAATCGCAATGAACGTTGCAAAAAGTTTTGCGATCGTTGTTACCGAACGTCACGCCACTGCGAAACAAGTCGCTAGACAATTGTACGATTGTCAAAATACGCAATGACATTAAGACTCGAATTAAATGGAACAGTCATATTTTTAATTCATGAATTGCGTGAATGACGTACGTGAAAAGAAAAGTTATTTTTGGCCGGATCGAACGAAGGAATGGAATCGATTTTATCGTACGATTGCGTAACGATAACCATAGGCAAAAATTAGATTCGTCATAGAAAAATAATAATAATAATTCATGACTCGCTCCGTTAAAGAAGAAATTTAAGTAAAGTTGTAATAAATAATTTTAGATCGAGACGTTGATAAGGCTTTTAAAAAAAAAACCGTAGGGATTTATCTATATAACTAAATAAAATAATTCCACTTCATTTTTCGTTTCGATTATTAGATCGGGGTTAGATGTTAAAAATATATATATATATATATATATATATAAAATTTTAGTCACGACGCGTTAATCGTTTTATAGTATATTGTTATATTTCATAGAATAGAGAATTTATTTATTTTTATACAAATAATTTGGTAGCGTCATGTAGATTTATGCATTTCCAAATCGCTATGTCGTACACGTACTGTTTATTCGAGTGGACCGTTTAAGTTTCAAAAATTCACTATCTCGTTAGTTCACGCCGATAAGTCATGATAATCGTAACGAGCTAATCGATAAGTACGTGTCTAAGTGGACTTAAGGTAAACATAAATGTCTATAGTAATATTGCGATAGGATGTTGTGGTTTAAGTGAAAACTTTTAGTGTGTGTTAGGCTTTAAGGATTTTTGCGCGCGCCAAGTCGCCAACTGTGGTCCAGGCTTTAATCTAGAATTCACAAGCAAGACAGCCGAACTTAAGCCGTCGTGATATAATCGGATGCTATCGAGGAAAAACGTCTTTTTCTACGTCACTTTCGAGCGAGTCCCACCATAGTACGATACTATACATATTATAATAATAAACCGAAATAATTAGTCGCTGACAGTGTCAGTGATTAAAGTTACATCACCGTAGGTAGTTCCTTGATATAAAATATTCTCATTAACATTAAATCCGTAAGGTTAGTTTAGTTAAAAGAAAATTTATTTTTCATTTCTACTTATAGCTCGAAGCATCGTACGAAAACTCGTGCCGATTTTTATATTCGCGAAATACCTTTTACTTTTTTTTTTTATATCTCTATAGCGCACACGCTGCTTGAATTAAATATAAGAACGTGTTATTAATTTTTAAATAAAAGATTAAAGCGCGTTGCGTTTATACCTATACATTTTTTTTTTTTTTTTAATTATACACAGCCGCTACCTTGAACGCCCTCATTGCCAGATTTTCAGTACAAAGCACAACCTAAGTTTCTTTTTGAAAAACAATTTGACGCATGAGCTGGGATTTTCCATAATTCCTTAAAAGAAATTTTTGACTAAGAAAATTTTTGACCACTGAAACCAGCAAGTCCTCGACAACTAATTAATTACACCTATGTATATACTCTATTGAAAAATCTTAAGGGTCCAATAATTATTTGACATTGCAATTAAGAATTCGCACGCGCGCTTATCTCTTGCGCCCTGAATATATCTGACACGGAAATTCTTTCAGATTGTTTATGGAGTTTGAATTAAGTGAAGAAAAAAAAATTGAAAAAAATATATATATATAAAACAAGAAACACCAAACCATAAGACGCGTACTCGTTACCCACTATCTTTACAATTAATAATAATAATATTGTTCTTCGAATAACCATAAGCACGTAATCTTTGACGCTTAAAAATTTGTACCTTATCAATCACGAAGTCACTTTGACATATCTCGTTCAACGTGAACGCTGCTGCATTATTATTATACGCACTGACATATCGTGACAGGTGATTTTATTCGAATCAAAATTTTTTTTTTTTTATCGCATATCCAAAGATAACACCTGACGAATGCAAACTGTGTCGCTGATTGGATACAGTGAATCTCTAGGTAATAATAATCCGTCGTAATTAACGTAGATAAGAAATACGTCACGTGCATAAGCGAGGATATATTGTGCTATATACATAATATATATACGCACATATATATATATATATATATATACACATATGTGGAATGAACGATTGAAGGTTAATAACAATCGAGAAGTACCAGCATAGATGTTTTATTTAATTGTTATGATCGCGTGTGTACGTAATTGATAAGAAGAGAAGAAGAATGGATATTTATTATTAATAAATAAAACCGTAAGATAACCCATTACTGCATATAATATATATATATACGGTATTATATAATATAAAAAAAAATGACTGTAACCCGGAAAAGATATGGCGGAGGCGTATTCTGACCTATTTATAACCAAGCCGAATAGACGAAATACACCGTATATGAGAGTAAAAAATATTTGAAAATAATTAATTGACCCAATTTACGTTGAATCCAGAAATTCCCGCAATCCTCACTTCGTGAATTTTAATTAACGGTCATTTCCACGTTTCAACTTGTTACGGGAGTAACGTTTAAAATTTTTTCCTCCCGATCGCTGCCTCCCACGAATCTACCAGAAGTTACCAGAAAGTTTTCAGCGGATATATATAATTTGAAGATCAACGCAATTTCAGCGTAATTCCTAAATCAACAGCTGGATTTGCGAATGAACGGAGGTTTCCGAGTAATTAGTCCCAATGAAGCTGGGCTTACGTGAATTTCCCCAAATTGTTATCTGATACACGATAACAATGAGATGTACCGTAAAACCTATATACGAGAATTTAACGATGAAATATAGTAACAAATGATAAATTACTGATAAGGGCAAAATTTTAATATACGACAATATCACGTATTAATTAAATCCATGTAAATGAAAAAAAATACTATAAACCCTATGATAACAGATATAAAGTTAATCGAGTTAAGAACTTGACTATCCTACTATTCGATCCCATCTTTTTCGCTTCCCCTGTATAACAGAAAATTAGGAAACGCGAAAAGACCAAGTTAAACGATGCGGTTTAAGAATTCATGAAGAAATCAGTGCTGATAAAATTTCACTATATTTTTTTTTTAATTTCTATTTTCATTATCAATAAACGAAAAGATCGTATCCAGCATCCCGTGGAAATCGGTTTGAAAGATATGTATTTCGATCTAAATGTAAATATAGTCCCGTTATGCGCGTATTGCGGCAGGATGAAAAGTTGACGCGAAACTTTTTCCACACCGTGTATTGAGAAATTGATTAAAAAATATATATATCTGTCAACCTGTCCCTCTGACTCTTTACCCATATCTAAATCTTTCTCTGATCCACCGATAGGTGGCAGCACCGTCGCGGTAAACGACACAAGTCACCGTACACTTGAACGACGCTAAAGCGTCTATTTTTAAAAGCACTCCCAGGCCTTCCCTCGCGATAAAGACTAAATGCACTGTGCCGCACTAAAGTGCCAGCCCCTTAAGGAAGTGCCATTTCACGGAAGCATAGCAAGAGCTTCTTACGAGCGAGTACAGAGAACGCAGAAAGTTTCTCCAATGTCATTTTAACGGTAGAAGACTAATGACATACGTATACACATATATTACATACGCATATAAGATATATATATACACAGTTTAACTTTAAAATAATTAGTTTCAATAAAATCTCTTGACGCGAAGTGGATGTAATATGGCTAAGGTAAGTCAGCGATGCGGATCCAATTTGAATGTCAAATTGAACTTGGTGAAATTATTAAACCTTTGATTCCTTCCTTCCTTCCTTCCTTCCTTCCTTCCTTCCTTGTTTGCTCTTCCTACCCCTTTCGAGTCGTATTACCTTTTCGTAACTGGAGTGGCACCGCCGCTCGGCAAGTTGACATTTGACAAAATGCTTTATTTCCATCATGGCAATTCTACACTCGTCATGCGACATGAGCGATTTCATTGACAAAGGGCCCCAACAATGGATCGAAGAAAGCCGATGCGAGGACGTATTAATTGTTGCCTCAAGTGCAGTAGGAATGTTGTGACAGCCACTGAAATACTATAGTCATACGATAGCTGGGATTAACTTGGCTTGTGGGAACTTCGAAACTCGCACGAGCGCATACGCGTAGTGGGAATCGATAAATCCAGCGTCGAGGATGAGTTTATAATTAAATGAAGGACTAGAGTAACTGCATCAATGGAAAGGATGAAAGTGGCGATATTAAGATAAACCATGATAAGTGCATATTAATATTTCCTTTGCCTGGTTAATGACTTTCGAAATTTTGTTTTTCTTTTTTTCTTTTTTTTTTCTAATCAGTACCCCATCCCTTTTGAAAACAATGCGCTGCTTCAAACTTTGTTTTTTTTTCGCCAATTCTTACGCGAGGATTGTAATAATAATGATAACCCTTCAGATTAATTATACTTGTAACTTGAAACGTTGTAATTTAATTAGAGTCACAAAGTAATTAAACTTCCCCATACATTTATGATACGAGATGACAATCAACGTTAAATATCACTTTTAAATATAAAATTCTAATGTACGCAGCGCTGAAAGCATTTGGGCACTACGCTGCGTATTAGATAGTGAGATTAGAGGGATAAGAATCGACCGGTGTCGGATTACCGGCATATTGCTCGTTGCGCTAGAGTCACGTCGGATTATGTATACGGTGACCTCCGTTTAATAAAGGAATCAGATAAGGCACAGTGTTAGAAACATAAGTGATTCAATTTTACGTCACTTAGGGGGTCATTAGATCAAGATACTGGCGACAGAGCCAATAACGATCGTATCGATAAGATGTAAACGCAAAAAAAAAATTAAATCACTGAAAAAGGAACCAAGCTTAATTGATCCTTTGATTAACGTCCGTGAATACAGCCGATAGGCTATTTAACCGCAAAGAAGTCAATTATCGGAAAAGGCAGTGTGATCGAGTGTACTAAATCACAGTGAGAACCTGACGGCGTCGATCCAGCCGCGATCGCAAACGATACAGTTCAAAGATAGCGGAAGTTAATAAAATTTTAATCCGATTAAATTTTACAGGGTAAAAATATCGTAAAGTGACTCTAGAATAAAAATGACACCGATTTCGATTAATCGGTACGAAGCTGCTTATAGGTGTAGAATTTGGTAACGTGTCACGAGATTCAATTCTTTTGAACGGCAACACGTCCCGGCTGATACCCTCGCGAGCAGACTCGATTATATACAGTTTATCAAGAGATCTTGCATCTGCCGGTACATGGCGCAACATCGTAATTCAAACTAGAAAATAACATACAGCGCCTTTCAAAAGGTACAATATAATAACGCTCATACATAAATAGCAACGAGGGTATAAAACTGATGTCAAACCATATTACACCGTTCAATGGGTCTCGTGCCCACGGACATTTTATTCCGGCGCATCCGAGCTGCAGGATCGCAGATAGCTTACAAAGATGGCCGCCCTAATCCGTTAGTTGAACGAGCGAAGAAGAAAGTAAAAAATATTAGCCGAAAAATTGAAAAACGACGTATGGGTTATCGGGAAATGAGATACAGCGAAGGGGTTGGAGGATTGAAATTTTTTCGGGAAAATTGTACGACGACTGATAAGACAGTTCCGAAGATAAATTACGTTCGATGATAAATAAGGATTAAATAATGTATTTATCTAGGTGACAAACGTACGTGTTCCTGATCGTGTCAAACCGCGTCCCAAAGTGGACATTTAATGCAATAATTTGATCCGACGGCGAAGCCCGTGACGTCGTACTCTAAATGCATAGAGGAATAATGGCTGCCTTTGGGGCATTATGGTAAGTAAAGTTATAATTTCAGCAGTACGACAGGGACTTGTGGTCTTAAGCCAAACCCCACGAGAGACTGGGATTCTTCCGGTTCTCGCAATCCGGTTTACTCGTCCCATACGTGAGGGACATTCCCCTTGGGCGTGGCGTGTATAAATCGCATTTCAATGTATACTTGAGTGCTTTAGAATAGAAGGAATAAAGAATGGTCGGAGGAAGGATGATGGAATGAATGAAGAAGAAAAAAGATAAAGGAGGGAGGGAGAAAGGCACAACAATGGGAATTGGTACTCACAGTCTACCTAGGTAACTTAAGGACACGTAGCACACTTGGTGGCTAGACAGAAACTGACTGTATCAAACATGGCGAGTGCTCGGATTGGATGGATCAAACGAATGGTTGGGACTGTTAAAAAATAAAATGCGTCAGAAATTCTCGTAGGGGCGAAACGAGAGAATCGATCGAACGAGGTCGATCATAAAAATGTATCTGCTGATAAGATAGATATGCCAAAGTATAGATATAGCTTTGCTTGTATGGATAAATATAATCGAATCAATGTATCAGTGGAGCCTGAAGATTAGCAGTCGATTAGCACGGATGATTGGGGTAGATCAGTCTTATCAGTAAGACTGCGGAGCAGCCAGACCACGTTTTTGCCCTTGATCATTTTATCTCTAATATCTTTGATCCACATTGATTTCCTTACGTTAACGGAAGTAGCCACTTAGTCCTGGGGTCTCTGGAATAGTCGGCTCGCAAACATCGTGTAATGACACTTAATTACAGGTAATCTAATGTCAAACACTCAGGTCCGACTCGTGCACGAAGGCTGTCGTATGGTGGGTACCCCAAAGGCACCCTTGGCTTTATTGATTCAGCCAGCACTGTTCGGGATGGGTATCATTGGACATTATATCCCATTTTTTAGGTTATAGAGGATCATCGACTTGATCGTAAAAAAAAAAGGTTTCTCATCTACAGTCAAAGTGAGGATCCCACCTTCATTTCCTGAAGATTCCAATACAGATAGAGGGTGCAGATAACTTGCTGATGAATCTATCAAAAAGGATCTTTTGTCCTATCGGAAAAACATAGAATCCGTAAACAGACGGAATAACATTTTCATGTGTTTCATATGTAAATTAGCCTGCCTGAAGTTATGCCGAATGGACTCTTTCGGTAAAGTCACCGTGGTTGGTTCTCGATCACTTCTGACCATGTCCATGAATCATTGTCAGACACGTTTTTTTTTCCGTGCTTTTTTTACACCTTGTCTGCCAACTTTCAAATACGCAATTACACGTTAATATTTAATAGAGGACACAAGTTACGTCCGAGTCGTGCGAAAGATCGTACAAGAAGTCTAAGTTGTTTGGATTATGGTTAAAAGTTGGAAAAACACGCAACTATAACAGTATCGCATTAAAAAAAAAAACAATAGTGTCGTGTGCCAAAGATAACAGAATAAAGAAAGGTATAAGGGATGAGAAATAAAAATTTTCGATAGGAACGAAATAGCTTGGAACTAGAAAAATAAACTCTTAAACTGCTTCCCATACTCTTAAAAATATTTCTCAGTTATTTCCCATAAAAAAAAGGTTCGATTCGTGGCTTCTATTGTCACTGTACGTTTTATAGCCGGTGTGACCTAAATTTTACGTTTCCCGTTATACCGTAACCTGATTAACGAAATTCGAAAAACTTTCTACCTCCATTCCTCGAATTGTACCATAGTCGTGATCCATCGAATGACAATTGTCCAGAACACACTTTGCTTCCTCAATTCCCTCATTTAATTAGCCGAACATTTCAGCAGTGCCCAAGACATTTTTTTCCCACGGGACTCGTCCCGTCATCCGAATGATCGTTACGTTTAATTTTCTCGTCGACGGGACATTTCTCCCGAGATTGGATTAGGAGGATCATAGTACAGTCATATATACCACCGAGTTATCGTTTACAGATTATTTGTCCAATTAACCCGAATTCAGTATAGAAGCCTTGCAAATCCCATACCGGTAACTTAGGCAGAACGATTTACCGGCATTACTATGACTTCAACAGATTGCGAAATAATTACAGAAACCATACGTACAACGCACTGTACATTTCTGACAGATTCCTTTCTCAGGACAGACAAACGTATATCTATAATAACTTGGGTTGATTGAATTAATTGTCATCGATATAAAGAAAATAATTAAAACAGATAAAAGCATCGTACGTGGCACCAGGTTAAAGATGTCGTGACTAAAGATAAATTAGCCAGGAACCAGACTCCCGAGTAAAAATTCAATTTAGGTCATCCCAATGACAATTAATCTTCCGCTTGTAAGCTCAACGTCTCCAGGCGTAGCACGAAGAACTAAGCAAATAGCTCAGTGGTATTAACCAGTGGATTCACGTTGCAGCGATCTTTCGAAGGCACTTCGACTTCGTCCTTCGAAATTTCACGTTAAATTCGCGACGATGAAGATACGATCCTCTATCTATTTAATTTCATTGAAATATATTACCTCGATGCTGTAGGAATATTCCACTAGACGTTTATATACATCTGGATAAATACGGAACTCTCGGTTAAAATAGTAAAGGACTACAAAAAATATAAGTACCTACAGGGTTCACGTGTTTACCGTCTGGAATACTTATTTACCATAGCGGAAAGAATATTCCAGGTACCGATGGCGAATACGGTAAAATAATTCAGACTCGAGTGAAACAGACTATACATGATGCATTTATTGAGGTTCGTACTTAGCGTAATGTTTTAATGATAGTCGATGCTTGAACCACGTGCTATTACAATGCCAGTACGTGGAGCGACACGTGCGTGGTATCGCGATTCAATGAAAATTACGTAACCTCAATATCCGATGATATAAAAGAGACACGCACTTCTGATGTTTGAAGAACATTTGTGAATCCGACGAGATGTGAAATGCTGGTAGCGCAGAGGTTGGGCACGGCGGCGAGCAAAGGACTGTTTGCACTTTGGCTTGGTAGCTGGGAAATTGGAGATAATGATGACGTATTTAAAAAGCAAGCAAGGGTGCGCGCGAGCAGGGGACGTAAAACGGCTCGACGTGAACCCTCTGTGCCGTTTTTATCGAAGATAGTCTCGATGAATTGGATAAACCTTATCGCGACTTTTAATCCGTAAAATGGTTTCGTACCAGTCGCCAGCGAGGACTCAACAATGGCGACTGCCTTTACACGTGTGTTGACCCTCGGATAGGATCATTAATAAAATTGACCACGCGCCAATAGTCCTCGAAGGGTAGGTAACACAAACGCGTCAAAAGTAGGTAAAACGTAGGTAGGCGATGTTATATGAAATAAAAAAAAAGTACCTTCACAATATTACAAAGGAGCAACATATGTTTCTGAAGCGTGCTAGGAGGGTAGTCGGTAGCAACAATGCGTAGGATTCTAGCGTCTAAATATATTGAAGATATGTCGTAATATCTTACGGTACGATATTGGTGTCGAACTAACCCGACGCCTTACGACTTCCAAGAAGTGAGTATTATGGAGAATCAATGTCCTGGAAAATTGCTAGGTTACTTAGCCAGCCAGAACCAGACCTCTGCCATACCGACGCGTGTAATATTCGAAGAGAGTCATCTCCTTCTTAGTTCGTTTCTACGAGTCTCCGTTTATGCTGACTGACAGCATTGCAGAGCTGCCTTTCAGACACTATTGTTTAACTTGAAGCTATATATACTTAGTCTTATCGCACAGGAGTACCTCGTGACTGTAAATGTTTTCATTTTTCTTTTATGCTATCCCTCGTACGATCTTTCCTATGTCTCTCTGCATGGTTACGTTGACACGAATACTGCGCAATAATGCAAAGTATCATGTTAAAATTGTAGCCAAGTGTAGCTTTACGTGCCGGGAATCGCGCCAGGTTACAATTACACATTTATACGTAAATTCTAAACACAATGACTGGGACAAACAACGCGAAGAGAACTTTCGAGAAAGGTAGACAGTACGCCAGAGAATAATTTATATCCTTTCCGTATGTTACTGCACGAGCAATTCATACTTTATGCATTTAATTATTTCTACCTTCGTATTCTATACAATGTTACATAACCTCTTAAACGTACGTGAATCCTCAAGTTTCCCTTAGGATCGCATCGCGTGTTGACTTATCGATCTTAAGTCCTGTTCACATGTAGAACTGAGCGTATATAAGCACTTTGCGCGTTTAATGAACCGCCACTAAGTTTTATGATGTGGATGTACTTAATCGTAAAAGTGCACCGCGCACGACATGTGTTACTGGGTGAAATCATGAAGCGGTCTCCGCGCATGCGCGATCGACCTGCCCTCTACTCATGCAACTTTCAAAAGGGAATAGAGCGTGCCTCTATATTTTACGAAACATTAAATTACACGGACCAACGGATCGCCATCGACAATATGCTACTTGTTTACCAAATCACTCCTCATTGACTGGCTCGCCAGATAAATAACCACTAACAATAATGAGGGACACTTGATTGTGCAGCAAGGGTGAAGACGCGTGCGCCTCTATACTACTGCTTGTTTATTTCTCTAGCATCCCACGGGGAAGGCTATATACTTCTATCGGCATATGTATGTATATTATATAACACATACATATAGTATATATTGTACGCCGTAGGCACACTCCCATATAATGCTAATGGCCATAACGAACCCCATTCGAGGTTAACTTTGTATTACGGAGAAATGTCGTTTTGCAATTTACTCCTTGCATAAACACTGTAAAGCGCTTATGCGAAACGTGGGGGGGATATATAAAAAATAAAAATAGAATCATTGTCCTTTGATATATTTCGACGGTAGATCCTATTTGGAGTGAAGGACTTTGTGGGGAAAATATTTAAATGGAAAACGGTACGAAACTCCAATGTATAAACACACCGTACGAGGGTATAGCGAGATTTTTCAATATTCCGATTGTCAAAGGAACTTTTATGAAATTTGTGTGTGGGTCTGATACGCTTTCGAATTTCGTAAAAAGCATCGGCACGAATGACTCGTAAAATTGATAGGATACGTTATGTGTACATAAGGTGAAAAGCACTCCGGCTATTAATTTCGATTGCTATCGGAATTATTCAATTTCCTTTGGGATATCTGACTTCCGATATCTTTTCTCGAATCTGCATAACAAAGCACACCGTCCAAATGCTGTTTCTCCAACATATGACCTAACCAATTTCCACCTTGACAATAAGAGAAATGCATTTGACTGTGGACTCATCCCAACTGTTACGTCATTGTGTCCCGAATGACAAGGCGAAAAAAAAGTAAAAACGAAAGTTGCCTGGTCATTAATACGAATTTGTCGTACGGTCGACTCAAATGAAATTGATGACGGCTCTATTTCCGTTGCAGCCTCCTTTGCATCCGACGTCATGACACCAATTTTTTTTTTTCCTACAAACTCTCATCCAAACGTTAACAATGTAAATGTGCCATTGGTGTCACGTATGACAATAAAAATCAACATGTACCTATTACACGCGAACACATCATTTTTTTAATGTCTTCTAGTGCCAATTGTATCCCGTGCAAAAATAACTCCAATGGACACAGGGCATTAAGGAAAGAATAGATTAAATGATATGCGAAAAATACATATAAAAAATTACGTTTATCTACGTACATATATTTTTATCATTTATCATCAACTCATCATTCTTATTATTCCAATAGCCTAATGGTACTTATTACAGTATGTATATATATGTATAAGACCTATGGCTGTCCTTATCGAACTCCATGAGAAATATCGTATTGTATAGGCATGTCTGCTATATCGTTAAACTAATAGCGTTAGGTGTCGTAATTATCTAATTCTCCGCGGTATCTAATATCAACACAATATTGATATATAACAGACATTAACGCTCGTCATTGTGTGACGTATCTGGTACAGGGACCATGACGAACTGTCCAGTAGTGCACGTGTGCTCCGTGACGAGAGGGTGAAAACAACCCTAAGCTCGGTCGCTCCAAATGCAGTGGCGCAGGCAGCAATTTCAGACACGAATTTCTTATGCAGTTGCGCAATGTAACCACCATTTTTTATTTTTAATAGCAACAAACTTTTTCCATTCTTTGAAACTTTGTAAATTACCCTTCGCTCTGACGAGGCCGTTGACCGCTTTAATTTGTCCGCAGCGCCGTGTATAAAGCCGGGAAAATATTGTACTAGCGTTCAAAGCTTTCTTAGCCCCTCCGAGTTGCGTGACCGCGCCAATGGAGCGCTGCTGTAGCTATGAATTTGCGATGCCGTTCTTTTTAATTCGATAGTCTAGGGTGAAGGACATATTGCTTTCCGCACGAGAAGGGTGGCCAATGACAGTACGACATTGTATTTGTTTCCTATGTACCGTGCTTAATGTTCTATGTGCAACTGCGTGGTTCTGACAAAGGAATACGATCGTGCGCAGGTGTACGCTCGAATGGTCGTAGCAAATTACACGTGAAACGAATTAAATTATTTGTTTAATTAAAAATTAAATTCTCGCCACAATCGTTAAACCGGGTCATCGTGAAATGCCCTGTTCACGGGTGTGAATCTTTGAAAATTTAACGTCACATTCTTCACTCTTTCTGAGAGAATTTTCAGATGGAGCTACGATACTACTCGTCAAAGTTTCTACCCAATAGATTTTCTAGTGGCAAATCACATCTATCTTTTATGTACGAGTCTCATCAATAATATCGCTCTATAACGACCAAGGTACGAACTCCACCCAGTTTCACGCTCGGTTGCTCTCGTCTAACAAGGCAGGTTCAAGTATCCATTGTCAAGTTTATGAATACCGAAAATACATTCTTGAATGAGCTATATGAAATTATGATATATTGCATGTCGCGTAAGTCTACAGATGCAGCGTGATGACAAACCAGACAACAATTTCGTTATGGCGGTCGAAATACAGGCGAGTATTGTTTTTTTTTAGGTTATATCTTACCAGGCGTGGAAGGTTGTAGCGAATTTTTTATTGGCTCCATAAAAAACATAGAGAACTGTTGGCGTTATTTCTTCTTTTTTTTCGTTCGCGCCAAACATTTTTACGAAGAAAAAAAAACCAGTGACATGTAAATTCACGTTTTAAGGCTCTAATCGACGTCGTGCGTTAGAGCCGCGCGAGGATAGCGTGTGAACCGTTTCATGTGAAGCCGTGTAGGTCGGACTCCGAGGCTCTAACGAGATGCTCCAAATAGGTAAGTGTTACAATGAATCCGCTGTGTAATGCCGAAAACTCACGTATCATTATACGATTATTAAAGGTGTTAAATATATCGAGGGAGATTAATGCATGCACGCAACTCAAAAACTGGGGTGGCCTCATTCAACTGCAACGACGGCATAGAGAGCTAAATTATTACTTTCCAAGGTGCAACGTATAAGAGGCACCAGTGCCCAATGAAACTGCATATTTGTCACGTGATCATTCGTCAAGGTAATATTAATTTTTTCGACTGACTGTACGAGGGCACTCAGAAGTTATCACCGTACATAGTATATTTGTCATATCAATAGATGTCATTGACAGTATAAAAAATATATATATTAAATATAAGCTAAAAAAAAATTGTCACGTCTCCCTGATAACAGAAATTAAACCCACGACACGATAATATCCTGTCTGGTATTTGAAGTTTGTACAGGGGTTCGAAATCTCGCGTTCCAGATGTCTGGCTCATCCACAATATCCCGTATTACTTACACGCTCATCCCGCCACCAGGGCGGTCCCTTCGTCCCTAACCTAATAGGGCTACCTAGCTACGGGGGTGCAGTAGGTCGAGAAAGGCTACTCGATCCCTGCTAATTACGCACATAGAATGGCGCCCTAACGTTTTTATTGGAACTTTTAAATCGAGGCGGTACCTCCGAGGAATGTTCAATTTAAACATAGTACAGATTTAGCGGAACCGTAAACGCACCCTCCCCCTCTCCCTCCCCAGGACATTGCTTGTCTCGGTAAGAATGTTTAATGGTGACACGAGGATTCGTCTCGAGAGGTCAGCGCATGCGCAGGTGAACGTACTCAGAGCAGCGACCCTGTAGCTGAAGATCGAGTAAATTGACGCTGAGGGCGTTTTTCGAAATTCCGCCAAAAGGGCCACAAGTGGCTTGGACTTTCGACAAATACTTCAGAGAGGACTTCGCATTTAGATGGGAATCGGAAGAAAGGCCCTCTGGGCGCTCTTTCACGGACGCCTGGGGTGCTTAAGAATCTACGACAAATAAAGATTTACGATCGAGAAAGCGAACCAACGGAAAGTCCTGATGGCGATGGAAACGCGAAACAGGAAGTACGTGGCGCGAAGCGCGAGCCTAGAGGGTCTTAGGCTCTACTTTATTAAGTATTTAATATGTTGTAACTCACCAGCTCACGCCTATGAACTCGGCACATACTTTTTATATATATATATACATATCTAAAATCCTATTTACCTATTTACATGATAAATTTCAGTATGTATACTTATATGGAGAATTCGAAAAAGTTTACTCTTAAAGAATTGTCCACGCTTTATCTTCCAGCATGAAATAAATGACATCGAGAATGGCATTGGCGGGTAGGAATTGGACTGGAGGGAAGAAGAAAGATACTCAATATTATAAATGATAGAAAAAGGTCTCGTATATACACATTGAGAATCATAAACTATGGAAATATAGAGTGAAGACCCTTCGGTGAATCCGGTATGAATAAACGAGAAGATCCCAGGGTAAAGGAGTTTCGAAAAACGGAAACGCTTGAGCTATTATCTGTTTGTCTATAAAGATAGGCGAGTGCGGGAGCTATAAGAGTGAATGTCGTTCGAGAGTCGCCTAAACCTTTTTTTCTTTTTTTTCTTTCATGAAAATGCCCACAGTGAAACCCCGTCGCGACAGCAAGCAAACGCCTACGAAATATCCGTACGATCCATTCAGCCTGAAGATTCTTCAATGAAAACGACACTTGGCCTTCATTCGGGAAAAACCGAGGAAAAACATCTCTCAAGATGATCCTAAGGTGCCTAGGATACTTCTTTCTCTGAATGGATGGTTCAGAAGGTCTTTCGCGCACGGCCACGGCCATTTTACTTCCTCGCTTCATTCAAGCGCGAGAATCTACAATGAGCGCTGGCTTCCTTTTCTCGGTACTTCACGCCGAGAAATTTGAATTTTACGTTCGGAGTCATTGCTGGGGATCAGGTTAGGTTACAGGTACTCCAATGACAATGTGACTTCGTGGAGTACGACACTTTGTGAATGAAATTCATACTACCGTTCTGGAATCTTAGCATCTGGTCAGCTCGCCTTACTACGGGCATAATGCCGGACCAAGGATCATTGTTGACTACGGACCATCCCTGCTGGTCTTTACGAGGGTTTACGGTCAGCGGAGTAGTTCGAGAAGAGTCTCGTGGGGTTATGGCATATAGACACGTGTTTTCAATTGCCCAATGGAAAATCGCATTACGCGGATATGAACGAGGATGCCGGAGGATGGTTATCGATTTCAAATTAGTTCGGGCTTTATAGAACATTGCGAGGAAATATGGGGGGGGACAAATACGCGACAAAGCTATTTGTATATGAAATTTGGTAGGCTACATGAAGACCAGTTACGTCATCGTTACCTGGTTCTATTGCGAAGAGATGAAGAATGGAGGAAAAATATTTTTTGGAAATCCAAAAAAAAATTCCCTAGGGGGATCCTAAATAACCGTATTCCCCGTCTGTATGGCCGCTAATCGATTTTCCCTGTGTTTTATAGCGTAAAAAACTAACCTAAACCTTTCGTCCTCTCACACAATACGTTCTTATTGTTTTTGGTATATGATTTTCAATCGATTTTCTATTCAACAGAAATTTAACGCCTAAAAATATCTAAAGAATGTAGGTTTTTTTTCCAACGTCGGTAAGTCAATCTTTTGTCAAAAGTCACGTGACTCGAATCAACGATCGGTTGATATGTATAAGCACAGTAGGTCATAAGACTAGACGTGTATTGCGTTCAGGTAGCCTAGTACTGGATTTGCTATAATAAAACAAGAAGCACGTTCGAGATTTCGTTTTACAGTATGTGCATATATATATACATATATATGTATGTATATATACAGTGACTATAAAAGTAATCGTACATCTGCCAGTCGTAAATTTCACGCGAATTTCTACTCTCTGCTGTATCCAGTAGTACCCATGGTGCCTTGGAACTTGCGTCATAGGTAGGCACTTCTTGAAAATTCACGCTTAACCGTGAGCAGTGCAGTGCAAAGCCACTCGAAATTGTCTGAAAAGAGGGAGAGACGTGGAGAAGTAAAAAAAAGAGAGAGAGAGAGAAGGAAGAGGAGGGAAGAACTTCAAGGGCCGTGAAATCGCGGTGTGCCCGGTAGGATTTTTCAAAAATCCGCGTGTCGAATCATAGGGGTGCACTGTGCGCTTTACCGGGATTGGGGTTGCTCGACAAATCGGTCGTCTAAGAAATTGACAAGGAGTGAAAAACGATCTTTGAGTACTTTACTGTTAGCGTACAGCTGCAATTGACTGGCAGTGGAAGTCTGACGTCACAGTGAAAAATGTTTAAGTGAAACTAAAAAAAAAACGACATAGACGTACGTTCGCAGTTAATTTTTTTTTTTTTTAATTAAATTCTTCATCTCGATCCTTATATTTGTATTGAACGAAACGTAAGACACTTTGTTGGATTAATTTTAATAAATTTAACTCTCACAAAATTCACTCTTGGTTTTTGGCTCAATTGATAGTCTGGTTTACTTAGGGTGATTGCGTCATTTGTCCGGCAGTCGTAACAACAGCCCAACGCCCTTGGGTAAGATGGGCAGAAATTTGTCTCCTCCACTCACGTCTTTCGACTTCTAATTTGTCACGAGGCAACAAAAGCCGTGAGAATGACAATGGTAAGAGCAAGATAGAAATAAATAGGGGCTGCGCCGCAGTAGCAAAACAGTACATGGTCACTTGGAGACTCGAGGAGGTATGGAAAGTCGAGTAAAATTGACATTGGAAATGGTCATGGGGTCTTGAGAATTTACCTGGACCTGGAACACCTGGTGGATCTACTTCGAGAGTGTGATGCAATTCTTAAGGGTATTATATATAGGTCTTACGAACATTTTTCGTATACAGTGAAATAACAATGACTGGTGGCTATAACCCTTTCTTATACGTAAGTGTAATAGAGAAGATTTAGGATTCAGTTGTTCACTAGATACGTATTCAAATACTGATAAGGCAACTATGACGTATACATATTGATAAACGAAAATAACAAGTGGCAACTCAAGGATTGATCGACCCAAAAAAGAAACTTTTAAGCTTTTTAATTAGTGCTTTGCATCGCAGCAGGTTCGTTATCAGTGATCTCAGAACCCCCCACACCCCCAGTACCAAATTTCAAGAAAATCCTAGACAAGGAAAAATGCATGGCTCAAAGGGTTAAAGTAGCTTCGTTATTTGATTTTACGACATGCCAGTGAATTAAGCCCTACTTCCGGTTTCTGTACCAGTAATTAAACGCTCTCTAGTAGCTTTAAATTGAGTATAAAATAGCCCAGCCCCGAAGGCACAGATAAGATACTATTGATAAAGAAAAAAAAAAACCTCAATTAAATCGATACATAAATGTCAAATTTCGCAAAGCCTGCCAAGCACGAAAAGAATATAATTATTTTTCAAGGTTAAACAGTCTATAGCTAAAAAGTCATGTTTCTCGTCTCTATGTGAAAACAACAAAATGCATGGTCGAAATAAAAGTACAAAAAAGGTATAGTTAGATATCACAAAGTAGAGCTATTACTGTATACAGCGTTATTTGAAATCTGTGAGAGGCGTACATAAAATGGAGCTTTGGGCCAGGCTTATACGTAACACGGTGCTTATTAATTTAGGTAACTAATAAAGATTCGTAAGCGGTAATACCACGTGCATCATGGAAGAATTATTGTGTGCGAACGAGGCAACTCTAAAGTATCCAAGGCGGTGTGTATAATAAAAAGTGAAAAGCTCCCGATGGTATCTTTATATTGCATTATTGCATTAAGCACTTCTGCACACAAACGGGTAGCATCGTCGGAAGCAACAATGGGCTTGGCCCTACAGGACCCCGGGATACGACTCCCCGTTTTCACGACTATTGTCAGTATTATCATGGACAAAGGCTCTGATCAAACATATGCAGCATGCGCGCAAGGCTAGGATACGCGTACCGGTACACGAGAGAGAAACGATTTACATTGATCCTCATAACCGCGTTGCTGCCATTTATTACCCGGCATTTATCAAATAAGATGGAAGCTGTTGTGGCAGGATATCGTTTACTTAGGCCGCCTCGTATACAGACCGCGAATATCCCTGTGTGCAGTATTAGATGCCAAAAATCATAACCGTATTTCGTTACCCGAGGGCAAAGTGAAGCCCGGTATATCCTCCTCTTACAGTTTTATTTACGACTAAGGACGCTTCTTCTTGTCCTTCGCACACGAACCTCAAGACGTTAACAGACAATTAAGTAGCCATTCGAGTTTGGAAAAAAATACGAGGAGTCTTTACGACCTATGAACGATTGTGGTGTCGTTACTTGAGAATGAATTTTTTCTTTTTTTCACTTTTACTTCTCTACGTATATCTTATTTTATTAAACTGACAATAGAGTTCGTTTGCATCGACGGTGCGAGATGAATTTAAAGAATTTTCCATGATTCTTAGGAAAATTGCTTTTGGCGATATTTCATTTGCTTCGTGGAGCAGGGAATAATTTTTGAAAAATATTCAGACGGCATTTCAATACCAAGACGGTTTTACGCCTGCTGTACTTTTTTTGAGCGTGGAATGTCATTTAAAAATTTTTCATAATTTCCAATGACAGCTACAGAACCGAGTATCTCGTAGATTTGAGAATCTTCTGCGAAACGAATTCAGGGATGATAAGAACTAAAAGGAATACAGAGATTAGCAAAGTATAAAAAGCCATTTTTTTATAGCTCGTATTAATTATCACGGTAAAAGGAGCATCGAAACGTCACGAATCCCCATTTAAACCTCATCATCTGATCCATCGATTATTTACTTATTTTCGAAAATTATACAAAACTCCAGTAACGATGTGCAGGTCAAAAATGAATTGCAATCGCAGAGTCGAATTGATTAAATTCAGTCAACTGACGTCACTTCCGGCATGTTAAATTAAAAAGATCTTCCAGCAACTCCCACCAGCCTCAGTCCGTAGCAGTAGAGAAAAAAAGAAGAAAATACACACGAGAAATGTAATAAAACGTAAAATCCAAGAAGATCGAGAACAAAGACTTCGGCATGGAACAGAGAGAGACACTAGAGTCCCAAGGCTCGTGGATCTTTAAGGATTTCCAAAGGATACCCTCTCCTCTACCCATCCACCCCCTATTCGTCTATTCGCCCTTTTACTTGAAAACAAGAAAAAAAAACTCTCTCATTCCTTCTCTTTCAAGCACCCTTTATAAACGAGACACCCTCTATGTACTCCTCTTTGGCTGATCTCGCTGCTACCATCTAAGCTCCCGTCACCGAGCTAGCAGAAAACCTGAAATTCGATCGACAAAATCAAATAGAACGTCTACCTAACTCATTGTTCGCGATCTAAGATCTCTGATCTTCCAGATCGCATTTCAACGATCACTCGTTCGCATTGACAATGTCAAACCAAGGCAAATACTGTCCCTCGCCACGTGAATGATACGTATACAAATAATCAATGACAATCCCAGCGAGCTATGCTAACTGCGGTACGAAACAAGTCCCGGACAAATAACCACGGGTGGCATTTAAGTCCACAAAGAGCAAACGCGACAAAAGGAGCAAAATGCATAAACGAAGATTAAGGTTTTCTGTTGCACGAGTCATCGCGTTTTTTTTTTTTTTTTTTTTTTTACTATTCACGTTATAGTATGTTGAACAATATTTGATAGTTGGTAAAAGTGAAAAAAAAAAAGTACAATCTATAAAAACAAATGCGATACGTATATACGCGCAGTGGTTGCAAGTATTGACAAATTTTTTTTTAGTCATTTATCCATCATTTTCAAATACGCGGCAACCATGTGAAAATTTTCTGTTCAAATAAAAGACAATAAAATTTTAATCGCGATATCGAAACTATCGATAAGCTCTTTACAATATTTTGAATTTATCGACAGCTCGCGTCGATTGAACTTCCGCGATGATTTACGACTTGTTCGTTAAGTATCTAGGGGCATACAGTAATATGTATTGGATCGAGTCATAAATAAGTTTCGTTTTATAAATAAAATTTATTTAACTGCATCGGAGATTATTTATGACTTAATTCAATATATATATATATATATATATATATATAATAAATTCATTCCCCCTTTATTTATCCTCCTGATACTTTTCAACGTTTTAACAATTTTTTTCATATTTCACCCACGCATCGATAATCTGCTAAACTTATATTCTCTTTACCGTCGACGTCTGACTGTTTGCTATTCCGTGCAAATAATATTTTTTTTCAATAAAATTCTTTCAAGTCAAACAACTGTACGTAAACGATTACTAAAAAATATCAATTTTAGGAATATTACCCTTGTACCCAATAAACTTTCGTTATCTGATATCGAAAAGTTCAAGCCTTGCAGACTCAAAATGTTTAAGCGACAAGCTCCGTATCCTGTTAAAAAAATAAAGTAAGTCAACTATCGTTCCTGACCTTTGATCTCGTACCAAACCCTGATAATGTGATAAGCTCTCTAATGTTATACAGCTTATGTGGAAATTGCATTGTTAAGTCATGATAACGTAATCTAATGTCAGTTCCAATGCAGCTGTGGCTTTACGCGATGCGTTCAAAACCGCACCGAAATATCGTGTATTATAATTAATATATATATATATATATATATATATTCGGATTATTATCAGGAATTTAATTGGCTTGAGTCAGTTGACTGTGATCCGATCAGTGTCGACTCCACTAAGCTACTGCTGGGTTTGTGTCATTACTGTGTAGTTTACTTGTTCTCAGTAATGACATGTGGTAAAGTAACAATGCACTACTCTGTGCAGTATTGTTATTCATCCCTGTCTCTCTCTCTCTCGCTCTCTCTCTCTCTCTCTCTCTCTCGTCAAGCCATTAGTACCCCTTAGGGACAAAACCGACTGTGACTGTATGCAAACGGAACATTGTTCATTAACTCAGTAATTTCCTAGTTCATAGACTATGAATTTACAGGGATGACAAATGTCCAGCAATATCTATAAAACTGGCTATTCGCCGATACAACGTGCAAGAGGGAGAATGAATGAAAAAATGAAAAAAAAAGGACAAGTATGAAAAGTCGATAGAGAAAAAAGTTTTTGATAGAGAGCGTGTAATCAAGTACGACGAAATGAAGATGAATCAAGAGATTTATCGGGTTGAGAAAAAAAAAAAGACTAAGCCGAGAGTCACGTTCGAGAAATTTCTCGAGTTTTCCTCAATTGCGAAAATTCCGGCCTGGGAACCAGACTGATTAATTGCATTACCTCTTTCCCTGCAATGAGATAAAGATGCAATCAAATAAATTGCCTGCCCATCAGCCACTCTCTGATAATATTTCGATTTCGCAACGAGAGCTTTTAATTAATATCGAGCTAACAGAATAATTGGTACAACGCAAGGGGGTCAGGATAGAAGTATAAAAAATATTCTTACACTACCCGGTTTTGAATATTTAAAATCTTCTTTTTCTTTCTTTTGTCTTTTTTTCGTTTTTTTCATCGACACTCAATAATACGCGTATGAGCGGTTACCATGGCGACCAACAATCAAGGATAATTTCTAACGCGTGGAACTTCTCTGATTTACTGGCTTGATTAGTTTCGCAGTGGTATAAAATTAGCATAGGCATAGGTTACTGGCCTTTTTTTATGGCTAGTTTTGGACTCGCGCCCCTTGAGTGGCGTCATTGTCCCATTATTACCGTCGCAGAAGGTTGCATCAATTTTGACGTCGAAGGGCTGAAAAAATTATGCTAATTCGTTATTAGTACCAGACACGGGCAAAGCGACACTTACCCACGGGAGCAAAAGGGTTCTCCTAACTACTACGGGTCTAAGGCAGCTGAATCTAATTATCAACATGTTTTCCAATTGAAATCAAACACGGAGAAACATAGAGAATTGCCATAACTGTACCCAGATAATTCTTTGATTCGTTCAAAAGAACTTTTTTTTTTACACCCGTACAGTCTGCTCTGTAGAATTAAAGTCTGCGGCCAGGTAGAAGACAAAAAGTCAATTTGAAATTTCGTTTCAACGCCTGAAACTGAAACAGTATAAATTTTTTGAGAGAGAAAAAAGTAGGATGAAAACAAAAAAATTATTTCTTAATTTCAAAACAGCCTACGAAACGCAATGAATATTTTATATGCATAATTACTAATATTATTAGAGATATTCGATCTTCCCTTAAGTGTGCATAACACAGAGCCAGAATCTCGTTTGCGGAGTGAAGTTGTTAACGAACCGCTTCAACGAGGATGCCGTAAAGAGTCCCAGCGGTCTTCTGTAAACGCGAGAGAATTCATTGCAGCCTTGAGAAACAAAGAGCGACATGCTAGAAAAAGATTGTACCAACCTTACGCTGCTGAATTGTTCCCAGGTGTAAACGAGAAACTGTTACCAATTACAACTAAGTAATACGACGAGTAATATAGAATAAATAGACAAGCACCTTGCAAGCATAATAAAAAGAAAAAATTGGACGTGACTAGATAAATTTCTGAAGAAAAAAAAAAATGTCAAAAAAGAGTTATATCACGCTGGAGCATAACATTAGAAAATTTACCGTAACATATCGAACGCGTATTCGTAATACGTACGACACCTGTCATTTTCCATTTTCTTAAATTACACCAGAAACGCTAGTAAGACGCCGCAGGTGTCGATTAACCATGAAACGTATAGTCAGTTTAAAAATAAAAGTTTCTAAAAAAAAGAGAGAGAGACACCGTACGGTCATTCGTGCCGCTATATAGGAAAGTTGGAAGAAGAATTCTGCTCACGAGTCGCCCAATTTACACTACAAAAGATAAATGGGAAGCTCAACTGAAACTGACAAGATTTTTACGCGATCGCACGTCGATTAGATCGCATCCCGATATAACCAGGCTCGTACACTAAGTGGTGTCTTCTCGTGCCCCATTGTATTTTGCGGCCGGCAGTTAAGTTAATCCCGCTGGGCCGATCGTAGATAAACGCGGGTTAAATAAGGATTAGCGCGATGACTCGGCGAGATCAGAGGACCAAGGATGCTGGAAAACTAGTCTGTACCTCCTCTCTGTCCAGTCGCCACTTTACCAGTGACAGTTCCAAAGGTACCTACTACTCATCCAATCGGATTTTTTTTAATTTCCTGAGGGGATGAATTTTTCGAAATTTGTGTCGTCCGCGCGACCCAGAACAAGGGTTGATCGTTATCGAATGCGTTAACCTGCCGTTAAAAGGTTCACTGACTGTTAAGGGATGAAAGGAAAATCCTTCGTTAAGCCTACGACCTTGTGAGACTTGAAGATTTTTTTTTTTAAGTTCGATAAAATATATTTATCGATATTTTATCAGGTATACCTGGTCAATGTCTATTCACTTTTGACCTCTTTCTCACATTTTTCCTTTTTTTTCAGTCAAACTACGTAATAGTCTGATCACCCTCTGAATTTTAATCCTCTATTATTCCCATGTAATATGCCAAGGGTCAACGTTTGCGGTCGAAATGATAGCAGATTAGAGCTCAGCCACCCCACGATATACGAGGACCAACGTTTAACCTTTGAAACACCTCGCACCCCTTTTACGTTGGCTATCAAAGACGGTCTCTATATTTCCCCTTGGTCCTGGATCCAGATCCAGACCCTTTTCTGACAACGGCTGGTAATTTTGTTGTCTCCGCAACCGAGAATTAAGTATCACGAAATTATGGGACAATGTATTTTTTGTCGAGGTAATCGTTTTCGTTTTGCGAGGTAGCGAAAGAAAAAAATTGAAAAAAAAAGAAGGACTTTACTGAAATAAAAAATAGCTCGACAAGGTATTCGCTGCTTTTTTTTTCTACGGCTCAACAAATCTGACGTTAAGCGACAATTTCATGCTGCTGATTGTTGAAAAAAAAAATTCAGACTCGTATGTAATTCCTTAGTGTATCATTGGTAGACATTACGACACAACGACGTAGCAAAGAAAAGTATATATATATATATATATATACTATGTGTATATATATATATATATATACTTCATTGCGCCCTCTATTGAAAATCTACTGCAAGACAACTTCACGTAGATAATATATTATGCTACCGGGTGACCCGAAACGTTCGCGTGGCGAATCTTAATGCAAGCAGCTGGATGATCCAGTGGCGTGAGCATCTCTTGCATTGTGAAAGTGAGCAGAAGGAGCGTGTGCGATTCGATAAAGAAAATAGTTGGCGTCTTGCCGCCAATGGATGTGGCATGCAAATGATTTTCTAAGGGGGTAGCATGTAACAATCTTTCTATCGCTTGCATAATACAGCACTGGCAAATTTCACAAGTCTGGCATCCCAGCATTACACGCCATCTAGGATGACGTATATCCTTACGATGTTTGCACGGCATATGTATATACACACATTCTACAAAACTTTTAAGGAATCGGACGATGATTAGAGCTTTCGCGTGGTAAATTTTATACACATTGTACGAAAAAGTATCGACAGATGAAATGTTACGAATACCCAGATAAATAAGACAATTTTAAACTGATAATTTACGCGCTACTAGCATAGCGATAGATTGAGCAGGCATATAGGGAAACATACATTTTATGTGTAGTCTGTGTAAAATGATTGAAACTGGAGTGTTGATTGTAATACTACAAAAATTGAGTACCATAAAAAAAAGTATTATTATTTAATACAGTAATCTTGAAAATTAAAAATAAACAGTGGCTCACTCAGTGGTTTTCTTTTAAGTTTGTTCTTAATTGCGTCCAGAATCTCATATACATTTTTACTTAAGCCTAAAAGTTTCATCAACTATCGCACTATAGTTTTGCTTTATTTAGTTATCCTAAGTTAATATTTTGAATTAAAAGCTTAGTATTTAGTTTTAAGGTAGCTTATTTTTTTGTTATATGTGAAAAATATGTTTGTAAAAAAAAATATTTGTCATGTGGCTCAGTGGTCTAGGGGTATGATTCTCGCTTTGGGTGCGAGAGGTCCCGGGTTCAAATCCCGGCTGAGCCCACTTTTTTTTTTTCATTTTCTTTCACTATAAGTATCCAGTATACGGTTTATATTGCATTTAAAAAAATATTAAAGTTTCACACACCAGGTGCAACGCATAATGAATATTTATAGCGAGCACATTAATCAACCAGATCGAGCGGATAACAACACGCGTAAAATCATTAAAATCTATGGCTATAGTTTACATGCATTTGCCGTCTATTTATTTCACTCTCTACTTTCACACGCGCACCAGCAAAACGTAATCTATTAGAAGAAAGTGATTTTCTGGCACCACCATATCCGGGACTACCGGTCTTACCGATCGATATCCAATAAATTAATATTATTTTCATACTAAAGCCACGCAATAAAATACCTTTGAATATTCTTCCAAAAAGTATATAACAAATTAAAATTAAATCATTCATATCCGTATAATAATGCTAAACTAAAATCAATATTAAAAACCCGAGTATCACACCTTGTAAAACCGCCGCCTAAATAGTGAAACAATAAAACTCTGAAGCACAATAAAAATTCTATTTGCCATAATTACACAGTGGATATCGCGGAGCAGCCATTATTTATGAAGGCACAAAACTCTGGAATACGTATGGCAATCTATTGCTGATTACTATACGCTCGGTCAGGTTTTCGGTTAGAGCAGCCATTTCTGAGGCAATTTCCTGAAGGCGTCGACTAGAATTGAACGGATACGATAGTCACAGGTGCGTTTAATATGTGTATTTCACGGTTTAACATAGATCAAACAGCGAACACGTACCTACAATGAGTGTAGGAGGCGTCACCTGCCACCAGTAATGACCAAATAATGACTTTGTGAAACCCTAAATTCATCAGGAGTATAAGACTGGCCGAGAGATCACCTTTTATAGGTATATAAGCTAAGGGTTCTTCTTCGGTACGATGAAACACTACCCTCAACGTTTCACGGATTAAAATGCTTTAATGCGCTAGTCATTATTTTATGTAAATAACTATTAGATACCTTAGACCAATTCTGCTCGAACCCTGAAACCGGTTGCTTCCTTTTTCTCTCTATATATATATATATATATATATATGGACCAAAGCATAAGACGGCTAGTCGTTGTTGCTCCTGATGTAAAATATCGATTTCTCAACTGAGCTTTTTCCTTAATAAGCGACTCGCTTGGAATCTCCTTGCAAAAAAAAGTAGATCCTTTCCCATTAGGTTTGCTGCGCTCAAAAGAAAATTCTAAAATTAGTCTTTCGACGTAATAATTGGTAACATTACTGATACTATTAAAAAGAGCCTGATACCATCTTTCATTATCCTTAATGAGACATCGGAGGGAATTTATTAATTGAAATGTCAATTTTAAAAAGTTTCTTATGACATCAGTACATATATAACACAATAAAGCATCATTATAGAAACGACAGAATTTTAAGCATGTTATAATGCAATTACCGAGCTAAACTCTTTACGGTATATTAAAGAAACTTTTAATGGGAATGTAATCTGGCCAATATCTTCATAAATTTGGAAGACTTTTATGCGGTTAAATTTACATTTAGCCATAACGTTATCACTAGGACTATTTTTTTTATTTTTTTCATTTTTTTTACGATACCAAATCCCATGAGCAAAGACAAACACGGTGTTGCATGTTTTCTTGCTTGTGCTAAATAAATTTTTCTCGAGCAAAAAATCCAGGTAAAATCTTATTAGGAATCATACGAGCTCTGAAGCTCGTCCATGAAGGATTTGATATCCCCATTAAAAGCGATATTTAGCAGTACAACTGTTTCTGTTAAAACCCCTGAAGACGTGAAATAATAAATACGGGATATAAAAGCTCTTTACAAAAAAAAAAAGGATATTCCTTGAAAATATAAAATTTTATGAGATAACTCTACAGTAAGTATACGTATACGTCATAAGTCAGTACTTCTCCAGTACAGAATATTCCAGTAAACCGGTAAATACCAGTCCAGAAGATCACGAGCGTCGTATCAGTTTACACGGCAAGGAAGGCGGCTTATAGTCACTAGAAAAGATACAAAAAGCGCACGAGATCAATTCAAAAGCCAAGAGGTAGAAATCGGTTGGGTAAAATGATTCTGGGTATGGGTTTACGTTCGTAGGAGGATTTTCGAAAATTATCCGTGCATCATCGAGCACGCACAGTGAGCTCTGTGTAGTAATTGTTAGCAGACAGTAGAAGCGTCATGATGCATCGACGTCCCTGTTACACAATGCGCATGCGCGACAAAGGCTAAAGGACATCGACACGAGAAGAAGGAAAATTTGTCGATTCGTTCTCTCGTAAAATGCACAATTTCCCTCGAAACTCCGCGCGGATGCCTCGATTGTGTAAGAAAGGCGTTAAGTAGGCAAAATCTCACGCAGATCTTAGGCCATTAACGCAAAAAGCGTGTTTCACGAAAATATATATACGTGTACCCCACGGGAACGTGCGATCCGTAATGGCGGACATTTTGTTATTGTCCTCAGCGAGAAAACGGTTTCAACTTTCGAGTGCCCGCAGCCTGAACTCGAGTGTTGTCGGCTGTCGGTGGCTTTTTTCAGCTTTGATCGAGCGCCACTTCAGAGTGCATAAGATGAAATGAATTATTGTTGGGAACGTGGAAAAAAAATATACTAAGAGCAGGAGAGCTAACAAAAAAAAGAGAGAGAGAATTACATGTCCCGTACTACTTCTTGGATACTCTCCTTTTTATGTGTACTTTATGTCGACGGTTGATGTCGGACGCTATTTATATATCAACAGTGCACTTCGTATTATGAATCTTTACGTACAGACAGTCGGAGAAACATTCAACGGTTTCGATGAACATAAAATTTATTAACTAATATCAGGGCATATATAGATATACTGAAAAGGGAAAGAAATAATTCAATTAGAAATCGAGTAACACCTTATTTTATATATATGTATATAGTTTCCATACGTTATATATATTTAAAATGAAATTTACAAAATATCGAAATTCGCGTGCCGTTTAGTAGACTATTTTTTAACGTCCATTAGTATGCAACGCTCGTTATTTAAGTAGAGAAGAGAATTACACGTTTCACCGATAAAACAAACGAAGGACCCTTCCCGCTTAAGTTGGTGTTGGCATTAGGCAGACACGTGTCTGATTAAACAAAGCAATTTGGTTAGATACCCAGTTCGGAGAAATTCGCGCTGGCAAAGTCGAAAGTAAACAAGAGAGTCATAATTAGCACATTTTATTGCGTTAGAGAGAGCGTCGTTCACTCTCCGATATATATTTGTCATTTTCCTAGCTAAAGACAAGGTAAGTCTATAGAAAAAATTTAATGGAAATTTCCGACGCCTGATAACCGCAGTTCGTTCCGCCATCTAGAAGCGACAGCGAAACGGATTCTTTCTCAAACTTCAACTTGGTGATTTTAATAATCGAAAGAGACTCACCGATAGCAAACGAGGATGTTCCTGCGATAGCTGGATGGGTAAAGATAGCTGTAGATCACTGCCATAACTAATCCGACTGTCCCTAAAAATTACCACTCACAATCGTGACAGCTAGTAGAAACAAAGTGAATCTTTAGTTCAGTAGTTGTCCGTCGATGGCGCGTCGGCGCTCTTGACGTCACGCCGACGAACCCCATTGGGTCTGTGACGCGTCTAGTAAATCCGCGCCAAAATTCAAAATTCAATTTTCAACTTCAAATTTGAAATCGGTTAATTCGTAAACTTCATTATCGAGATTTCATGTTATTCACGGTAAAATATGCCCGTTGAAGATTTTCCCTAACGGATTTCGAGAAGTAAAAATTACGACGCTCGCTTCTTCGACCTGCTTCTCCTCGATAGAGTGGATCCTTATTCCTGTGAACTTTCCGATCGCAGATCTGAAAGGCGTCCAGGTCAAGTCCTACGATAGTTTTTTAGATGGGGACTTATCCTCTCCATTGTCCACGCTCCCGCAGTGGCAACGACATTCTCGTACTTCTCGAACGTCCCCCGGCTTGGTATATCCTCGGGCGCCCGGGGTTCTGATAGCTCGCTTTCATTACAGCAGCTATCCTACCCTTACGGCTACATATTGGAGATTCTCTTGAGAAAAGGGTCTGATCTGTAACACGCGCGCGCTCTTTATAGCGTCTCTTGTGTCTCCCCGTCTCCGAGGCTACATTCGATAAGACCTTCTAGCTCCTTCCTGACTCCCTTTTTCAGAAACTTCTTCTGGAATAAATGTCATCAGGTGTCCACAACGACTAGGCCACCTTCCCTCTCTAGCTCCTTATAGCTTGGTATTGGCATCATGGTGGTTTCTTGATGAGCTTCCCCATCGAAATCGACAGGGTCCTTGTGGTTGGTTACATCTCAGATGGTATAAAGAAAGATCGAATTGACTAAGAGAAGAGAAAAAAAAGATTAAATCTTTTAATGATTCCTTAGGTGATCGTAGGTGACTGTGGTGGAGCGGTAGGTCCGTTGAAATACGCGAGAAATAAACATTTCGAAATGGGTCGTCGGCATGAATATATATAATACGTAACAAAAATAATATATATATAATATATACAAAGTGGAACTAGATTATTTTACTAATTAGTACTTGAATTTAATATATTTCAAATGATTATTTCCCCGTGGACCAGGTTGGAAGTCTTCAAGATCCTCCAACAATTTCTGGAAGAAAATGGCATTCTCGACAAATTGAATCTCCTCCTTAAAAATCTCACTGTATATATATATATATATACACAATATTATATATACATATACAATATATATAGGTATACGTATACTCACGATTGTCAAGGGCCCCGTTAATGTACCCAAGGAATCTTCTTCGCGATTCTACGTTATTTCGTGGAACTGTCCCGAGCGTAACCATTGGAATCTAAAGTACGGTCACGAACAAGAACAACAATGGGTAAGTGTCGTACGGACGCGTAGGAGAGGCGTTAATAAACGACAAGTGGCGTGGAAAATGGTGAGAAACATCTAAGCGACTTTGGCTAACACCTGACTGCATTGAAATCGCTAAACGTCATTTAACGGCGGTGATATCAAAAGGACCGACACCAGTCAAAGGAATCGAAGGTGACAATTTTTTATTCCACCCTGTGACCTTACGAACGCCCATTCACTAAAGTCAATGAATGGAGAATTCTTGGGCTGTTGCTTTCATGAATGGAGCTGAAAATAATGCCGTGACGTTTCTTGTGTTGTGCCTTGTAGTACCTATAGTATACTGTAGTACTATGGTATAGTGCGTAAACTACGCAGATTGTGTAGAATATGTATAGTACGGTCTACGATGGTGATCCTGAAAAAAAAAAAAGGGAGCCCAAAATACTGTGTAAGGCACCAGGACCCCATGCTGGGTCTTTCGTAATACAAGTGTTCCATTGTACCATTTTTGAGTGTGACATTGTGTCGGCTGCTCTTTAACGCCATTAACTGCGTTTTACCTTAAATTTAACCCAAAGTGGAATTCCCTCTTGACAAATTTTTTCCTGATTCACGACTTTGCCGTGGCTTTTCACTGGGGTTGCTACAATGCGGCGGGTTGCTGCTTCAAGAAATTTTGAGAATATGGAAAAGTTTTACTGTGGGAGACTCTTGTTTAATCTGATGGAAATCGAATGTGTAACGCTACGAATTCAAGTTACCTATTTAAGCGATACTGTATCTTGGATAGGGACTGTTTACTGTAATTGCTTATTGTGCTGCGTAGCATATGAGGGAAATTCTTTTGGTTAGAACGAGACATAAGATAGACGAGTGGAAAGCGTACGGCAAATATTATATGGATTTTTACTGCTAAGTTATTCAAAGTTTTTATTAAGAGAATGACAAAACGAATAAACGAAGATATTCATATGTAAATGTAAATCTCTCATGATTGAATTAAGGTAGTTTGTACTTATAGTAAAATTTGTTGTATAGACGTAAGATAGTGGAAATGCCATAAAAGAAATGTCAATGTATTTTTCAGTTTTTTTTTTATTTCCTTTGGATTTTGTACTATGGTAAGTAGTAAAAATATACAATTATTTTTGACAATATAGAATCTATTAAAAATATATACAATTTGTACATTCAATTTTTGAGCTGCTACCGGCTACACTGGGTTCTGGTAAATAGGTCAAAAGTATCCTATTGCCGTGAAATTCAAATTAAACTGTTTCACGTTACTGTAAAAGAGTTTTCGAAAATGTCTTAAGAATTGACAATATGCTCGACGGTGTGCTTTGTGCAATTACGATTTCTGTATACCGGAGTGGCAATGGTTTCTTGAATATTAGAGTCAAAGGGCGATTCACTTCTTTTTTTCTTGGTCTCAGACTCTTCCAATCTATTCGCCGATCGCTTAGAACCTCTTGAAAAATCATGCACGTCCTGAATAGATGGTAGAAGATCACAGGTCATTGATTGTCTTTGTAAATTAATCTTCTCATCTCCACAAGATCTGCGTCGATACTCAGCATCAATTCCCACTGTTAAGCCAGTCGAATTTTCCAAAGTAGAGGAGGACGAGTTATCGTTAGCAAACTCCGAACCGCCGGCTGGTCTCATTCTAATAGCCAAGGATTCGTCCTGGTGTCCTCTGATCTCAAAATCCTGCTGACGAGCGTCCCGAAATTTTTCCTGACTGACTTCATCCTGATCGCACTTCCGGCCCTCATCAGCGCAGCCGTCCTTTTTCTTCCCGCAGGTTCTCAAACAGCAACACTTTTGGCTCTGACCAGACGGCAGATCCTCTTTCTTATACTTGACTCGGCGATTTTGAAACCAAATCTTCACCTGCTTCTCGGACAGCCGTAAATTCGTAGCAATCTCAATCCTCCTCAGACGCGACAGATACATGTTGGAAGCGAATTCCCTCTCAAGCTCCAATAGCTGAGTGCTCGTGAAAGCAGTACGAATTCTCTTGGAGCTACTGGCAATAGAATTGGGAGACTTCGGCGGCGGCGGCGTCGGGGTGCTGTTTCTCGAGGGCGACTCATGCGGCACGGTGATGTCTGTAAAAGCGAAATAAAATGAATTAGAGTTAAAAGTTAGAAATTTGTCTACAGGACCTTGCGAGTCAAGGAAACAACGTACACCCCCAATCCCAAAGGATATTATCAGTGATAAGGACACTTCCGCGGTGCTCCCACGTACCGCCATTAACCCCGTTAATATAACATCAAGATATTCACCTGAGAGTCTGCTCGTAGAGACGTTCAACGGTGATGGAGGACTCTGTCCCGGAACTGGTAGACCAACCACCCCAGGAGGACTCAGAGGAACAGGAACTTGCAGTGCTGGCGGTCTAGGCACCGGTCTCACGGGTTGATAGCCCAGACCCAGGTTGAAGAAGTTGAACATATAGTTCGGCAACTGATTCCCGTAGTAGGGCAGCGGGTAAGACGGTGGCGAATTATTGCCGATCAGCGAATCCACCAGGAAGCTACGAGACATCTTTGCCTTTCTCCCAAGCACCTTTTCACACCCCTTGTCACGAGGTACGAGTAATCACTTATGTCTTCACGGTGTTTATTATCTTCACACAGTACGTATCACAGAAAATTCCTATTTTTATCCCAACGTCTACGCGATCCAGGAAACGCGTCGTAGAAGAAGTTGGTGTTAGGAGAGGCTCCTGGAGAAAATAAATATCCAGGGTTCTACGCAGTTCGGAGTCACCCCGAGTTCTGAACCCAAAAAAGGGCCCGTGCTCGGATATATACAGGGTGCTAACTCCACCCAGGGGTTGGTATTCTTTGGGGGGCCTTTGTCAAGGGCCCCGCCCTTTGTAGGTGCCCTACCAGCACCCTAACCGACAGGGAGCACGATGCCGTCCCTAGGGAAGGTGAATGAGCAGACCATTTTAGGCGTTAATTCGACGGGTGGTCATTTCTAAAGTATTCTAACCAATTTTTTTTTCCTCCCCATAATTTTTCTCAATTTACACAATTTCTTTTTATTTAACCTCGATCACCCTTTTGCCGATACCTTAATACTTTCTCCATTATTTTTCAAACTCTTATCAACCTCTCTCGAGAACGTGCTGAAGAATCCAAAGAAGCTAATCGAGATAAGCTACTTTTGTCAAGTCGAAGACACCTACTTAGCGGCGTCTTCTTCGGAAGCCTTTCCTGTCACAGTGGTAGCACTGGATTAAGAAGATTTTTAAACGAAAGAGATTTTAAAAAAGGAAAACTTTAAACGGGTATCCCTTTATAAATTTTAATAACGTATACGACAGCAGCTCAAAATTTGCACAAGTATCGATGCAATATTACAATTTATCCTAAGAACAAAGTTTCAAGCGCGTTGGACAATTTACACAGCAATCCAAGCGGGACATCGAAATTACCTATTTTCACCTAACTTATGTGCGAATGAAGGAAGCCGGCTAATGTATAAGACCATAAGTGTAGCCACATCGAACAATTCAATTTAAATTATCGAAATTGGAAAAACGACACTCCTAATGACCTCTCATTACGTGGCGGAGGTTCAGAAAAAAAAAAAAAAAACAACTAATGATTGTTTCTCCTATACCAACCATAGCCACTGCTATTATACACGTACATACACAGGACAGTCTGTTTTTAGATCGCACCGATCGTACGTATTTCATTGGCCTTGCACTAAGCGCAACAACACCCTCTGTGAAAGTCACAAAGCGGAAAATTAACGTTTAACGTAAAACGTTGAGTATCCGCCGTCACGATCGACGTCAATATTTTAGCTACGTCATCTATCGCGTTTCGCCTCGTGTGAACGACACGCTCGTCTACACCTGTCGGTCTCCACACAAGAAACTATAGTTCGTTTCGAAGGATATTAATAAAAAAAGAAAAATTTTTATTTTTTCAATCTGATACTTCAATTCAAAAAATTATTTATACAATACATAGACCGGACAGATGATAAATAATTAAATAAATAGATTCGTACATATTTACCTGAGCCTGTATTTATACAATAGATTTTAAGTAGCTTAAATATAGCTCTTTAATGATTATCCGCGAGAGTATTGTTAATGGCGCAAATGTAAATTAATTAGTGAATGATTAACTTAATTATAATTATATATATATACATATATGTATTAAGAAAATCAATTCGGTACAAGCTAAGTACGCGGTCCCGTACAGTCACGACTCGAAACCCTTAATAAGAGCAGCTAATCCCGTTACAATGTTACAAGCCTGTCGCCGGCAACCCCATCATCACATTAAAAATCATAGTAACGTTATCTTATGGGATATTGAATAATACAATGTGCATCTCGGCATATGCTATAGCTAAAATTATATATATATATATATATATACCATGATTTTAAAAGGGGTCGCAACCCTCGAGGGTTGTACGATCCATGAATGTACCGTATGTGTGTACGCGTATGCCATTACTCGAGTATCTCACGTCATTACGTATCAAGGATATTTTAATTTCGGAGCAACCCCTCCCGAGCAAGAACCATACTATTGGTTCAAATTCGTCCCTGGGCGTGTCGTCAATATTAAGGGATGGAAAAAGGGGGATCCTTTTTGCCACTGAATTTCCGGATCAGTAATCCGTGAAATATATTCGATAATACAACGATATGAATGTACTTTGACTATAACGTTTTCGAGGTAGCTTGTCATATTTTAAAGAAATTCCAAAAATGTACTGAACTACGTAAACCAAGTGGATGTCAATAAAACGATAACTAAAGATTGATCAAACGCAATTTGCCAGTCTGTAGAATTATGTATAGTTTCGTACATCACCCCAGACAGTCCATGAAGAAAATATTTCTCAGAAGAAACGTTACCTTATTTTGTACCGAGAAAAAGAATATTTGTGCCCGAAGTCGCCGGGTGGCATGGTTAGAGAGAAGGGGCGAGGAGGGGGTGGTAGAATTGAAACGACAGTGCGCCGAAAAAGTTATGCCGACTTGAAAATTATTGACAGCGATGTGCATGAAAATCATAAAAATTGGCTGCACCAGCCAAAGTTCAGTGCGAGTGGCGAAAAATTTGAAAGAAGTTTCAGCACGGTACGTGTGCACGCGAAGGATTGAGATCCAAAGATCTAGCGTTTCCTTGGATTTTTTAATCGATCCCGACAAGCCCCGTCTCTCTCCCACTTATATCCAATAATACCTTATACGCGTCCCATATAGATAAGGAAAAGCATATCCCAACCTTGAAGCTTCAGCCAAGCCGAAGGTCATATCGAATGCTTAAGCTGATAGTGACGACAGTGACGTTCGATCAGCCAGTATTTTTATTTTATAAAATATAAATAAGGTTATACATAGGGGCTCGCATACTTATGTATACAGCTGATAAATGCATATAGATTGTACGGGCGGTGAGTGGGGATCGACCGAACGGTGAAAACGTATATGATATTTACTTACTCCTTTTTTTCGTCCTTTTTGGTAAAATCGAAAATTAGCTCGGCTCATTTCACCCGGTAAAAAGTGCATTCTTCGTGAAGTACTCGACAAAGGAAGATCCCATTGAGCAGCATAGCACGCCATTGGTCAGCCATAAAGGAGGGAATAGAAAAGCCGGGAGTAATCATGGGAATGGTAAATACGATTCGAGATGTCTTTTGGTGGCACGCCAAGCAAATAATTGAAAGCTTCGAGAGAGAATAAGTAATAGTATATATATACGTGTGTGTGTGTCGTCATTGAAAAAAGGGCTAAAAACTTGCGAAAATCCTTTCTTGCCATAGAAGCCCAGGACTGAAACGATATACGTCTCCGTTCCATTGTCCACGTTCCTAAGGGATAAAGATATCTGGGCATCGGTAGCGAAAAACTTTGAACGAGACGACAAAATCGCTCTCAACCCTTTTCAAAGGTTACACATGAATATCCGCTTGAAGTTGTCGCTTCCGTTATTTTCTAAAAACCAACAAACCTAAACTCAATTCACATCGGCTCTGCGAATATTTCGATTTTGGATCTTCTCGATCGCTATCGTAGCCACGTATAGGAGTTACGCTCGAGGCGACATTCCGCGTTTGAAAACGCTCCTTTCGTTATCTAAGCAGAGAAAATCTAGATCGATAACAGAAGGCAGACTGAAAAATTGAATCCCGGTGGTTCGTAAACGTCCCAAAGGACAGGACCGAAGCCGCGGGCATCCTATTTTTTGGTCTACGTTTCTTCGAGGGTTCCATTAGAAAAGTTAAAAAAGAGAAATAAAAAAAAAAAGAGAATTTGACATGCGACTGGCATAATCTACGTGTACTATATGCGTATACATATATATATGAATAAACTAGACGAATATATAGGTATGGTACGTGGGTAAATAAAGGGATCCGAATTTTTACGCGAAACTGAGAAAATGTATGGTCTACACGTCGATGGTCTTTTGTCAGTGATGCTACATTGTTTCCCCGGTATTGTTCGCAACAATAAGAAATACTGCCTCCTCTCGAAATCAGCCTAGCATGCATCATTCGGTAATTTCCCGGTGTACGTGTATACCCGCCGGATAGCATCCAGCATCAGCACCCCATCAGGACCACTTATACTCCGTACTCGAAAGTTTAGTATTTTTGTTTTGACACGCGTAGAAGAGGCTACCTACTCTGGTAGCCGACGTTATACGGATACCCCATGGGTTGTTAACTCGACTCAATTCACTAGAATCTCCTACGAAATTATGGCTCTTTATTCGCTTGGAACGTTTTAAGATTTAAGCCGTGAGAATATCATGGGATGTAATGACTGGCCCGTGAAACATCATGAGACTCGGTGCTTCGGTCATTCTGGATAAAAAGAACGTTAAGCCCATCTTCCCTGTGTATACTGGAACAATGGGATAAAGTACTTAAGGTATATTCTCCATAGGGAACAATTGATTTGTCTCAATGTCTTCGATTATCTCTATTTTTCAGTGCATTCGAGTTGAGTCCATTTTCTTCTTCTTCTTTAATCTTTATCTTTTCTTTCTTTAAAATTTTCGACAAACTTACAGAGATTACATTTATTCCTGAGCACTTCGATAATACATGTTATCGATTGTGACGATAGTATTTTTTTTTTTTTTTCGGGTATTTATTGATACCGATATTAAGGTTAGAATTACAGTAAGAACTTAATTAATCGTTACGTATGATCGCTTGAGGGAATCATTATGTCTTTTTGTTCCTTGAGACCTGAAAATCCTGGAACAATAAGACACTCGGGTCCTTTTGGCTAATTTAAACGCCGATTAAAAAAATGAATAAATGAATATCCTGGAACAATAAGACACTCGGGTCCTTTTGGCTAATTTAACCGTCGATTAAAAAAAAAAAAAAATGAATAAATTCTCACGATGGATTTTCGTTTGATCTTAATTCTTTAACAGGCCGTTTTCGCGACGGCCAATTCGCTAAAAGCTCCTGCCGTTACCTCTTGTACTTACGTCTAATTAGCTCGACGAAAAATGACTGGGCAATGACGACGCATCTAAAACCTTTGAAGCGAATCCTTTTATAAAGCTCTAATTTTCCTGCACCCCATTTCTAACGATATGGATACGTGTTAGAAATTCATCACTTCGTCTATTTGCTAAGGGCCTATGGGAAGGTGCTGTAAGACTCTTTATAAAATATGTTCGGCATGGGTTAGGTACTTCGAAGAAGAATCATGAAGGTACCGGGTAGGAATGAAAAATGACAATGAAAGCTACGTGGACGATATGGAAAAATTCAAAAAACCGCATCGGCAGGTCACCAGCCAATTTTTACTGTTAATAATTTATACGATAACAGATAAGAATGAAAAAAAACAATGATCTTTGAAAAAAAAAGAACAAATATTATTATCGATAACGGAGCTTCGTGTTCTTAGTAATCGTATTCGACGTAACTTTATTTCAGATTCCCCTATGTGCAATAACAATGAAATAAAATTGCAACGTAACAACGTTTCGCAACGCGGCTACCCACTTCCGTTCACGTGTCACAGAATGCACGCGTGCGAACGGGTAGCTAGAGTCGCCGACGCCCACTGATTAGAGATCCATCATTGCGCTAATAGAGAGGGATTGTCAAAAATCGAACAGTCAGGAACAAAATTTTCGCACGATAATAAAGTTCTGCGAGTGTTGGCGTAACGTTAACGATGAATCAAAATAAAATTGATAAATTCATACTGGTTGCTATTTTGTTTTACGAATTAAAAAAAAAAAAAAACCGATTCTCGGCAGGCGATACGACACGCGTATTAAAAATCACACGGCCAGGTGTTACCAACCTACGGGAATCCCCTAAAAATGTCCTAGGGAGTCACGAGTCCATAAAATCCCATAAACATCCTGTGGAGTGGTCCAGCGCGCGCCTGAAAGGAATAAAATATCGCTTTTGAGGCAATTTTACGGCAATTTTCCAATCGGGTGACTACAGCTCGCGCAGGACACACTGATCCCAGGTGATGCTTTAGGACTTACGATGCTCCTTTGCGTTTCAGTTTTTTTTTCTTCTCTCTCTCTCTCTCTTCGGAACACGACGCGACCACGAACTATTCGCTTAATAGCGGCACCGCCCAAAACGACGAATTTTACGTGGTTTCCAACACAAAAACACGGCATTGCTAAATGGCCCGTGCTCGTATTCATAAACTTCTAGAAGCTTCCCTCCTACTTGCTGATAGAAAGTGCTTGCCAATTTATTTATTCACTCATAGGGGGTTTCGATGAACTGGGAGAGCAACATGAATCGAGAAGAGGATTTATTGCCGGATCAGAAAAAAATTAATAACTTCGTGTCGAGTACCTTTTAGATATAGTAAATAATTATTACAATTAAAAGTTAGATGTTACAGCATACCTGTATTGTGATTGAAAATTTGTTGTCTGTAAAGGGCACTATTTTTATTTAGGATCATTAAATTTTATACAAAAGTTTTGTATCCTTTCATTTCTAAGGCTGCGTAAATCCGTGGTTATACGTGTCCCCACCCGTTGGGGACTATTTTACATTTTTCCTATCCGCCAGTTAACGCGAATCGAATCGGCTGAAACGTTAACAATATTCCGGGCCCTGACTGGCCTCCCTTCTTTCATAAGCACAGACTCGAATGACAGAGAGATACGCCATTCTGCCCAAAGTATTCCGATATTGTGTTCGAGTGGAGTCGAGTGTAGTGTAGGGCCGTGATTTAGTCATGGCAAATTAGTCACGCAAAGCTTCCTTTACAATAAATTATAACCTCGACACACGGTAGACACTACTGGTAGTATATTCTAAGGACACTTCAAACGATCCTGTACCAGTCGCCCAAGGCTCAGAAAATCGTACACAGCGTATGCAACATCCTGAAAGTTTTCGACGAATCAACACATGAGAAAAACAAACGTGAAACTTGTCAGCAAGGAATTCAGTACGACGACGACGACGTACTACTGTAAACGTAGGAAAAACAAACTTGGATATTCACGAGTATGAAAATGACTTCGAATACGTATATAAAATTTTGATAAACTTTTAATTAAATTATACCAACTCCATTTGCTCGAATATCATTCGAGTAAAATTTTTCTCACGTACGCTCACGGAACCTTCATTGAATCGCGTAGTAGCAATATGACCCGCCATGTTTTCTATCCGCACAGCACACTGAATTTTCTGCTATGACTCTCGAAACTTCTATTTACGTTCTGCAGTACAGCACAGTGTCGTAGAGATACATTGGTACGTTGATATGATTGCACAATTTCTATACAAAAAATAACGGCAGAACTTTTTGGTGTTCGGAGAATTCGATAAACCCTCGACGCGGAATGCATTATGAAAAATTAGTAGCGTTACGCCGACGCGTGCCACGGTAAATATTTTTCTCTAATACAATTTTCAACGTGCGCTGTAAATCATAATCTAGTCAGCAGTGCGCAGTGCCATCTAGTGTTTCATTGTTCGAAGGTCTTACTAAAGGAAATCATATAATGGTCGATAACAATGTTCTACTTAACGTTGAGTCCGTGTTGGGTGGGGGGTTATGAAAGTTCTTTTGTTCCTGATTACCAATTGTGACGCAATAACGAAAGCCGTGTTCGTGCGAACTTTTAAATTGACAAAAACTCCAAGCCTGACAATTATCAAGCGTTGGAATTAATAGTTTCGTAATACATGATATTACAGATTCGTAAGGGACGAGGGAGACCCTACGAATTTTTGAATTTCCATAGATATGAAAGGGAACTTTGATATTTCTATTTGAATATTCTCCAGTCCTTCGTCATACTTTGGAAACGTTGACGTACCCTATATTCCCATAGGTGTGTATACGTAGAACGATATAGAACACGAATCTAGCGGTTAACGCGTTTGGCCCTTAGCCAAACTTTATGGCTGAAACGTACATACATACGTAACAGTATATTTACTCAGGCCGGATTTCCTTTCACTTCCGTATCAAGAGGGATCTAATCCCTCAATATATGAGGCTAATTTGTAACTTGTAATCTCTCGTAAATTGCCTTGCCTAACGTAGATTTATAGATCGAGAGGACACTTTTTACTTATTGTACCAGATCTCTAACGTACGGAAATAGCATGACGCGTCCTTACTCCAGTTTCTTTTTTGAATTACCTCTGTACAATCGTAAGGGGTTAAAGAATCATTTTGATACTTATTAGCAATTATTTAAACTATTTTTAGGATTTGTTTCATTAAAAAAATAACATTCGACATAGTTTTTATTACGCTTCATAAGGGTTGAAATTAACTTTAATAATTAACATGCTAACGAAAGGGTTCAAATGGCTACACGCTTAGTGTATTGTCTTTGCGAGCGATAGTACCTCCTATCATATTCAACAGACCTCCATCGGTCGATATATCGATTTCTCGTTATATACGATATTCCAGAAGCCCCTCTATATCATGGGCGTGCGTTACCGTTAAGCCGGCAAAGGTCAAAAGAAATAGTAGAAAAGCCAGAAACAACGAAATATCGTACTATCGGTACAGTAATGAATAATCAATGATTTATCGGCGAAAAAAAAGTGATTTATGTCATTTGCAATTTTTTTCAGCTTACAGATGTTAAGGTTACAAATATTTGAGAATACGTCATACGCGTCCCAGCCTTTATTAGCAAGAAAAATCCTTTGCTCCCCTCCGAACCGATTATCACTCCATTCGAGCGAAATTATTGGAAATCCTTGTCCCTGTCGGATTACGTAGTTTCCAAAAAAGCGCAAAAATCTTGCATTAGCATAAGCGGCTTAACAGTCTGCGCTCGTGGCAACGGCAGCTGGAAGCCATCTATCCAAAATCTATCCCCACCCGTCAAGATGGCGGGTTAATCCGATAAATACGAAAATTATCGAGAGAGTGAGACTGAAAGAGAACGACAGAGGGAAGCTGAATCAACGGGGGAATGATATTCCAAAACTAGGGAAAGGTTACACGGTAGCTACAGTTACTGCCAAGGGTGGATTTGTTTAATAAGTGGCAAGCGTAAGGGTGTCTTCCCTTTAAAATCCCTTTTGATACAATGCACACACAATATCGACGATACACCAAGTTTCCTGACGGCTCCCCAAACAACACCTATGCTCAACCTCATCGTATTGCCGTGTCTCTCTTACTAATCTTAGATCACGTCGACTGGGATTACCCTCCGTGACTATAGCCACAGGACTGTACTCAATCTGAAGTCAAAGAAATACAAAGCACGTTTATCCGACGTTATGGCATATTTGGTCAAGCAAAAAGACTCTACTTCAATATCCATTTGCAACGGACACGAGCGCACTCTGTCGGAGGATGACTGGTACATGTCAAAAAGTTTTACGTAAATTTATCATACGACATAGAAGACTAGTCGTGTCAGAATTGGATAGAAGAACATCTTGGTTAAGTTTTCGTATAGTTTTTTTTCCGTCACTTTTCCCGTATGAGATTGGCAACATAAGAAACGCCATATTTCGTAGTATTATACCAGGATCGCGAGACTTCAAATTTGCTATTCCGTATCATGGCTGTTTATCATACTTTCGTTTTGACAATGCTCTAACCTAATCGTCGAATTTCCACATTATGGATCCATTCCCTCTCATCTCACTCACCTAAACTTGATACAATGTAGAAAAAGCTTCTTCGTGTTGAACTCAAGGAGGAAGTCTGAAGAGCAAGGGGAATAGTATGTAGTTCGGAACTATAGGGATCGTCTTTTGTTTAGGCGGAGAGAGAATTTTATGGTAAAAATTATCCTGACTCATAAGGTGAGAAATTGTCACGCTTACTTTATGAACTTGAGGAATCGTATGATTTGATATGATTATATTATATTTGTCAATAGATTCTGTGCTGGATGTTGGTGAATATTTGGGAGTAATAAAAAAGTGACTGTGAATAATGTAAGCATTTCTTTTCTGACAGCGCTGTGCATCTTTCAAAACACTTTTCAACTGGAAGGTATTACCGCATTTCCGACCTGAAAAAACTTTAAATACAAAATAGGAAATGGGTTCTAATTGTACACTTTGTGGCTGGAGATAAATTATAACTGTGGCTTACCAATGTAATTCTGCATCCATCTTCGTTCTCTTTTCTTTCCTACCCACTTGGCAATTAAACGTCCTTTTCCACCTTAGTCTCACACAACGTTTCTTTTACTTAAGCTTCATAATTTTGGGGGGATTGTGTACACGGGAAAAATACAGTCTGCCACAATTGTGTTTATCCTCTGCTGTATATCATTTGCATTATTTTTAGCTGCTACTTCAAAGTTCTGCGTGGATGATAATTCCATCACAAAAGTCACACTGAAACTGATACTCAAGCGATGAGAAAACGTCGAATTTATCGATGTAAGATAAGGGTTTTTCGTATAGAAAAAACTGCACCGTTGACAGAAGATAGACTAGGCATTTTTCGCGTCTTCCTAACGGTCGAATAAAATTCGAATGGTTAAGAGTCAGCGCCATCTGTCGGTACATTTACCTACCGTCGGTATTGCAGTTGGCATCTTGATCTACGGGTATTCGCGACAGTCTGACTCACATGGTCTCTTATCGATAGGCGCTGACCTATACTTCTTTAGTAGTGAATAATATATTGATATAAACAAATTTAATTAAAAACCCCTGACATAGAATAGTTAACAATATTTAAAATAATCAGTATGACATTTATTGTGTTTTAACCTAAAATGACGAATTCGATCAATCCATCATATCTATTGACACGAATGTCTTCGATCATGATATCCAAACAATAGTATGAAAAAAAAATTTGTTATGCTTAATAAAAAGAGCTAATTTGTTATAGTCTCAATTTAACCGCAGGTCCCATATAGAAATCGATTGGCACACTTCCAAGCTCGTTCAACGGCCTGAAAGTCACAATGTATCGGTAACACGAGAAAAAAGATAAAAAAAATGTTCGAACCATAGTACAATCTATTTTGAACGTTGTATTCAACTAAATATAAAGAACCCAGCTGTAGCGACGGAGCATGATGATGCTTATCAATAATCAAATATTATCAAGCCAATGTATTTACCCTCTCAAAAATCAAGACGATGAGCTGTCCCTCTTATTAAATAAAGCAAGTCATTCCACATACAATAACTAATCAAACAGTCCAGCATAAATCACTAAATCCAGTACAATCATAGTCAAGATAGTAAGAGAATTCTGTTCCAAAAGTCAAGATGACCCCTACTGCAAGTAAAATACCGAGTGTAGGAAACTACCCTTGGACCTGCAACTTACCCCCATAATACATCAGAGCTGTAACAGTCGGTAAATACGTCCAAAGAATATCGACACAGCTGAACCATGGTACAAGTATTATCCATCATCAATATTTATCTTCACCATAAAGTGTATACCTACATTGAATCAGACACCATATGCAACATCAAAATAAATGCAGAATTCCATAACACAATTAAAAAAACGCGCATACTACACCTGCACCGTGCATTGTCCTTTGATTTGAATTCTGAAAGTGTCAAGTTCCACTTTAACAGTAGAGGCCATAGAACCCCGATAAAACGGATCAATGATGTTCCATAGTTCCGACGTAACTTTGCAGTCCTTTCTGAGTCGGCGCGAGGCTTCTCCTTGAAGCGCCCTCTATTTGGGAAAGCCCTCAACGTTACCAATATTCCTCAGTAACTTCCATAGGACGTAGACTGTACGACTTGTCGTACAGATTCAAAGTTCAAAGAGAAGATACATCGTACTGAAAATTCGGACAGGAGAACGACAATTCACAAAGAAAGATTGATTGTGCTGTTGTTCTGTTAAGGATCACTGCCATTGCTGTCAACTCCCAGGTACGTCACACGAGAAGCAGCTGGATATTCGATGTTTGCAGTAAATGACGCGTTATGCGTTAACACGCGATCAATAGAACGGTGTGGTTATTCTTTTCTTCTTTTACCCAGTGATAATGGGCTTCGAGTTTGTATCCTTGGGACTTTACGCGTGTACTTTTATCAGAAAACATATTTTGACAAGGCTCGTGCGAATTCGTGGGTATCTCGAGTGTCTAATTTGTTTGTTCTTTAAATATTGTCCTGTTTGACAACCTGGCTCCTGAATTATTTTTTTAATGTATATTTTCACTGTCCGTAGGTCAGTTACGTTAATTTCGTGTCTGATATTGCTGGGAGGAAAATAATTTCTATACTTGCCAGTTACCCTTTGACGCAGCCTAATCAGACAAAGGATCTTCCATTAGCCATTCCATAAATTCTTTATCCATCGTGCTGATTGCTAAATGATTAAATAAATACGATTGGTATTTTATGACAGAATTGTCATAACTGCCAATTGCCCTTTGCAATTCATAGGAATTGTATGATTCTTAAGTATATTTATTCCACACTTGTTCTCTCGGTAAAGGATGTTTACGAGGACGAGACAAACGATGCGCAAGTCCAATATAAATTACAGCTGAGAAGAACGCAGGAGTTTTAAACGTTAAAATTAATTTGAGTACGAAAGTTATTGTCGGTGCATTTGTAAAGCCGGAAATTTAGCTGTTGACACGGTCAGTGAAAATCGTAAATGATATGTGTTATCGCACTTGGGGTTTCGGAATAAGATATTACAAATGCTTACATTAAGGACCAGATGATCAGTGCAGTTACATCATTAAGTAATCTCAGTACTGTAATCATAATTGCTCAATCTTTAACAACAAGCCAGGGGGTCCCTCAGCGCAGTCATTAACATGTCGTTGACTGATAACAGATTGTATTTATAATATCAGTACATTTCTCACGATTGCTAAAAAAAATTTATGGTTTTAAAATCTCTAAATAGAAGCAGCCACTGTTTATCAGCTCGAAATAAATCTGCAATGCATTTCAGAACGTATAAGCGACATTTTGTTACGTGGCATTGAGATATTCTTAACGACGTTTATATATTGTAAAATGATAGCAGCCTGGGGATATATGTTAGTGATGAATACGACCCCCACTGATTGCATCAATTACTTCTTAATTGGAACAGATTTTACGAAAACGATAAATGTGTTCTGTTATTGACATTGTCCCACGTGATTATTTTAACACGCCATTAGTGGAATGTAATACGCGGTAATCTGTTATATACATATTAGCATAAGTTCATTAATTAATATGGATCATATGTGCTTTTGCAACAAAGAAATCAGATTGTGATTTGAAAATGGGTCGAGAAACTTTGACTCTATCGGTAGACAAATGTTACTACAAACAAGGAAAGACTAATGAAAAATTTGTTACTTCCAACTTGAATGAAAATTACTACCAACAAAATGGAGGCTTCTTCATCGATCGGCAAACACAATTCATCTTTGTTAAGAACACCCACGTTATAGCTTAGCTAACCAAACGTTAATTGATATTGCTCGATTACTCGGCTAATAACGTAGTAAAGGATATACAGTACGCGCGCATAATGGCTTTCTTAATTCTTCGATCAATCAGCAATCAATAAATGTAATTAGTATCTATTGATGCAATGTTATATCAACGCGATCCAATAGTAGAATCGGGTCGTCGGATTAAATGAAAAAAAAAAAAAAAATGATTACCTTGTGTCGAATAATTTTGTAAATGTGTTTTTGAACCTTCACGAGGAACAAAAACAAAGAGTAAAAAAAAATGTAAAAATAGATACGGGAAACATAAATATTTGGCACCGCTTGGTAAGCACTCTTCATTTAAATAAGCAAGAATCTGCTGAGGACGCAAACCGGATTAAAAGTGAAAAACACAGTAATCAAAAATTTAATTCGCACGTTAAACCTATTTTTTTTTTTTTTTTTTTTTTTTAATAAATTTCACAATGCGCAATCGCTTTTTCGTCTTCGATACGGCCATACAACTTAGACGATATAAGCACTGCCGCTTATCAAAGTTTATAATGGGTAACTGAATTTTTGAAAAATTTTTTAATTTAAAAACTTTTCTAGAAGTAGCTATTTACGAGGGTTCGGTCACGTATACTCATATGTATCCATGAACTCTGTATCGTTTCTTGCGCACGAAGTTGTAAACAGAAGAATTTCGATAACGTGACGTAGATTCATCCTTATCAATCGTCATTGACGTATAATGTCTTCAATCGACAAAATGTCATTTTAATAGTAAACATCATACGTCCTAAAGGCCGTGACATGATCTCCATATTGCACTATACCAATGGCACGTCGCACAAGCTAACGATATAGTCATTTGATATGATACGATATATGTATATGTGTATGTGTATATATATATATACACACGTGATAGCGAGCATAACAACAATGATAATGGTTCGTAAATTAAATAAATATCCCTAATATTACTGATAAACTATATGAATGTTTTTTTAACTACTTTTCGCTAAAATTTGCAAAACTCAAAAGTCATAAATTAACCAGCAAATTTTTTATATCATAGAATAATAATTTTATTACTTCTCCCGTTTCCGTAAGCACAAGGTTATCAAAGAGAAGCATACGTTACTGCTTGGATCATAACAAAGCGTAGAGAGAAAAAAAATGGATTATCTTTAAATGAATCGACGATTTCAATTACGTTGGCTTTTCCAATTACGCAACGTCAACAATTATGATAAGAATTTACTAATTGTTTATCTTTGACAATACCAATAGGCTTAAAACTATCAGATCAGCTGATACATGCACGTGCCACTTAACTTTAGGTCAAAGGACACAATTTTTGTTTACGTCTTGGAGATAAAGAATAATAAATAGCATGACAGGACAAATACATAGCTAAACGGCTGTGTAGAAAGTACATCATTCGTTGTTCATATCGAACAAAGATTAGGCTATAGTCAGGATCCACGTGCTCAATAAAGTTAAAGGATAAGTTTATGCGGGACAAAGCGAAATCATAGTAAATAATTAATTTCAAGAAATTCTTTCGATACCCACCCAATGCGTTTGGATGGATTCGCATATTCGGTATTCAAGAAAATCCTCATTTTAAGTTTCCTTTGTTCGGTCCGTATCTTGTACTCTCTTTGTCTCGCTTCTGACTGCACGTAACAAAGTGAAAAGAAAACTGTACAGTTACAGGTATCGACAAACAGATAAGTAAAGCGAAGGACAGGTGTCACGTGATCATGTCGGGGCACGCATAGTTATTAATAGACAACACGAGGATCGATAATGAATCCCATCTTAGGTCAGACGCATCGATTGATCCCTGTAACGCTTTAAAAAATGCCGATTCGTGCAAATTCTTGAAAAAAACATTATAATCTTATTTGCGGGCAAAACGACCTCGGATAATTATGTATTTACTTCGTAGCACGAAGATTTTTTTTCGTTTAGTCATTCAATAGTGTATTCGATAAATTTTATGACTGCGAAACATTCTACGTCTAGTTACATCCATGAATATATTAAAATTGTGTATTTTCGAGCACGCCGTATTCTACGTACCGTGGGCTCTGTTATTCGCGTTGCCATGGGGATATGGAAAACAGCGCCAGAGAATATTGCGGTAGCGTTGTCAACTAAAGTGAATTTGAATTTGAATTTGAACCCATGTTTATATTCGATTATATTTATTATTATAATATAATAATATTCGGGGTCGCCCACATAAAAGTTCTCATCCTAAACATGACGTCGAGTGCGCTACGGTGTCGGCACGTAATTTTAAAGGTTAACGAACTATGCGTTGACTTTCTCGCCGGGATGTTTACTCCATGATTCTTCGAGCCACTTTATTTTTCGTTAGTTTCCTGTGAGTTACGCATACTTCTTCCCGACGATAGTGTTTCTTTACGGATGTCAAGAATATCGCTTTTATCTCAATAAATAAAATGACTAATCTCCATCTGCGACGTATCGATGTCATTTCGCAATATAATTTGGCTGAAGCGTATAAAAATAAAATGAATTCATTTCGCGTATACCGAGCATCGGCAAACAAAATACTTAGTCCAGATATATAAATTGGCTAGATTTATTATCATCTGTGCAATCGGTTACGCAATCGCTACTGAGATTCGCTCCTCGCATTCTGACAATTGTTCAATCTTTCCATCACCCGGTATACCCGCCATCACTTTACAACGCGTGATCGATCTGTCGTCATCGCTGAATGTGACAGCTGGGAACGTAAACAAGTTTGTTAATCTTGTCACGTAGTGCAAAAGGTATCAACGTTTCCTCTGTGGGAATCTTGTTAGACAACGACGAGAATCAGATTCGTAGAAAATTCAAGCAGGTACAAAGACAGTTTTGTACCTTCGTTCAGATACAATTTCTATCGCGTCATTTTCTCAAGGGTTTACTCGCGTTTGTGTTATGATTTATGACGAATAATTTAACATCAATTTTGAACAATAATTTCCTACCCTCGTGTACGTTCTTTATTTTCATATGACCTTTGCGATAATTTATTTCAGCTAGGCTGCTCTTTGTCCAATCAATTTTACATGATCTTACAGGTTAACTATTCTCTTACGTGTATTACGAACACCATGTATATCGTGGCATCAATCTAATGTCGCCATTATAAAAAGAACGTGCAGTCCAAGCACATTAGTTCTCTCGCAAGTGTCGAGCCGTTGAGTACAGCCTTACTGAAAGAACCGTCATCACAATCGAAATTATCATTTGTGCGAGAACTCTCGAAGCAAGTAAGTCATCGGGTATTAAGATTCATACCAATGAATTGTGACACCCGTCTTTGTGTATCTTTTTTTTGCATATATTATAGTATACTCGTGACACGGTATATAATTCACACCTGTCCCAAAAGTCAATCCGCGTGGCTATTATAGGCGACGATATGACGATTTCGTATTTGTCCTCCCGTTAGAAAAAAAAAAAAATGGGCCACTTTCACTGAGAATAATAAAAGATTTTATGGACTCATTAAGTCACTTGTCTTTCTTATCAGGGAGGACGTGTTAAGAAATACGTCATTGCACTGCCGCACGTAAATAAGCATACCATACAATGTCACCCGATAAATAATTTTTAAACTTATTAAGTATAAAAGATTTTTTTTTTCACTTTTAAAAACTAATTTAAGTCTGTAGACCGTTAAAAAAAATACACCGTTATATAATCTGACCCTGAATCATGTATAACCCTGTACTTCGTTTCTACATCTGTGTTCACTAGAAAGTATTGAACCCACGTAGCAATGGCTGCTGGGTCGTATTTTTCATGCTACGGTATATTCAGTCATTCTCATTAAATTCATATAAAATTATATATATATATCGTACAATGGATACTGAAAATCCAAAATTGTATATAAAATTTCAAGAGATTTTGTACTGTTTGAAAAAGTCTCAGATTCTCTATATAAGAGAGTAACTCTTTATCCTTGGAGTATTGACCCCGACCTTGAGTCCATTCCATGTATATACATATATAGTGTTCAGTTTTCAAGAATACACAAAGAATGGAATCACAGTTCTTGTCGCATATATACAAAACATAAGTATCGCGTTCGATCGATTAGATATAGATTGTCCCTATAGATTTGATAAAATAAAAAACAAATAGTAATCAGCTATTAGAGACAATCTCGCCTTTGCACGTTAACTCGCACGAAACTGATTCGACTATAGACTCGAGCATTTCGCGTCAGTTCAGCTAAGCTACAACTAATGATTTTTAGAGCACGTCCGCTAAAAATTAGTGTCCTGTAAAAAAAAAGTCCTGTCAAAATTAGAGTCCTCCCAAGCTGTTTAAATATTGCCATACACCGTGTACTTAATAAACTAACACGTAGTAAAACAGCTGATGTTTTCGTGGTCTTTGCCGATGAATCATAAGAGGATGCAGATTTTCAGGTAACCATAGTTGACTCTCTTGTTTACTTCGACCAGTTCTTGGCGCAGTTATGAATCCCAAGTAGTCAAGAGAAGCGATTCGTCCTGTTTGAATAAAGTAATGGATCTTTAGGAAAACTTCAAGCAGCCCGAGCATCGTGTGCGTTATAATAGCTAAATAGTTCAAGTTGAATTATTAAATTCGTCGAAAGGAAATGAAATAAAAGAATCAAACAAAGGAGGAACCGGTTTTTGTTCACGTTAGCTCTTTGTGGGCTGCTAAAAAAAGACTATCCTGTTTTACGATTAAACGACAAAATCGTATTTTATTTCATAATGGCATTACGTACGTCCATGTTGCAACATGTGACGGTGCACTTTGTACAAAAGATACTCCAATTTCCTAGTTATTGGCTTATCTCCAAATCATTAACGAATCATTCGATCAATGATTAAGACTGTAATAAATCAATCGTAAATAAAACTTTAACATGTCAACGTAACTTTTTATAGCATAGACGACTATCTAGGCTAAATATCTATGAATGCCATGACCCTAATTTATTTTGAAATGACGAACAGCCAATACTCTCAATTAGAAGTAATCATAATAGATAATTCGTTTTATCGATGAATAAAAAAAATATAATCTATAAATCCTTATGTGCTACGGCTGTTAAAAATCAACAATAACTTCCCATACGTCAACTCGATCCTGTGAACGAAACGTACAAGTAGCATATTTTTCCGCGTTACGTCCAAGGAGATGTAAACAAAAATAAACTCCAGATTATTCTTCCACGGTCACATATAGAACAGGGGAAAGTGAGAAAGTTTTGCTTGCAAGTACACCGATTACATACGCACGAGAGATACCATGAACCATGCACGTTCTCCTTTCTCGAAATGTTCAAGACACGTCGTGGAAACGATAACCTACGCAAAACGAAGTTTCCGTCGTAATAACTTCATTGTACCGTATTATGAACCAGTATACATATATGTCTCTATTGTAGATGGTGCATAACGTGCACGATACCTCTGCAACACGTTCGTATCATCCGGTCGTCCACTGATTCTGAGTCACGGAGTCTTTCGATTACGCGTGCGCCTAGGAGGAAACGAGGTAAGCCCTCACTCCGTGAAACGTTGTGAATTCTCGAGAACGTGAGAGCGTCTAGTGATTGAGTCGCTCGAGCACGCGGATGGTCGGTGATCTGCACGTGATTCGAGCGTGCCGCCTGCCGAGTCGCGGCATCGACCGCCTTCTTCTCGTCTCCCACCCTCTGCACAGTCGCCCAGCAAGCAGAAACGCTACAGCCGCCACGATACACATATGTGTGTGGGGGGCTAGGCTAGCCGGCAGGCCAGCTGCTCGAGAATATCCAGAGAGTAAGAGCGAGTGAGACGCCGATAGATATTACGATGACGCGTAAAGGAGGATTCGGAAAGATACATAGGATGGGACAAAGAGGTCCTGGATTTCGCTCTGGTGGCTACTGACGTGGCTTCGATTCTTGTTTACCGTAAATTATGTTTTTTCCTCTTGGTGTACTTTCTGGCCTTCTTCATTATTATTTAGCATTGATATTATAGCTTTATGATTTTTCGAGCCTTTTACGTGCCCTTCGAATCGTTCTCGAAATATTTTTTCTTCTGGAATATTGGATATTTGTATTCTTAGGCTCAGTTCACGACTGACCAAGGCTTTATTTTATGTATTTTTTAATGCACGTAAGTGTGTAGTTTACGTGACGAGCGTTTTATCTAGAGAAGATTGTGTGATTAAATAGTGAAGGATTGTGAGATTTGATAAATGTAGCTACTTGTAAGGTGATAACGGGTGAAAATAGAATTCTATAATAACAAATCAGGTATTATTTTTATGCTGTTACGAGATTACTAAGATTGTCTTCTTATCTGCCTAATAGTCTAAACATCTTAGCGGAAATAATTTTTTTATTTTTACTTCAATTATTATCAGTCTTGTTGGTGATTTATGAAAAAAATTTTTTTTGGCAAATTCGTATTTTTTTTTGGTTTTATTAATTTTCGTGCTATTGCGTTAATTGGTAAGAAATATATTTGGATGTCAGAAAATTGATAACGTTGTGTACAAAATTTATATTTGGAAACGTAATTGCTACCGACTTCAGTCAATATTCACGGTGAGTTCCGTACTGAATATATTTTAAGGATTAACACAAACTTTTCCTCTTTCTTCATATTGTTACGATACCTGATTTAATAAAAAGAAAGACAGTTATATTAAGACAGAAACGATTAAAAGACCGTTTTAATATTAATGACTGCCCGTGCGGTTTAGTATGCACTGTCTAGCGTTAAGGCAAAAAATACAATATGAAAATTTTACTGTCGGCGTAATCGTAAACAGCACACTCGATCGTCATAATGTACTTGATAGAAATTTTACATTTTACACCAACGACATAATTTCGTTCTTGCTTGATATTCGTAATAAATTTGAGAATTAGTATGTTTTCGGTGTTCAGTAAAATTGAAAAATTTTTTTTCAAACAATTTTACTACACTAGTTTTATCATACATAAGAGTACAGTTTACTTTTTAATTGTTTATGAACGAGCGAAAATATTCGCAAGGGGTTCAAATACAGAAGAAAGTAGAATTACAAAAAATAATAATCACTATTGCTGTTCTTTTAAAATCAATGGCGGACGGTACTATACATAGAGCGGGTCAGCTGATCTTTTTCGCCAGGCAAATTTTTAACGCTGTTTCAGTGCTATTCTAGTCGTTCGTAGTAATAGACGCTTCCCAGACGTCGTTAATCTATTCATCTGTACCTTCGACTTTCTACTGTTAATAGTTCGCGAAAATTGTATCGCGCCACGATCAGAAAAAAGTGTCGATACTTCTTGGCAAAGAGTGTGCAAGCGGGATTAGTCATCAATCAAAATGACGCATCATAAAAATTTGTAAAAAAAAAATTTGACGACTGATGGAAAATCCGGAATAATAATAAAATTATGAATCAAAATGACGTTTGGTGACTTGCAATATTTGTAGCATGGCGATCAATTATACGTACTGATGAACGATGCGATCATTAAGTTAATGACTCGTTTATCGAGATGACCTAAAATGCTTGTTAAGCCAAAAATAGGTCATGTTAAATACCTAATGTATTCCACTTATGTGCTATTATTCGCATAACGTCGTCATTGACGCTGCAAAGTCATATCATTTTTGAAATGACAAAAAATCTACACAGTGATCAAACATAACCTAAAATTCGATTTAGAGCAAAATAATTCGTCTGAATGTCCACTGTGAGTTTTTCCAATGTAAACTCGTATTCTTCGTTTGTATTACGAGGAAAACGTCATGGCAAATTATGGCTGTTATGCAACGAACAAGTGAACGGTGCGATAGACATTAGAATTAGAACACAGCTGCGTACTTACCCAGGGGGATAGGACTGAAAACAAATGGTGGGTTATCTAATGTTCGTCACTATTTTCGAAATAATGATAACGTTAAATCGCATCGTTTAACCTTAATGATTTTATCACGATTTCGTGTCTATCGTAAAAGCCTCGTTTTAATCGAAAGCACAAAGTAGCCTTTACGTTTCTGTATTGTTACGATTTCCTACCTTGCGACGTAAAAATCTTATATATTAGAAAGGCCATAACTGCTGTATCCCTGAGTAGTCGATTTTAACGTTATCGATACGCAAGCATTAATTTACGTTTGTTAGGAAACGATCGAAGTTCTGATATATAAACGAAAATCCTAAAAATGCTGATGCCATTAATTTACAGACCTTCCTACAACGTTGGGAGGTGAAATATAAATTAAATTTGTTTTCCAGCTTTTTTTTTTGTAAACTGTTAAAAGATTTATTAGTTCAAGCTGTAACAACAGCAGAGTGGTCCAGTAAGAGACGAAATTCAGGAATTTTCAAGTTCTTTATAACGTGACAAAAGCATGAAAATTTGTTCAAAGGAACATATATTTTTTTTCAAATCATATCTCATCGAAATCAATCTATTACGTTACGTAGATCAACGTGAACCGAAAAATATGTTTATCGATCTGCCAAGCAAACATCAATCGATCAATTGCGTGATCGAAGACTTATCCATCCGTATTGGGATAACCGTGCCATTATTAGAAATATCAAAACAAAGTAACTAAATCGCAAATCTCAGTGTGTTATTCCCTATTCTATCTATGGTAGTTAGATTTTACGCGCTTACACGCGTGTTGTTATTCTCACGCATTCCAACGTAAAAATAACACGCATGTGTGTGAAAAGTGCACTAACGTGAAAAGGATGGGGAAATTACACATTTGGATTTGTAGTGTATAGGTTCTCAAGGGGGTGGGTATGGGAGGGGGGGGGGGCCCACCTTCTGTCAGTGGATCACGATACACTACGGGATGTGGTGCGTGCTCTGAAATACGATAAAACAGCCGTTGCACGCGTTTTGTGAGTGCTCGACGGTTTTCCCCTCCTTTAGTTCCCTTCCAGCTCCAAGCGGACACGTATATAAGCACCAGAGCACACCAGGCTTCAATTAGAATTTCACTCGCAGTGAACCGGTACTGTTCGGTCTACTGTAAACATAGCATTTGCTCCCGACAAAGGAGTAAGGTGTAATCGAAAAGTTTGTTTTACCTCGTAAATAAGTTCAATTTAATAGTTTTGAGTGCGCGTACTATTTACCGAGGAATTATTTTAATCAACTGATTCCAGTGTGTTTCGTATAGTCAATAATGCCTGTCGAAGTAGCACCTATCGCGCCGCCCGCGCATAAAGCTATGCCTATTTACAACGGGTACGCATCTTTTGATTATTAATGATAAGAATATTTGTTTTCGAAATTTGTATTAAAAGATTGAAAAATTTCATGATCTCTTTCGCCAGAATAGACTTTGCTTACCACGTGAATTCCTTTCTCTTTGCAGAGAGCATAAGATGAATAAGCTGTGTCGTCAATTATCTATCGAGAGTCCTGGACTTACCGGTCGAGATTGCGTCTTCAGTTTCGACGTACCAATTCCAGACGTCCCGGAACGCGGCGCAAGAATCCGCGTAGTCTGTGCAGGCGCCTGCTACCATCCTCGTCGTTCACCAAGTTTCTCCAGTCTCACTTCCGTATCGAGCTCCGGTAGTCTTCCGTCGGAAGTCTCTCTCGAGGGTGACTTCCCAGTTACCCTGCCGCATCATGGAGTTCGCGATGCAGCTCTGTTTCCCGGTTACGAAGTGGCAGGAGTCGTCGAGAGTCTGGGCGAGGATCTGCCAGCCGATTGTGGTTACGCCGTAGGAGACCGCGTCATCCTATACCCGTACGAAGGAATTCCAAATGCCTACGTCGAGTATCTGGTCGTTCATGATCTCAAATATCTGATCAAGATCCCAGACAGTATGCCGTTAAGCGTAGCCGCCATGCTGCCGACTGGTGCACTTCTTGCTATGAACACAGTCTTCGCGGCACACGAACACGTTCAAGCGTTGCTGGCACAAAGAGGCGATAACAGCGTCTGCAAAATCCTTATTGTGGGAACTGGAGGATTGGCACTTTGGGCCATGAGAATCGCGGCATATCACTTCAGCAATATGAAGGACAGAGTGACCATCACTATTGCGTCCCTCAAAGATGACGGCCTGATGGTTGCACAGGAGTTTCAACGGTAGGTTCTTTTGCAAAAGATCATCCAAGTAAAAAAAAACTCACAAGATTCGTAATAATATCATTGGCTTACACGGGAGTCGTTAAATTAAATCATATAGAAATTAAAAGATATGAATGTCTAGACCAATCTCAGACAGTGTTTGATATTATTTTACGTCAGTAGTAATTCGCTTCGTGCATATAATAAAAATTGAAAGATTCGTCTTATCGGTTTAAAATTAGCAACCTCTGTAATCTGTTTCTGAGATAAGGATTTTATTGAGCTAATGACTCAGAGGCAGCAATTTTGATATCCCTATCGAGCTTCACTTTCGGTCATCGCTCAGTTCATTCTGATTTATTTACCACTAGAATCTATTATGATTACAGTGTGAACGTGGTGCAGTGGAGCGAAGACTTGTACGAGAAACAGCTGATCGAACGCACCATGGATGCGTGTCAAGGTCCAGTCGACGTTGTGATTGACTTCGGTACGACGTCACGTAGTTTACACAGGAGTATGCAGTGCCTGAACAAGGGAGGCGTCGTATTTGTTATCCGGGAGGTGGCTGATAGACTTCTACCAAAGTTCAGCAGGCGCGCTGAGGAAAGACAACAGAGTATCAAGCCAGTCGAACAAGGGAGTCTTGAGCAGCTTCGAGAATTGGTTGAATTGGTCGCTTCCGGTGAAATTGAACCACCACCACATACGGTCTATCCAGCGGAAGATGCTCTTGATGTCGTACACAAACTCTGCCATTCCGAGATTCACGGTAGAGCCATTCTTCGCTTTTATCCTACAGACTAAGTTAATGTATTCCATTTTTGAGGCCTGAATGGGGTTATGAACACCGCTCGACGTTGTCCAAGCGACGTTGGGCTCGTTGCGGCGTCGTAGACGCAAGTCGTATTACTTAAATGACATGTTTCTATCGTTTAATAGTTCCAATTGAATCTGTGAAAATGTAGGCAAAGTCCTTAGTCTCGTTAGGTTACTTGGGACTTTGCTGAAAAATGGTGATATTTATTTTTCTAGTTTTCACGTCGCTTCGAGTCCGACCTAACGTTATCAATAGGGACAGCATTTCGAGAGATACCTTACGAGGTGTCCCCCATCCGATTTTGTTCGTTTTTAAGATATGTTCGTCGAAACCTAAGTAACGCGTGTCAAAGTTAAACGATTTTCGAAGTTTTGCATATTTCCAATCGACTACTTAGATGAAACCGATTGGAGGATAATGATCATGATGAATTATGAGAAATGCATTTTGTTAGGTTCTGATGGGGTTAGTTCCTGAAATACGTGTCAGTTAGATTTCGATGGATAATAACGTATTTTAAAACGAACAAAATCAGAGGGAGACATCTTCCAAGGTTTTCTTATAAGTCACCTCTCGTTGTATCTCTTAGATCAGTATTTTTTATTTAACGTAAGTTAATCCATTGACTATACATGTTATAAAAATGATATCTTTATATCACAGTTAAAATCCTTGTACCTTAAAAGACTGTTCGTTTATTTAATGTTCTTTTTTTAATTTTCTTCGACGATAATGTAGCATTTAGATACGCGTCATAATTTTATTGTAATAACTGTTATTGTAACAGTGAATGTACTATATGGTAATAATATAGCAAATACGTTTTTTATAAAAATTATTCAACTGTATTTTATTGGCAGAAACCTTGTCCTCCATTTTAATTTGAAACCTCGAAGGAAATAATATTAAACTACGTCAGGAAAAGGATACAATATGTTTTTTAGAATTGTGGGCTTGCGGTACAAGGGTGGTATTATTTATTTCTTCGCAGAAATTCTAGAACCATCTCATTATATCTTTACGTACAATTTGTTGCAATTATATACTGAATACTTGCATAAAAATATTAACGATATCTTTATAAAGATAAAATTACTGGTACTTTATAGTACATATAGATCTGTGCCATATCCAATATTTGTACAATTGAGGTGGAAATGTGAAAAAGATGAAAACATCTATGGACGAGTAAAGATATTTACAGGTTGGTCATATACGTATACTGTTAGTTCAGTGAGAATGATTGTTAAAATATCATTTTCACGTATTCAAATACAATGCACGTTGCAGATAAACCATCAACTTCAAGTTATCTTCATTGAAAAAAAAAACTTCTCCTGGACAAAAATTCGCGTGGAAACACGAAAAGGATAAAAAATACTGAGATACATTTTCAATGCCAACAAAAAGATTGATATAAAGAGACAATAACGATACGTATTTGTTTCTCAAGAAAAATAAAAACGAATAATTCAAGGCAATAATCTTTTACGTCGAGTCAAAGTTTATCAATTATTAGCTACGAATGACTTAAATTGACTGTAAACACCAACTGATCAAACGCAGTGTTATCAGTACCATTTAATTATCACAGCTACTCCATATCTGTACAGGAGAAATTAACCTCATATTTATAAACAGCATTTACAAATAAATCAAGTTAATTAAAAATTCTAAACTTTACACGTGGATATACATATATATAAATATTTCGTATATGTACAATCCAAAATTTGATTAAATTCATAGAATATATAGCGTATGAGTTACCTGCAGTGCTGATAACTCGTGTCCTGGACGATACTTAGGACACAAAACATTTTTGCATCTACCATTAGTGGATGGAAACATAATAGTTATCTATCTTAATAAAGGTCAATGACTCACCAAAGCAGCTGGTTCTAAATAATTATGTGGCACGTATCCGGTCTTACCATAACGATCCTCTACTAACCACCAAGCCTCGTTATTCTTCTGATCATGTGTTTCTAAAACTTTCACAGCCTGCCCTTTACTAATTGAGAGTGTACCTGGCAATGATCCTTGGAAGTCGTACATCGCATAATAAAACTGTAAGGAAACGAGGAGACGATATTATAGCTTCTGCCAAAAAGAAAAATATGAATAAATTTTATGAGGAAATACTTGAAATTGCATTCCTCTACGAACAACAAACACGTGATAAGAACATGCAAATCACGAAACTGATCAGCATAGTGTTTTCATAGAAATTGTGTGTATTCGTTACGAGAATATAATATATAAGTATGTTTGCTGATTGATAAAAAAAAAAGTAAAAAACCTGTTTGTATCGTAATACGATAAAGCTGACATAACATTGCAAACGTTTCAACACTACAAACCTTGGGGCCAATATTTTGGTAGTGTTGAGGCTGACTAGTCTCTACTACGTTTCCATAATAGTGATTGTCTGCAAACTCTTCCTCGACGATTGAATAATAAGATTGGGGTCTCGAAGTCGGTGTCTGTGAAGCTTCCTTTTCCGGTGAATCCAAAGACATAAGATTAACAGAGCTTTCTTGACTTGTGAATGATTCGCTGCTACTTATGGAAGCCCGTTGTAACTCATACAACGGTTTTAAGCACTGACTTGGCAAGAAACCTTGAGTAGAACCATTATTGACGAACCATCTTGTAGTATCTCCCATAGGATCCTGTTTTTTAATTACTGCTACTAAGGTGCCTTTCACAGCTCCGATGTCTAATGCCGAAGTACTGACTATATCGTCATTCACGACATACAGCCTTTCCGGTGAAAACTTTTTCTGGAGCATCATTTTCTGCTTATTATTCTGCGGACCCCAATGCACCTGAGTTTCTTCAATTCTGGGATTAGTACCAGCCATGCTAAATCGCGTAATTTGATTCCATAGTAAACTATGATGTACTAGAAAGGATTCAAGAATTTCGCGTGGCTTTACTTGATTAGCGATCTGAAAATGTTAATCTTTGGTAAATTTTTTCTAAAATATATTCTACCGATAATTTTACTTGGTGCAAAATTTGATCAATTATTTATATATAAAAATCACCTCGAAGAGTCCCAAATATCTTTTTGTAATTTTTCCACTCAGGAGCTTGCGTGAATTTGTAAACGCACCAATGCAGGTGACTAAAATTGTCGTTGCAGATTCAATTAGAGATGGTAATTCATCTAACAATTGTTGATTCAATGCTTCAAAATTCATTTTTGCAATGGACAACTCATCCTGAACCTATAAAAAGAAATTCAAAAGAAATAAAGTAATAATGATCGATTTCGAAATTAAAAAAAGTACCTACAATTTTGGCATCTGGATTCCTTTCACTTCTGGATATTGCCGCATCGTAATCAACTAGTTTATCATATCTTTTTGTGATTAGCATTGATGGTCCTTCTAGAAGTGCGGCGAGAGTATTTACCGGTGTAAGTACTCTTCTCTGCAGACATATTCTAAGATCTTCCAAGAAGGTCCTCCAAATCATCGAACGAGTGTCTTTTAATCTTCTTACTTCGTCACTCACCGTACCTTGATAATAACTGAGTATACTGTCAGCCAATAATTCTCCAAAAAGTGCTTCTTCGCTGACGAACGTAACAGACTGTTCAGCATCTTTTCCAAGTTGGTATACACACTTTTCTATGGATCTAAATTTTCGCTCGAGTTCATTAAATTCAGGATCGCTCGTCAGATTGGTCAATCCTAGAGAAGCTGATAATTTAGCACTGAGTCTGGTCGACTTCTTGGCCACCGAGTGTATGCTCAGTTTCGCCATTTTCCTCATTAAAGTTGTTTCAGAATCGAAATATTTAGCTACTAAATCTTTTCGGCGTTTGTATTCATTTATGTAGCTTGCTACATCCGTCATAGCCTTCCAGGCTTCTTCTATCTCCGGTTTATCTGGATGGCCATCTTCGGTACACTGGAAGAGTTCATTATTATTAGAATTAGATATGTTGATAAAACTTAAAATAATAGACAAGTACATGTACATACCTTAATTAACTCGTACAACATCAGAGGATACTTTAGAATTCTTTGTACTGGTTTAATTAAAATTGAACTCATATCAAAACAAGCTATTTGATGTCGCAAAGTTTCGATTCCCTTCTCAAATATGATCATAGCTTCTCTATTTTCCTCATACTACAAAAAATTGTTCTGTTATTACATCAGTGCAAAGTAATCAACAATATTTTAACTACAAGAAAGTACCTTTTTCAATAGTGTCAATGCCGCTTCATGATTGCTACAATATTTGACATAAACGTTTTGCATTTTATCAGACATTTTCAAGAAGCAGGGGCCTATTGTCTGAAATTCTTCATCACAGCCTTTCATCGCTCGTAAGATTTTATCCAATAATTCCTCAGCGACTTGTGTGACTTCAGCAATATTTCCAAACAATACTGTGACGTCAATACCGCGCGATTCGAGAAAGTTATGATCATACAAGTGAAAAGTCTCGTATGTTATCTTCAAGTCTCGTACGTATTCCTTCTCTGTTAGTACCAGTTCGGATATAACATTTTGTCTTTGATCGAATTTTTTCTTCTTCAGAGCAGCACTTTCAGCATCTGCACTCTCGTCCCTTGTTGTCGATTCTACAGATCTATTTTTATCAGGAGGAGATGGTTTTTGTAATGGTGTCCGTCCAGGTGCAGGTGCAGGTGGTGCTGGTCGATGTGGCTCAGAGAGTCTTTTTGATCTCTGATCTTCAACTTCAGTCGAATTTTTTCTTTCTCCTCTTACCATAACAAAGTCGAACAGGTGCTCATCCGAATCAGTATTTTCCTCCATAACAGGATTAAGATATCCCCTAGGACACAAGCCAACTTCGCCATCTTTATCCTTTACACTGACCCAGTCCTCATTGGCCATTTCAACCACAGTAACGACATCACCCTCTGTCACACTTAAATCGCCATTCATTTGAGCATTGAAAGTAAATTCCACCTGACATGGCGTTTCTGGTTCTAGTGCATCATATTTGTTTACTGTCACTGGCGCTTCTTCAGTTAGTGATGGTTGGCTGTCACTGACTTCCACACAATTCACAATAACATTTACATATGATATTGGGAAGATTCCCTTGGCATTGTCTATGGAACCTTCTGCCCATTCTGTATCTATATGCTTTATTAGATGTACCACTTCTCCTGCTGCAAAACTCAGTTCATTTGGAAATTGGGCATTAAATGGAAATAATGTTATTGCGTATGGTTTAACACCAAGAGGATTTAAATTATTATCATCTAAAACATCCTGAGATGAGTCCAATGGTTTTGATTCAGGAAATAAATCATAGTAATTAGGTGCAGGCTCTTCTTCATCATGTTGAACGGTGGAAAATTCATTGAAGTCTTTGTAAATTCGATCATTGGTTGATGACGATGGCATTGTGCTATTGTCCATTGTAGGTAATGTATCAGCCTGATTCCCAACTGATTCTTCGATATACGTTATAAAACCTTCTGGAAATGTACCTTGGCTACCGTCTTGAGTTATTCCTCGGCACCACCCATCATCCAAAATTTCAATAACAGTCACAATTTCTCCTTCCTTTAAATCCAATTCTTCATCAAGTTGTGCTTGCAATGACGCCTTTACTTTTGCTTTTTTGCATATATTTTTCTTTGTTGTATCTGCTTTCTATGAAGTACAAAAAAATGATTTTTATTGTAGTATGAGTTTATGAGTTACAATAACGTTACAAATTTTTAGTTTTCATAAAGGTATAGATACAAATATTTAACAATATTAAATGTAACATTACCTTCAGCAAAGTAGAGTCCAGCTTCCACACATGAGAAGTTGGAAAAATTCCTTTTCTTGAATCTATATATCCCAAGTACCAATTCGTTTCAACTTCTTGTATACCCACAATAAGTTCACCTTGAAATACAAACATAAAACTCATCTAAACTGAGAAATAACATCTTTCTGATATTAAACGATACATGGAAAATTAACGTCATTTGTAGAACATACATTATGTATAGAACATATCTGGCAAATGATAAGTTTCATAAAGATAAAAAATTATGATTAGCACGGTGGACAAATAGAAGAACTTTTTTGTATTTCCATATTCAATAAATAACACATTTATTAAGTTACCTTCTCCAAATGATAAATCGCCTTCTTGTTCTCCAAAGAAAGCTGCAATAGAAATGAACAAGCTTTCGGTATCCTGTATTTGTGGAACTTCAACCTTATGGAGATAATTAAGTGGAAATTTTCCTGTCCTGCTGTGAGATTGGCCGTAACTCCAATGCTTATCTATAACCGTGTGTATCTGCGCAGAATATATGAAATGATCATTAGGATTAAATATCATTCGTGGTAAAGCTACGTTAATATGGGGCCATGTCAAATTACCAAAAAGTAATCTCCTTTAACGAGACTCAATTCACCATCGACAGTTGTCAGAAAGTCATGCAAGACTCTTGTAAGAGTTCCTGGCTCCATATTTCTAAATATTTTCACCACTTCTTTACTGAAATTCTGCAAAATTCTTCCTCGGAGAACTGGGAAGGTGACAGCTGATCTATTTGACAAGTCTTATCGCGGTGTGAATCTTCTATTACAAAACACCTACTGTTCAATATGTTATTATTTCAAATTTTTGACTATTCGTTACGATTTCTACGTAACTGTTGTTATGAAGTTTTATTGTTACGTGGGCGCCAGCGCACTTCATAAGCATTTTAATGAATAAACAAGATTTCATCACTTCCAGAAATTCATGATCCTCTTCCTAGCTTCAAGCTTTACTACTGCCGCTACCTTTAGTAGTTCATTATTGCGAAATGGTTTATAGTATCCAGAATACCGGAACTTCATTTTAGTATTTGCTCCTCATGCGTTAAGAGCTTTAAACGATTGAAATTAATTACCATTAATTACGTAAACATGATCTACTCGGTTACCTACGCCATGTTCCGACTGATTCCGACAAATATCTGGTTGCAACAACGGCGACCTGTTCAGGCCTATAGGAAAAGTACTTTTGTAACACAAGATATTATTCGTTAATCGTCTAGTACTTTTGCTGAACCAATGGATAACATCCTTTTACTATGTAATTCAAGCTCCTATTGGAGAAATATCAGCTGTACGTAAATATAACCAAGTATTCAATAATGAGTAGAGACTGGGGAAACCTAATTGTACAACGTGCTGTAAAGTATGCCTGACAGGATAAACAATAACAAGATTGAATATTAAAAGTTGTTTGGAATCCACACTATATTTGAGTATTAGTGAATAAGTGAATAAATAAATATTGAAATGATTGGAATGAGGATGAATGCGTTTAACGACGCAGGACTTGGAGAACCAGAGCAGGATGCTAATTCAGCTCTTATAGAGCTCGATAAAGGTTTGTTTTGAAGTAGCCGGTTTTCTCAATCTAAAGCTCTGATAGACTTTTAATATTCCTTTATATTTTTTCAGGACTCCGTTCTGCTAAGACTGGCGAACAATGTGAAGCCATTGTACGTTTTCCTCGCCTCTTTGAAAAATACCCCTTTCCTATTTTAATTAATTCCTCATTGCTCAAGTTGGCTGATGTCTTTCGCATAGGTAGCAATTTTTTGAGAGTATGGGTTCTTAGAGTATGTCAACAAAGTGAAAAACACTTAGATAAAATATTAAATGTGGATGAATTTGTAAGACGTATTTATAGTGTAATTCATTCTAATGATCCAGTTGCCAGAGCTCTTACTTTACGTACTTTGGGCAGTGTAGCTGGTATCATACCAGAACGGCAACAGGTATAAATATATTGCTTTTGACTATTGTTAAAAAATATTAAATACAACCATTAATTTTACTTATGATAATTTAAAATAGGTTCATCACAGTATAAGAAGATCTTTAGATTCACATGATTCAGTTGAAGTGGAAGCTGCAATTTATGCAGCACAGATGTTTGCTGCGCAATCAAAATTATTTGCTGTTTCTATGTGCAGTAAAATTTCAGACATGATCAGGGGTCAAGCTACCCCATCTTCTATGAAGCTTCAGCTTATACCAATCTTACAATACATGCATCATGATACTTCGACTGCTTCCATGGTATGTATATTCTTTATCAATCTTTTATATATACAAGGGAAAAAATATAATATACCTTATCATTTTACATAGGTGAATGAATTGTGCATGGAATTACTTGGGAGTTATCCAGCTGTTGAATTTGTGAGAGTGACATTGAGTGCACTGAGCACACTTGCATCTGCAACAGTAATAGATGTTTCTGGACAAGTTACATTATTACTTCAGTATTTACACAATGATCCACGATTATCAGTCAAACGTCATGTATTGCATCTTTTGCATAGTCTTGCAAGAAGAGGTGCTCATCTGTGGCCGCAGGGTGCACTGACCAATTTGATTGGTATATAATTTAACATTATCATTTTGCTTGTTTAGATACATAGAAAGGAAATCTTTATGAAACTGATAATTTGTGCTTTGCCATCTTCTAGATAGTACAACAATACTTTTACAGGATGGAACCGAAAATACGGATCTCCTCATCCGTACTTTAGACGTTATAGAGGTTCTAACATTATTTACAATATTTCATTCACAAAATGTATTATTTCTATAACAAAACTTCTTAGTGCTATCAATGATTTTTCTCTACATAGGTATTGAGTCAAAGCGCAGTAACCTGTGATGCAAACATGGAAGAAGGAAGTCCACTTTTGTCTCTCTGCGTTAATGCATGCTATTCACCAGATCCTTTTGTAGCTGTAAAAGCAGTGACAATTCTTGCAAGGATTGCTTGTTACTGGTATGGTATTTTTTTATTTATACTCTAGAGATTAAATATTCGAGTGCTAACCATATAATCATTTTATTCAGCTACGAAGAGGGATTGCCAGCGTTTGGAGCCCAGGATGTGGTCTCTTGTTTGGAGTCCTTAATTGTACTTTTAGCGTTGGATGAAAAACACTTATATCAATTAAAAGGTTGTTTACGATCCACTGTTAAACTTTGCCAAGCTCAACCAAGTCATTGCACTGTATTCGTTGATGCTATTGGTTCAACATTAATTAACACTAGCCCTGAAGGTGGTCAAAGCGACGGACAGATGGTGGCTCTTTGCGAAGCTCTAGGAGCAATAGGAAGCTTGGGAGATAATGCTCTTTTACCCCTTTTACCAGATATTCTAATAAAACTCAAACAAACCGTACACGTGCACACGAAGGTTGGAAGCACTTTGTAGTAGGTTTTTTTTAACTCTAAGAAAATACTAAAAAAATTATATTTTTAGGTAATGCTTTGTACTTTACTATTTCAAATAGTCGCAGGGGGTTACGAATGGAATGTCGAATGTCTTGAAGCAATAAAAAGGGTCGTCAAAAGTGTGGACGGTTGGGCGAAATATCGAATTGCTCGTAGTGCAGCAAGATATGGCCACCATAGAATTGCAACACACATATTCTATGGATTAAAAGAAGCCGTAGCGTCGGAACAACTGCATTTTTGGCTTTCAGGATTACAGTTAGTTACAAGTGCAGAAAGTCATCTTATGTAAGTACATTTAAAAATAAAACCAATGTCTTTTTGCAGTTGTGTCTCAAGATAGCCTTCGTTTAATTCTTGAATAAATATTTATAAATTGTAGTATGTTTTAGGGAGGAAACGGAGGATAATGAGAATGGTAGAAAATCTGGCATTGTGGAGAAATTAAATGGTGCGATATCACGTTACGCTAGTGCTTGCGCTTCATTGAAAGCAGCCAGTACGCCATTACGCAGCTTGCAATTTGCCAGTGAATACTCGAAACTCCGCTGTGAATTTTTGCAAGCATTGGTTCAGCTGTTACATTCTTGCAGGTTAATACCATATAAAAAGTTTAATGAACTTAAAGAATTTTTTTATTATATTTTTTATTTACAGATCACTTTGTACTGCACCACCACCGGCAATTGCAGTAGCCGTAGTACTTGCTACTAAAGATGATTTGCAACGTTACGGAAGAGTTACTCACCAGGTAATAAATTAAAGCAATTCTCAATTAATCTATTGAATTTACAATCCATTTCATGTTCACAGTTAAGAAAGTCAGCACAGGATTTACGAACGTGTGCAGAGAATTATCAAAAACTTTATCAATCAGCATTTGATGCTGATCCTGGATCCCTGGCGAATATTCGAGCGTATCCTTTGAACTTTAGTCGTTTTCGAATAATTCCCAATCATTGACACCATTAACGATACCATAAAAGTACAATCATTCGTACATGATCCTTAGCATTATAATTTAGGCTTCAGGAAATGTGTAGACTGATGGCCAACAGTGTTGAGCGAGTCTGTGGAGGAGTAGGTGTTTCCAGATATCGACAAAATGAAGGAGACTTCAATTTTGGAGATTCCGTAGAAATGCGACAACTTGCACGTTGTTGTTCAGAAGTTCGTCGTCTCGCACCACCCTTGGAAACCGAAGGCGGTGCTATAAGTCATCTTCGTGTCGGTTGTTTGATCTCTCAAGTGATGTTACTAGCTGGTGGAAAAATGCGTCTACCAATACCTCGCTATTTTTTCCAAGCGTTGCAAGCTACTAGTGTAAAATTATCAGTCTCTCCACAACCTCGAGTACTTGGTGAACCTGTATCGGTTCCTCAAGGTAGTCAACTGGCTCTCAAAGTAGAAGGGGTCTTGAGACATGGCCGTAGAGCATCTTTGTTTCGTTCAGTAGCTGCTGTCTGTATATCCATATCCACAGTACCTCCTTCAAAGATCAACTCTGATCAAAAGGTGAGAATCCGTCTTATTATGTTTCAAACCCCTAGACATTACATGCTTAATTCCAGGACACAAACATGAACGAATTGCAGCAAACAGTAACCCCTCATCGCGATTTCTTTGCTTGCGAATTTTTACTTTCTTTGGGAAGTCCAGCTGCTGGTCCAAGTTGCAACAGTAACATCAGCAGTGGCGGTCAGTATCAAGTCACTGCCAGTGCCAGTATACTTGACAAGGATGGAAATGTGTGGAAATGTGGTCCACGTTCTACGTTACAAGTCAGAGTGCACGAGGAACCTACCAAACGAAAACTGCCTTGATCTGTAGAGTATTTCTAGAAGGTAATACTTTTCTATAGAGTAATCTTATACAGTTTTTGAATCGTATTCAAGTAAATGATAATAAAGATTTTTATATAAAAATACTCAAACGTATCAACTTTAGGTGAAATTATGGATTCTTTGGAAAGTAATTCAACATTGATATTTCATACAAGATTTTAATACCCATCTTAAAGATACCCAACGATATTAAAATATAAATAAGGTATATAGCAAACGTACAAAACTTAACCAATAGCACCCTATAGTTTATACAGTACAATTGGATATGTCAGGGGTTTTCATTTAACACATTTTTTCTTTAAATTAAGTCATTTATCGATACTTGTACTCAACCGAGCAGTAGTGCAATCAGGATAATAAATTTTCTTTATCCCTGAAGAAATCCCCTTTGGCACCTCCAGTTTTTGAAACCAACTCTATGCCAGTTATTTGCATGGAATGCGCAGAAACAGATTTGCACATATCATATATTGTAAGAGCTGCAACACTCACAGCTGTCAAAGCTTCCATTTCCACACCGGTTTTTCCAGTGCATCTAACTTCCGCTGTTATTTCAATTCTATGCACTTCCAAATTAAGTATTAAACGAACGTCCACATAGTTTATCATTAAGGGATGACACAGCGGTATCAATTCCGATGTACGTTTAGCCCCCATAATTCCAGCCAGCTGTGCAACTGATAGTACATCACCCTTCTTCATATTATTTTCATTAATAAGCTTACTGATATCTTGTCCCACTCGTACAAATCCCCTTGCTTTTGCTGTACGTTCAGTTACATTCTTTTTTCCAACGTCCACCATACTTGCTTTCCCACTTCTTTCATCCACATGCGTCAACGATGAATACAATCTTGCAGTTGCACTCCGCTGAGAAACTCGATATATGTGTCCCACGTGTGTTATGCATATATTACTATTTGACGTATATTTTTTCAAATATAGTTCTCGTGTTTTCCCACTGTCTGTAACCACACAACAAGTATGATAGAAGGGTTTTCCCAGTTGACTGATAAATCGAGTCTTAAAATTCGCAAAGTACGACAAGCACTGTGATTTAGCGATAACGTCTTGTTCTGGATTATAGAAACGAAACCTTTGTCCCATAATGCGATAATACGTGCATTACACTTCTTATGGAATTATTTAACCACCAATCAGAATCATTGGCCTGTTTTCCATCTGGGACAGATTGAACATTCCTGAAACATACGCGGTGCAAACGTTATCGCTAGATATCCCTTGCAAGTTGCCCTTGGGATTGTTAAATAAATTAAAAATATATATATATACGTATTTCAATTATATACTCACTCTCGGCTATATAAAAATGCTTTTAAATTTACAATACCTGCGTGTTGCTTCTTCTTACGAAGTACCGCTCCGCTTATTAGCTCTCGCAAGTCTTGTTCAGTTGCTCCACTTCTCAATGCATCTTTCAAGGACACCTCGCCCTTCCCCTCAAATAAGCACACTTTCAGATTTCCATCAGCCGTTATTCTTAAACGGTTACATGAATCACAGAAATGCTCACTCATTGAGGTAATAAAGCCTACTTGACCTTTGAACCCAGGTACTTTGTATGCCTGCTCATCAGAAGACGAATGAGACAATTTAAAATCGTTTTGGATAACATCATTAGAATAAAGATAAGTAGATTGAGGAATGTATTTAACCTGAGATATCATTCATAAAATTCTATGCAGATAATTATTTAAACAAAATACCTTAGATGTATTATTTGGCTCATTCTCAATGGCATGAAATTCAGGAAACTTGGTTCGAATGATTTGCTTCATATCGTTAAAGGAAACCATCTTGTTTTCTTTCCATTCATTACCAGAAAATGGCATGTATTCTATAAACCGTACATCAATGGGTTTGTCCTTTGTTAAACCTACAAAGTCCATTAATTCATCGTCATTGAATCCGCGCATTACCACACAATTGATCTAGAAAAAGAAAAAAAAAAACATTTAAAATAATAGCCCCTCATCTGAATCCAGCGTGCGTGTCTGTAAGAGTTATATTTCAACATAAAAAATTCTAAGTTTTATATCAGGTGTCTAATAGTTACGTAAATGTGACAAGCGTGCTTGCTAGAAAGGTAATAAAAAATAAATGAATATCTAACCTTAACCGGATCATATCCAAGCTGTACAGCTAAATCGATAGCAGCTATAACTCTTGGCCAACCTTTCCTTCTTGTAAATAGCTCAAAACGATCTTGCTTGAGAGTATCTAAAGAAATATTTAAACCGTCTAATCCAGCTCTCTGAAGAGCTGGTAACATACGGGTAAGCGTCAAACCATTGCTAGTCATTGTTAGTTTTTGTATACCATTCAGTTGCTTTAACTGGGCTGAAATGGTTTTTTTAATGTAATTATTGATTTATGATCTATTGTAGCATTCGAAAATTAAATGAAAATATTATGGGGCTGACCAACTATATCAACGATGTCTTTTCTGACAGTTGGTTCTCCACCAGTTAAACGTATTTTAGTAACTCCTTCTTTGACAAAGACGTCAGCCACGCGAATTATCTCATCAGTGGTTAAGATACCTTCCTTCTTTGTCAGTTTTACACCTTCCGCTGGCATGCAGTACATACCTGCAAAAAAATAATGCGTTATTTCTTACCCTTTGAACAATAATAATGATGGTACTCTGATTTATATACTCACATCGTAAATTACATTTCTCTGTGACGGAGATTCTAAGGTAGGTGTGAACGCGTCCAAATGTGTCCGTGAGTATATTTTCATTAATATCATTTCTTATTCTATTTCTAAATTTTTGTATCTATAAAAACATTTGATTCATTGTTTTTTTTTAAATATCAATGCGGCGTATCATACTCTTACAGGTTTATATTTTCTTACTCTCGAACTTTGTTTTGGAGATACGGAAGCCTCCGTCGTCAATGCTTTGGCATTCAAGATGCTCTTTGCCCGGAAGATTTTACCCAACATCTGTCAAGTATACAATTTTCAAAATGGATAGTATAATCTTGTTTACAGCGAAATAATGAGACAATAAGATTCGTATTGAAGTAGAGAATATGATCTAGCGAAAAACAAGATTATTATATAACTTGATTGGTAATAATTACGTTTTGCCTTGATAATTTTGCCTTTTATATTTTGTAATTTTGTGCATGACTCCTTTGACGGTTCTAGAAAAATCATCGGTCATTTCATTTAATGCTAACTGTCATTCTTAGATAATTGATTGTATCTTTAAATGAATTACCCCCTACTTAGCTTATGATTCTGTGGCTCATTCGCTTCTCATCTGGAATTATAAATATTTCTTACGAAATTTGTAAGATAGATACAATTTTCAAATTCGAATTTTCGTCTGTCAATTGCCGAATTGAATTCTAGTACAGCGGAAGTGTGTGGTACCAATGCGGTCATATCCGGTATCGCTATAAACTGCTTGCACGCGCAAAGCGTTGCATCACTGATAAATAGATTACATTCCGAACCAAAATTTTTTTTTCCATAATAAGATAAAGGGTTGATAAGAATGAGCTACGTTAGTTTTCTTGGAAACCATTTAAATTAATCAAATTAAATGAAAAATAATTTTACTTGTCAAGACGTGTTTCGTTCAGGTGGACCAACCTTTGTGGTTCTAGAAATAATTGAATTCTTGACAAGCATCCGACAATTTGATACGATTCGTATATGAACTTGTTACCTTACGCCTATGTCCGTCCGTACTCAACTACCGCTGTAGCTCAACAGCACACTGTGAATTTACGGGATTGACTAAGTTTTGAAACGCTGCACCAGGGAGTAATTATTTATTACAGAAGAGATAAAAGTCTATATGTTGCAAGTAGTCGATTCTTGGGCATAATTAGTAGTGTTAGGTATCGCCACTCGCAGCGTATGCGTTCCACCACTCGCGAATAATAATTGCCTGGAACCCGCAAAAAGAAGTAAGAAATCAGCTTCACAGAAGAAAATTGGCGGAGAGAAGCCCATTTTACATCTTTCCTAATCTTCCTTATTCCCTTTCCACGTTTGAAGCATCTTTCTTCGGATTTTTCCACTTCGTATTTCTTTTCACGTACCTTTTGATTTCACTCTCTCATTATGCTTCTCTTTCACCAAAAGAACTAATTAAAATGTCAAAGAGATATAAGAAAATTTCCTTTTTCCCGCGAATTATCCACCCAATCATCTAGCACAAAGGTTGGAACTCTTACGCTACGAATGGCGACAATTAACACGACTAATTATGGCCCAAGGAAATCGATATTTGAGATGATTTTCAGAACAACCTGAAAAAGTTGTAACTTGGCTCTCGAGAGATTTGTTCGATATGAATTAGTTTAGAATATTAATAGAAGTGTAAAATGTCATTATTTCCTGCGTATTCGGATATTAGTGTGAACGGTTCGACTGCGCGTGAAGAATTCGATGTAAAAGATGGTAAATTAAAGTTTTCTGTAAAGCATCTGATTTGTAGCCTTCAAATCTTTGTATAAACAAATTTCACATATGTTTGTTTACTATTGTTTATAAATGAAAGCATGAGCTTAATTATTTTTTTCTTGTAGCTTATACTGTCTATATATTATTGTGTTACTTGCTGATTAATGCAACAGTAATTCTTTTATCTTTAGAAAAAAGAGACTGGCTACAGAATTCAAGTTTCCCAGCTGAAATAATATCAAGAAATACATTGATCGATATATCTGATTCTTCAGAAGATGATTCTGTTGTTATATTATCTACGCCTGAGAGACCTACAGAGCCACGCAGTACTATTCTCATTAATTCAGACTCAAGTTCTGAAGAAAATTACCAAAAGCCAAAGAGAATTAAAAAACATAAAAAAGATAAGAAAAAACACAAATCTGTAAAATCGAAGCATCAAGTAAAATATGATCGCGAGGTAAAAAATGTATATTATGAAGATAAAGTCAGGGATAAAGGAAATTCTAAAGTGGATACTCTTTGTTCACGAGTTAGACCTATCTATACTCACATGAAGAATGCAGGTCTTGGTTTTGTTCCTTTTAAACGACATAAATCATCAACCTTTCAACGATATTGTGTCACTAATATTGACTCCATAGAGAAGTCCTTAAAAAAAGATACCACGATTAAAAGACATTCTGAAAAAGATAGTATCAGTCAGAATGATGCCGAAATATTGAATTGGTGTGTAAATATTGAGGAAGAACAACAATCAAGCATTCGAGAGTTTAATGAAAAACTAACAAATGATCCTAACGATATACAACTGTGGCTTCAATATGTGTATTTTCAGGTAACATGTTTTATTTAAAGCATTTTTTTTATACATATAGTCATATTTTTGTAACTATAATCTTTATATTCTTGCAGGATGTCATTGCAAGATTTCAAAAGAATCAACTTGCAAAAGACATAAGAGTAGCAACTTGTCAGAAAAAGGAATCAATTATAAGTAAAGCTTTGGAAAAGAATCCAAATTCTCATGAACTTCTAAAGATCAAATTAAATCTGATGAGTGAATTACTTCCTGCTGATCAACTCTCAAATGAAATGGAGACTTTGGTAAATAAAGATACAGGGAATATTACACTATGGCAAGCATTTATTATGACTACACAAGGGTCTGTGGCTATGTGCACAGTACCAAAAGTTTTGAGTTTATATTCAAAATGTCTTTGCACCCTACGACAAAGGTCAAGAACAAATCCACATATATATGATAAACGAATATTAGGTAATTCAAGAATTTAGTATTATGATCATAAATTAAAATGATAATAGTATCGCTAACAAATATAACATTTTAGAGATGTTGTACCGCTGTCTAATATTTTTAAGGCATGCAGGACTTTGGGAACAAATGTGGGAGACTTTAAGATTGAACCTTTGCCTGAATCTCAGTCTAAATAAAGACAGTTTAAAACTGCAAAGTTCTATCGATGAGAAAAAATTAAGTAAGTGAACTTACTGCAATCTTGTACATTTCCATGCTTCTTTATTTTCCTTATTACTCATGAAAAACTTTTTTTCCAGTTGGTATGGAAGAAGTGGTATTAACGTCCAGATTACCATTAAATCAGTTATGGCTACGAGTTGAGTCTCTAAGAGAACGGTGTCACTGGCTCAGTGTGAGTAGCGATGAGTTAGAATTAGTTGGTGATTCTCGTCGATTTGTTCTCCCAGAAGATGTGGCAGATTTTGTTCATCCAATGGTTTCGATGCAATCAAATTTCCGTTTGGCAATTTATTCTCTTATGTCATTAAAAGTTCCTCTTCTACCTACTCGAGATTCGATATTACAGGTGTGTTTACTTATACCTTTGCTGCATTTTTCTCTGACAATTAGTATAGCACAATCAAATTTACAGGACTTGGCGATTAAAGACTTTGATTGGAGTGGTGAATCTTTGGAGATGCTATTGCCATTATCATATCCTTCAATAGGAGTCATGGCTGGTCATAGACAACGAAAGGCTCTCTTAGGCGGCATACTTGAGGGAAGATTAACATCCGGTCCCCAATATTTACGATTTCATCCAGCTCAAGAACCATACTTAGATTTTATACGAGACGCATTTAAAGTAATCGCTGAAAATCTACAACCGTCGCAGCGTACAAGTATTTATGTGTGGTGGTTACGGTTTGAACGGCTTCTTGTATTTTTCAGTAAAAATGATCCTCTCAAGAATGACAGCAGGTATAAGTTATTAAATTTTGAGTGACCTACTAATCCTTTATAGGATAATACTCATGATTTTTTCTTTATTTCAGGAGGAAAAAATTAAAAACTATTTTAAAAGAGTTTCTGAAAAAGGATGAGAACAGAAACAATCTACATTTTTACAGAGAATATGCATTGATTGAACGAGAAATGGAACGTTTTGATAACTGTGTCAATATTCTTGAAACTACTATTCAGTCTCAGGGGCAGAATTTGGAATCTATATCAAATTATGAAGAAAAAACAGCTCTATTGAGTATATACAGAACACTGCTCGAAACTTTATTGAATGTTGATACATATAAAGAGTGTCATAGTGACCGAATATTGAAAATCTATAGTCATATTGTATCAGGATCAAATGAATCTGGATTGACTTTGGTTGAAAAATATCTTCAAAACTCAGTACAACAATTTTTGGAAAATCCAGTACCAACAGAAGTGGATGACACATATTTTTTACCCAGTTTTGAATGTGATATTATCACATGTTATGTGTACTTTTTGTATGTTACTAAGCGAAGTATCAATGAAATTATCCAAGTTTTCGATGAATGTCTAAAGCATTGCCAGGACAGTAGATTTTTGCGGGTATGGATACTATCTGCTAGTAAAATATGTATATACGTTATATGTATATTGTTATTCAGGAATATTGAAAAAACTGAAGTTGGCCCATCTATTTGATTTTTACTATAAAATCACCTACAGATAGTGCAATATTTCTGAATAACCTGTACACGAGGATTTGAGTTAAGGCATTATAAATAAATAATGATTTAAGTGATTGTATGATTTTGTAGGAGTGCCTGTATGAGAGCAAGATAACGTTCTTAGAACTATATATTGAGCAAAGACACAACGTCCAACATATCTTAAAGGAGACTGTATACGAAGCCTTAAAATTATATCCAGACAATTTTTATATGCTATCAGTATTTTCTGGAATTGAGGTAATTATTAAACGTAACTTAAAATTGAAAATTGTATACAATATTCATATATGAAACATTGTGTCTTATAGATTGAGTTACCATGTTGGAAAATTATTATTCGAAGTGAAAATATTCGTCCATGGCCAGCGATTTCTATGTGCTTAACTGCACGTGCTCGTATCATCTATCTACAAAAACATGGATTATTTGATGCTGCGAGAGCAGCTCTAAATAAATTGTTATCCTTCCATCGAAAACTGGCAAGGTAATATATGTTTCATATGAATGTTAATTGATTAGGGAAATAATGCAGAAAGTCATATAAGAATATATCTATTTCTAGGGTGGCTGAAACTCGGTGCTGTCCATTAATTTGGCGATTATATATGTTATTATTGCGAGAGCAAGATCTATGTGAAAAGCGAGGTGAAGAAGTGTACCATGAAAGCGTAGCACAATGCCCATGGGCAAGATGTATTTATATAGATGCTGCGGAAGTTGCTCCACAACTTTTGACACAAATTCAAGATATTATCCGGGAGAAAGAATTACGAATGCATGTTACTCCAGAAGAGTTGGATATTCTAAGAGGATAACTATTTTTGTAATATTCTGTTGCATATATATTTTCATTGTAACTATATGTAAAAAGTCATTTAGTTCTAAGAAATATTTAAGAAATAAAATACCGTTGAAATAAAAATATAGTATTCCTAATGTCTGTAAAAAATATCTTGAGACTATATTTTTTAAGAATATGGAAAATCGACTGATTTCAAAAAGATTTCACCTAACCTTTTAGAAAGTAAGTAATTTTTCACGGTAGCACTAGGAGTACTGGCTAAACTGAAGATATTCTAAAACTGTTAATTTGATACTTGAGTTTAAATGGACTGTCAGGGTCCTGTCAGTAACTCTTGTCAACGTGAAATAATAGATAGCTGTCAAAATAAAATATGGCGTTCTTCGAATATCTACCCATTTCAGTGTCATTTTTCTTCTTTTTACTAGAAATCTAATAAGGGAATATATTTGATTGGTAAGTACATGCTTGCTATAAGAAAATGGATCTCAAAGCTGTTGTGATATCTGGTGAGGCTCCAGAATCTGATGATGAAACTGTAAACATTCAGACGGTGGGTATAACCTATAAATTTAGATGTATCGTAAGAGATTAGAAATAATTTATTGTATTTCCATATTTTTATCAGGGTATGGGATTTCCTTCAATGCGTACACCGAATCCGTGTGGAACAATTATATCCGGTGAAGCCCCCGAATCTGATGATGGTAATGTCAATGGTTCAACTTACAAATACAAATACAAATAATAATAATAATAATAATTCTGATGGTCCATTGCAGATGGGACCAGTTTAAGCAGCGTCAGTGGTGCAGTTGATGCTACTGTTTGTCCACCATACAGTGATGTTAAAATACCAAAATCAAAGAAAAGTTGTATTAAGTACAACAGTTTGCTCCATAAAAAACTACGTAAGAATTTATATTTATTTGTTAAAATTCTTACTCCACATTCCATCGTAGATTGTTTATCGGAATTTATATATATTGTAAAATGCATTTATTGTTTGTAGATCAATTGTTAAAAATTGTATCATTGTGAACAGTATAATCAAATATGTTGAGACATAATCATTTATTGACACTGTAGTAATACAATCTGAATTACAATAACTTTAATAAATAGGATTATACAATGAAAATTTAGATACACGAAAAATTTTTAATCAGACGTATAATCGCTAGATCGAAGCCTCTTTATTTATCAGGTCGTCTTTAATATAGTCTAACTTTCTTCTCTTTAAATCGAGGCACATTACACACCCTTAAGTATTTTAATCGCAAAGTCGTAATTAGCTCCTATGCTTTAATGAATGAAGGAAATAATTGTTTTCAAGGAATGTTACTGTTGCAAACTTGCGGACAGAAACCGAACGAACCTATGCATTAAAAAGCGATTTTTTTTCTGACTGCAAACAGGTGAATGCAACGAGGCATTAGACAGAGACATAACAGAACTGAGCGGCGATATGATTACTGCTGGTGTTAAAGAATTGACGGCGGTTAATCGGCAATTATTACGAAGCGAATTCACTCTGCAAGAAGCTGCTTGTCAATTACGTAACGCGTCAAATCGTTTGCGAGATGCTACCAACGATTTGATACAGCTCATCGATGCCAATTTCTTACATAGTGTTAAAACTTAGTCAGTTCCCATTTTCCTACTTAACGTTAGTCTTGTTGGCACGTTCTTGGTAATTCAATAATGGCCGTAACGTGATAATAAAGTGACCACTTCGGTCAGAATATACTAAATACCGTTATATTAAAAAATTTTTAAACCTTGGGGGGCTTTATTGAGCATCGATCGACTTTGTTCTTAACTGGCAGTTCTATTTAATGTATTAGTTATTCGCTAACAGCACATCGTTCATTAATCTCAACTGTACCTAAAATATTAATCAATTATCAATTCATTATGAGCTAAGGTTATTCTGATTTATATAACGTAATGTTTATAAGTAGTAACACATTAGATTATTAACGAGTATTAAATACTCTTATACTGGTCGTTGCATTTCACTTTTTCTTTTCTTTATATGACATGAAAATTTTAATGACAACGATCGAATAATAATGTGAATATTGCACATTATTTTTATAGATGTCAAGATATATCAAAGAATGGCACAATATTAAGTAACGGGGCTTCTGCCAGAGAATGATGGTCGTATGCAAAATTTTATTCTTCGCGGCAAACGAGACTGATGCTTTGTGTCATTTATAGTTAAGCACAGCATATCTACCGTAAGTAATATTGGATCTATGATTCAAGTAACAGATCTTCAACTATCTCGATCACCAAACAGAACCTTCATCGTTCCTATTGTTATGTACATAACAATATCCTTTTCAGAAGCCCCTATCTGCTTTCTTCATTTTTGTTTTTCTACGTGTTTCTCTTTTTTTTTTCTTTTTTATCAAACTGACAACTTGGCTAGGTATCAAAGGGTTGATATCATTTTAATTCTTTCAAACGTGTCGCTAGTCTTAGTGCACAATGAATTTGTGATCTAAATGGGGATGAATTTTTTTTTCTCTATGATCCTCAGTCTTAAATATTTCCTCAAACTTCCTTTAACTTAAGAACCGTATGGCATAACTAGATACAAATTGTGGTAACTAAAATCTTTTTTGTGCTTATATTGATATGGCAATATCGCGACGAAATAACTTTCGTTCGCAGTATTCTACGTTTCATAGTACATCTGTTCTGTTTCTTTACTATTGAATATATTCGGAGTATGCAGCGGATAATACTATGTTTATGCACTAGGTAGGTATTTGCTGAGCATCGAAGCAATTCCGTATAGTATATATCACGTACTATCAACGCACAATAGTGTCGAACTCGCAACTAATTGTAAGTATGCATTTCCCCGTAAAAGAACCGCTGTTAAAATTTACATGCTCCCGAGGAATTTATGTAATTACTAAGCACTGCGAGTCAGAGCTACCCATTATTAAAGACAACTCATGCTAGGGATAAGCACATACTTTTTTTATCACCAAAACATGTCTGTTTAACGAATTTAAAATTCGAGAGACAATCTAAGAGAAAATGCCAAACGCTTTTGCGGTAACTTACTTTTATCCTTCTAGTCAAAATAAAAAAGAATTTCATATATCCCCTGTATCCTCGTGCACTTTGGTTTCTTCGATGGAAGCAGAAGTTTGATTAGAGTTATGCAATTTTTTTTACGTTCATCAATCACTATTCAGATTTCTCTGACATGGCGCATTTTTATTTGGCGCAGTTATTAACTTTGCTTCACCGTTTGGTGACCAATTATAAAATAAATGGGCTCAATTCCAGAAAAGAATTAATGTTTGCTGTATGTGGCGACCTTTGTAGAAGAAACGACGTCGCACTCGGTACATATTAGCCAGTGTGAGGGCGCCCACACCCCACATGGCCTACGCACGTTCCATCTCACCTCCACTCGCGTACATCTGGAGTAAAGCCATGGATTCCTGAGCTTGTCGTTTCTCAGCTAGGAACCTGCCTGATGCTTCCTTCAATTGTTCCAGAAACATCCTAACAGGAATAAAAATTGATCTTGAAGGAGTTGGACCTTGCATTTTATTCCCAGGTAACTCAGTGTCTCTTTACTTACCTGTCTGGCACAATGTCAGCCAGACTATCTGGGTCCATGTCGCTCAATAATTCCAAATCATTACCTCCCAATAGAGAAATATGAGAGGGATCTCCATGCAGGGATGAAACTAAGGGTTCGATCGGCGTTCTAGCTCTCCTTAGTACATCACCGCCACCCTTCGAACCACCCTGTGAATTGTCTACGTTATCTACCACGACATAACGTGAAGCAGCTTTTCCGCCTGCAGCTATCCATTTCTGATCTCCATAGAGCACCATAAGACTTGTATTTCTTTCCAGGGTAGCAAAGTACTCCTCGTCATCTACTTCTGTTCCTGTGATTTGAAATGGAAATAAGCTGGTTAGTTTATAGTACTTTATTTCTATCTGTCAAAATTACTGATCTTGCAAGTTCATTAATATTCTTGCTATTACATAGTTTTTATTTACCATCTTGTTCCAGTACAATGGTGAGATCGGCATCCTGAGGCAGGGCTAAGCGGCTTCTGGCGATACTCGTCAACTCTTTGAGGGATGATGCTGTGATCCCCTTTCGCCGCTCTCTTGCGTAATCGACAATTTTGTAAGGGTTGCCAGACCCATGAATTACTACTGCCGCCTCTGACATGTTTCCTTGGAGGTACTGAAAACAAACACTTCTTTTAAAAATTAAACTTCCTCAAAATTTCTAAGAATTAGGCTAAATGTCGTTTCAATTAAATAACAATTCCACCAAAGGATCAATGGTATTTTTTAAGTGGAAGGGTTCAAGTTAAGGCTTCGCCGTCGACGTACACATACATTGGGAGGTCAATGCACTGCTACTGGAATTCCGTAAAGTCCAAGTTTGCACAAGCGTCGAACGAGAGTCGTAAAAAACAACTCAGCAATACTTGAAAGATAACGTGATTAACTTGGTGCACGTTTAAAGGATTTAAGGGCGTTTTAATAAAGGTTTTCTTTTCCATTAAGCACTAGGTAGCGGTATTTTGAGTAAAAGTTTATACATTCAAGAGGCAAGTAAGAAAGGGCAGTGATTTTTGGATTGTTTCGGATATTCTTGGTTCCTGAGGAATTTTATGATAGAGAGCAATATACAGGCGCGGTTAAAAAATAGAAAAGGCGGTGGTGTGTTAATGTAGTGTCTGAGTGACTGATCCGACTCTGTGTCAACCCAACACTGGGTCAATGGTGCAACTACACCTCCTATTTATACTCCCCGTAGAGTTCTGCGTATATACAGTCAAGAGACACCCCCAACAGCATTCGCTCCCAACATGGCAGCCAGACAGAAATCAATAACCTACCCCACTCTCATTTAATTTTTTACCTCGTCCAGACGAACTGTTTACTCGAGCCAAGGGTAAACCTTCTAAATTTAGATTATTCCGCGACAGTTCATAAAAAAGAAATAGTATGTACTGATAAAATACACGTGCTATTCTATCATGTTTTGCGAATTTATTTGTCAATATTTATTCATCTAACAAGTACAAGCTCATTTAGCAATGTTTCTTCAAAATGCTGACTGAAAGGTACTGTCGACATATTAGCCATTTTACTATATGTCTCTTTCAAATGATTCAGATTTTATAATCTATTAGATATAGCAAAACTGGGATTTAGAATATATCGAATTCGGTAGAGCGTATTTTTAGTATAGAATCAGTATATTCAAAACAGCTTTTGTAATCGAAAATAAGAATTATGAATTTATAACATATTTTAATTATAAATGAATAATCTTCACCGGATCGTAAATATAAATGCATGTCATACTGCTTTGATGTATGATACATAAAGATACTTTTAAAATTGTATAATAAAATATTTCATGTTCTTTTAATAGAAATATATAAGTGTAGTTTTTATTACACACTGATCATGATTCATCCGGTAGCATGGGCATACTACTACCAAGAGGAAAAAAAACTTTGGTACCATAAAAAATGTAGTAGTGTATCTATTTAAATAACGTAAGTGCCATAGACTTTGTAAAACTTTATACATGGTAATAGATAATTTGGAGTTTTCATTAGGTAACGAATTAACCTACGTACTAATTGGTTTAACAAAAACCTAATGAAAACATAAACGAAATAATTGAAAATGGAATCTGTTTGAGATTAATTAAAACAGAAGTGATATATACAGTAAATGGAAATTTTAATAAATAAATCATTATACACAGATTAATTAGGAATCAAAAAGAAAAGATATAATCCACTTTCCAATAAAGCGTAAAAATTTAAGCAAGCTACATGATTTAAAGGCACAGCACTGCTCCTAATTTTAGCTTTACGAGACTAGACACTGTTTCAAGTTTAAAGTTAGCCCGGGCCTAGCCCAGTTCAGGCTCTTGGTTAAGCCAAAGACTATATCCGAATGATTTAATCGAATTTAATTAAATATTAAACCGATCAAGATAAAAAACAACAATGCCGCCTCCGAATACGAACAAAGACACCGACGATAGTCCAACGTGGGAATTAGCTGAAAGGTGCCTTTTGCCCATTGCATTTTCGCACGCAGTTGCCGTTATTCTCGCTACCATTCTGAACACCTTTGGTATTTCACAAACTTCAAGTTTTGTTCTGTTCTTGATGTTACTGGCTATTTCTTTAGGCTCTACATTATTCTATCATAATTTGAAGGTGAGTTATTTATGTTATATAAAAAATTGTCCCCGTGTAGTCTCTAACATGGCTTCGCAAGTGAACGGCTACCCCAGGGTTTTCAACATATAGTGTGTACAGTTTGATAAAAAGATAGTTAATAATTATATAAATGAAAAATCGCCATTTTATACAGTAAAATGTATTAATTGTGCATATAAAATGTGAGGACCGTGTTGCGCGTATCCCTCTACGTGGTTAAAGGACAAGTCATTTAAAGTTTCAAGAATGAAGATGTCCTTTGACCTCTTGGAGAGGACAGGAAATAATTGTTATCTTTACCCTTTAATAATGTCAGATGCATATGGGAATTTAAAAGATCAAAGGTACTCTATATTGAAATCATAGTTCGATTAGAAAGGGTCAGGCATGAGCTTTTGACCTTTGTTTGAAGTTAATGTTAAATGAAAGTTGAACATTACGAATACTTCTATATATTCTAGTTTACGTAGAAGTAATATACTTAGTGAAATTTTGGAGTAGTAACGTAATACTATGATAATTGAATAAAGCTGATGGTGTATTATTCAAATAGGTAACAGCAGCAGGCAAAGCGGTACTTATTACAGGTTGTGAATCCAGAGTTGGATACGCTTTGGCAAAACAATTAGATGACTTGGTACGAATTTAATTATTAGAAATGAAAGGGTGAAGCATATAAATAATAATTTCTGTATTTTATATTCTTCAAGGGGTATACTGTGTTCGCGGGATTTACGAATAAAATCGAAAATGAAGAGCTTGCGCAAAAGTTAAAGAAAGAGGCTTCAGGTAGACTGCACACTTTGCAATTAGATGCGACGAATGAACGTGACATTCATTCGACTTTTCTTTACGTTAACGAGAACTTGCCAGATGGAGCGCCAGGTATGCAATTAAGATGCTCAGACGTTCACAACGATTTCAAAAAGCTTCACGTTCGCAAAGCTTTAGTACATAAGTTTTAGGTACTATTTTTAATTGAAACTTATATGGTGATGATGTTTGTATTAGGATTGTGGGCATTAGTACATGCAGCGGCTTGGGTTGCCTTGGGTGAATGTGAATGGGTTCCGCCATCTGTGGTGAAGAGGAGCGTAGACATTAATTTCATTGGTGTTACTCGGTTAACTCAGGTATAAACTACTTTCTTAAAATGGCATATCTTACCTACTGGAATTATGTACAATTTTATTGTATAGATATTTCTACCCTTGGTGAGACGTTCAAAAGGTCGTGTGGTGCTGGTTGGTAGTCTCTTGGCTCGTATACCTAGTCCTGTACGTGGAATATACTGCGCAGTTAAGGTAAAATTATTATAAGCAAATTACTTACTTCCCACGCAATTTATTATCAATCATTTCTGATATGATACTCGTTATATATGCTACATTTTATCGATGTACAGGCTGCAATTGAGGCTTGGGGAACTTGCCTACGTTTGGAAATGCGTAGATGGGGAGTGGATGTGGTTATCGTAGAAACTGGAGAATATATCTCAGGTAATGCATGGCTGAAAGACAATGCTGCCCTGCTCGAACAAGCTAGAGATATGTGGACCCAGTTAGATCCTCAAACTCGTAAGGAATATGGACAAGAATTGTTCCAAAAAGAAATGTTAGCTTTGGAGAAATATACAAAAGGTCCTGAAGCTGACCTAACTCCAGTTACAAGAGCACTAACTGATGGTATTATTAAGACTTTTCCATTGAGAAGATATACTCCAGTATCACGCAGTGAAAGAATACAAGCATTGCTCAGCGATCATTTACCAAAAGCTGTCTATGACATAATCTACACAAATTAACATTTTCTATTAGTGTTGAACAAAAAGCATACCACTTGTGGAGTTGTCAAAAAATTCTTGAATTACAACAGTAAAATGAAACTATAAATTAGAGATAATTAGATTAAAACATTTTGAGCACGTTAGCATAAGACTTATTACCGTTGAAAGTAACAGTGTTAACGCCTAAAGAATATATTACCAAGTAGTTTATAATTCCGTCAAATACATGTACCAGGGTTAGTGCCATAAAATTATTAACAAACGAATTTTTAAAACGAAATAGTAATATAAGATCGGTTAAATAAAACAGGGGATATAAGGATAATCGATATCGATACATTTTTTCTCTTACCTTTACAACATCTTGAGAAAATCAAGGGATTTCATAGTAATTTGACAGCTATATTTGGCGCGAGTCACAAAACTGCAACACACTACAGCTTCACTTGCCTTCACAACATTGCGCAATGACGCGCGATTCTTTTTGTTCTCTTGCAGCATGGCAGCAATTGAGAACCTCTTATACAATTCTCTGGTTTCCTATACTGCAAGAAATCCCCTACGTTTATGATCCTTTTTCCCTAGCAATTATCACGGAATGCAGTAACCAAAGAGGGGGTGGGAATAATAAACGCTAGGCGTGTCGGCGTCTGTTTTGACACGAAAACTCGAAGTTTTTTTAGTAAAATCAAGTGTCTTCCATATAAACATTCATCTAGACTGTTAAAGGATTTAAGAAAATTGTAATTTTTACTTGAGTATGTTAGGAGTGAGGGAAAAATCGTATGTGCCGATGTGGAAGAGGCTTTCGGCCGATGGCGTGTCATCACGTAATTCCTAAAAAATCTCACGGTCTCTTATCCCTTTGTAAATGCTGTGCTGGTTCACGTGCGAATGAGGTAATGCGCTCATATGGGGTAGCGCTAGGGCGGTAGCCTATGCTGGGGTATGGAGACGGAGAGCGTAAAATCTGGGGCTAGCGAGCATAGCCACAGCCATCATAGCCGGGGCTCGCAAAAGCACCATAGATCTCACAGTAACAAGGGTCATCACAGACAACATTCCCATCGATCTAGCAGGTATATCTTCAATATATACATATCTTTCGCAGTCATAATAAGATTCTCTTACAATGTATGTGTTGCCTCTTGATTAGGAGTAGTCGAGGCCAGAGAAAAGAGAGACACAATTTGGATTCCAGTGAAATGGCACCCTTTCAGACAACTGTTAACGTCAGGGGCGACAGTGTGGATAATTTAGGCCAAGAAGTTATAGAAGTACAGATATTGCCCCAAGATGAAAATTGGGGTGAAAATACAACTGCTGTAACAGGAAATACATCCGATCGGTCAGAATCGACTGAGGATATAAGTCATTGGCCCAATGAAAACGATGGTTCATTTGGGTTTACATGTAATCGATATGTAGGCCCAGTAATAGCCATGATACTAGGATTAAGTGCTTTTTTAAGTCCTATAGCAATGGTTGTTTTACCAAAGTTGGGATTTTTCCCTGATTCCACAAGTGTGCTCACTTTACAACAGAGATTGCAACTATTATCTTGTAATGCAGAATGTAAGGGACAATTACTGGGTCTGGCATTTAAGCTAGTTCTATTAGGAATAGGCTGCTGGGCTGTATTTTTAAGGCCAGGAAATGCTACAATGCCACGTGTCTTTCTTTTTCGAGCTGGAGTACTTGTACTCACTTTACTCTGCATTTGCACTTACTGGCTCTTCTATGTTGTACAGGTATTTATTCAATTTTTAAACAGTAACTATATCAATATGAAACTTTTATATCTTTACACTTTATGAAAACATGGTACTATTTCTTATTACAGGTAACAGAGAGCGCTAAGACTGCAGCAAATGGTGAAATCACAGAGTACAAAAGTTTAGTGAGTTATGCAGGGACTCTTGCTGACACACTCCTCTTTGTGCATTATGCTGCTGTACTATTGATAGAAATCCGCCATCTACAACCCACCTTTTATCTTAAAGTAAATATACTATCTACACCATTTACGCATAATAGTGCTACCGAATTATACCTATATGAATTCGTGATATATTAATTACTTCAATGAACTGATTGTAGGTAGTAAGATCACCAGATGGTGAATCGAGATCATATGCAATCGGACAGCTATCAATCCAAAGGGCTGCGGTCTGGGTTCTAGAAAGGTATTATACGGAATTCCCTATCTACAACCCGTACCTGGAACGGTTGCCTGTCTCGAAATCAGGTAGGAAACAGTCAAGCTTCAAATTTTATGAAGTCGACGGTGGAGTTGGAACAGGTGTACAACAACGTGGAGCCGGTGGTGACAGAGCCGTTCTAGCCGCCCAAGCACGCAGAAGAGATTCCAGTCACAACGAGCGTTTCTACGAGGAACACGACTATGAACGTCGAGTACGAAAGAGAAGAGCCCGACTGATAACTGCTGCCGAGGAGGCCTTTGCACACATTAAAAGATTGCATTCCGAAGCGGAATCCGCTCCGAATCCTGGCCCGATGGATCCCATGGAAGCTGCGCAAGCGGTGTTTCCATCGATGGCTCGAGCCTTGCAAAAGTACCTGAGGGTGACGCGGCAACAACCACGACACTCTGTTGAATCCATTTTAGGCCGATTGGCACGATGCCTCGCACAGGATGCTGCTCCACGCGCATTTCTCGAGCCTTTCTTTACCACGAGTCCAGTCCTCTCAAACGAGAAGGAGCGACAGAGGAAATCACACCATTGGGCCCTTGTATGCGAGGGTGAACTACCCTCTCGGCCTTTGGCACCTGGTTGTGAGTTTCAACTGAGACAAGGAGAAGTAGCTCTTCTCTGCACGGCTCACAGGTTGCCACATTTCAATCTGACTGAGCAGCTGGCTCATCCTAAGTCTAATAAGTTTCTTCTGAGGCTGAATTCCGAGACATCTGTTTAATAGTAATTTATCACTTTATCTTCTATTTTTTTTTCTGTTTCTTCACATCTTCCATATAGTAAGGAGATATACCTCGTACTACTGATCGACATGAAATACTCAAATACCTATTGTCATATTGCTCTTATCGTTGCAAATTGTACAGTGATACATGACAATGGTGATACACAGTGTCAGGCAGTGATACGTATTACATTATATACGTACTATATTATTTTGTCGTTGGTTAAGAAAAAGAATCACACAGTTAGTACTCAGAACTTTTCTAACAGGGAACAGCAAGATATTCTCGGTAAAGGAATATATCTATTATTCGCCCTGTTTCTTACATGATTCTAAAAGAATTAAGCAATGATGCTCGGCGGGCATTCTTAGCAAATCATCTTCGCATTTCTGTCTATAACGCATTCTTAGTTTTGCATATCAATAAGTTATTACGCAATTAATGAAGTCGTGTATATTTAAACGAACGTCGCCCGACGTTCTTAAAATAATCATTAGATTACTTTCTAATTTGTTGAGACGTTTGAAGCCTTCACTTGACTTTAAAAGCGTCGCAAAGGTACTTATAAGTTCTTAAAAACTCGGTGACTCTTAATATGTAAACTTATAAATTTTTCAATGGCTACTTTGTATCTTTAATACAAAAATTCGTTTTTTTACACATACAGTCTCTAGTGCCGTTATGAACGTACTTCAGATAAGACGTGTTGATTAATTTTATAAATCAAAACTTAAGCTATGCCTAGATTAATCGGAAATATGTGTGCTTATCCGTATCATCATCAGATGCACGCTAAGTATCAATGTTACTCAAGCTGGTTGGACCATAATTATTTTAATTAACTTTTTTTAATGGTCCTTCATACAAACCTTTTGTCATTGTCTGTGCCGAACAGAAACAACGCTGAGGGAGCTGATATATTTGATTGATCAAATGTTACGACCGTCGCAAGATTTACGATCAAAAAACCAGTCAAAAGCTCTTGGTCTCTTAGTGCTGTTTCTGCTGAACATAACTATTGAAATATCGGTTACTAAACCGATGGCAATTTAATGCACTGGCACTCAAACTAATAACCTCTCACTGCCTTGATACATTGAGATTCGAGAGGATCTATGTAATTTAATGAGATATTTGTAGAGCTACAGTTTAGAATTTGATAAGAGATTAGCAGTATTTTTCATAGCCACATATCAGGAATATCAGAACAGGACTACACTGCTTGGCTCATGTCTATTTGATTGAATGAAATTAATTGTAATTACGATAAATAAGTCGACTAGAGAATTAAAAATACCCGTAGACGGTAATACTTGTAAGATACTACAAACATTTTTATACTTGTGCATTTTTGTGAGTACACGAACGCTGCTAGTTGGCGTAGCTTTTTTATGCGATTTTTTTATTTATGTGTGCGCGTGACATGACAGTGTATCTATTGATTCACCAATAAATGAAATTTAATGTATAATTTCATAATGTTATGCTAAATATGCTAAATGTATTAATGTATGAAAATTTCATCATTCCCGAGATAAGTATTTAGCTAAGTACAAATTTCTTGGTTATTTAAAATCATGTTGCATGCCGGGTATTAAAGAATTATAGCTGATGGTTTTAATGGTTGAGAACCACTAATATTAGCTATCTAGGACTTTTTTCCCTTCTAGTGAGTCATTCCCTAGTAGTATCGATAATAAAATTTGAAGAGAAATGGTACAGGTTAAGTGGACAGCCGATCAGCCGACTGTATTCTGTACAAATTTGTGAACAAGATCTCCTAATATGGCAAGCGACAAAAAGTCTGGAAAATCATCGTCCAAAGGGGGTAATTCCAATGAAGAGATATTCGCTGGATTTCAGACCCTACGAAATGAACAAAGGATGATGGCTAACAAATTGTCTGAAATGGAAATGGAATTGAATGAGCACAAGTGAGCCGACAAATTTTTAACCTAACTCCTTAGACTTAGAGGAAATTTTAAATCTATAGTAATAAATGCAATTGGGTACCAGCAATCGAGTATTATAGTTATCTAACGTGAATTGCGTTCTAAATCAAATGAAACGTTTCTTAAATACTTTATCATTAATAAATATCTTAGCATGTCATTGTAAAATATATTCCGTATATGGAGATAGTTATGAATCCTCTACTGATGTATAGATTTCAATTTCAATTAAAAATTTAATAATGTGTTCTGTATTTCAGAATAGTCATCGATACTTTAAAGAATGTGGATCCTAAGAGGAAATGTTACAGAATGATTGGTGGTATTTTATGCGAACGTACTGTTGAAGACATAATGCCCACTTTAGTTTCAAACAAAGAGCAGGTGCTATATACTTTTAAGTTTAATTATTTGTATTTTTAAGGCTGAACTTCTAAAATATGTTATTTTGCGTGTTACCTATAGCTGATCAAGGTAATAGATGCATTAAATGATCAATTGACAAAGAAAGGAGTTGAAATAAATGAATACAAGGAGAAACATAACATCAGGATTAGAGGACAAGATGAGTTACCACGACAGGAAGAAGATGATACCAAGGAAGGCACTGAATCTAAAAGAAATGCAATTGTGGTTGATCTTATGAAAGTATAGATGTATCTGATGCTTATTTCAACGTTACTATATTCTATTTTACCCAATGAATTGTCATTCAAATCTTTGATTAACAATCACCCGCATTTATTTATTAAGGTCACTAGCTTTTTTTTTGTATAATATGAAATGTCATTTCCTATTGAACAAATTATTCAAATATTTCATCAGACTCATACATTGAGTTGTTTCAGAATGCTGTACCGAATGCTACGTTGAAAAAATACTTTAACAATTTATATAATAGATCTATGACTTATAATGATATCCATTCTCGTAGAATATCATCACAATAATACACATTCTATGTCAGCATGTTCAACCACAAAAGAGGAAGGCTGCTTACTATTTCAAACTTTACCTTAATCTATTCCTAATGTGGATTTAAAGCTTTCTAAGATTACAATAGCTGAATATAATAAAATTAATTTTGTAAGTATAATTTACTTAGTGTCTTTTACCCCTAAAATATCGACAACACTATTCAGTACATAATATTAATATTCTAAGTCAGCCTAGAGCAAAAAAAATCTATACAAGGCTGAGTATTTCTTTTTGTATTTTCATTTTCATAAAAATATGGTCCAACGTGGGCGTAGCATCGTGACTGTGCTTGTATGCGATATCTATCATTAGTCCATAATTTGTGATTAATCGATTTCCTACAAATACGAAACACCAGAAAAATGCTAAAACGTTCATGCGTGGCTGTATCCTAGGGTACATCTCATATTGAACGCATTGAACGTAGTTCGTGGTTGAGAAAATAACCCTTCGAGTTGAAAAATGGGATAAAATCCCGCTAAAGTTCTAAAGCCGGTGTCAATTGTGTGAACGTCAGCCATGTTTTAACCTTATGCTTATTTTATTGGTAAGCTAATTGGACATCAAAGAGAGTATTTATGAATATTTGGTTGCGCGAAAGCAGATATATATATGTTTATAGATAGCAAGGAATGCGCAAGTTTCGGTTCAGCAGAGTTAGGGGATGACCCTACTGAAGATGTCTATTTTCCTTGCGATATCGAACCATCGACTTGTATATGCATGCGAACCGCGAGACCTCCCATGATAATATTGTACGAGGAGTATTTTAAAAATTTAAGAATGGAGCAAGTTAGCTCCAAAATTGTGAATACTGAACGAGATGCTTACTACGATAGCGTGGAGTGAATTAGAAAATAATAAGCATGAAGTTATCGCGCCAGATCTGTCGTGTTAATTTATTTAGCGTAGGAATGACTTAGGATTCAATGCGAACCATACGCGAGGTGTTTAGAAATGGAGGTGTGGTGGTTCTCGCGTGTAGTAGCACATCACCCTTATGCTATACTTGCTGCAGTTTTTGTGTTTTCATCCACCTGTCTCATCGTACCGCTTACTACCAAGAAATTCCCAGATTTTTCGGATCCACAACTTGTAAGTATTTGTGGCACAGTCGAACGGATATCAATTGATTTTAGTTTCATTTATGTTTGTTATTTATAAGTGTACTGATGTTGTTTCAGGGCTTCGAAGCACGAGGTACAGTACTAGCTCAGAGATTAACAGCATGGCAAAACCTTATGGATGCTACTGCGCCTAGAGGAGAACTTGTCGATAATCCATTGGAGTACTACCAGTACTTGCAACAACTCAGCCAACTGGTATGCTACATAAGAAATTTCATTCATGATTAATACGTTATACAAGAGTTATTTCATGATTTTCAGAATGAGACTACCTTCCGCAATCATAGCAGAACGAGTCAGGGAATTGTGAGAAAGAGACCAAGAAACAAGAATAGAAAGAAGGGAAAGAAATATGGAAAGCATAATAATGGCACAGGAAAAGATCCAGATGTTACTGAGGACAGAGATATGTGGGAGGAACTATTAGAATTAAGAACAAAAAATCGTCTAGATAACTCAGATGATCATGATGAGCGCAATCATTTAGAGAGCGATGGGTTCTTTTGTAATTTGCCAACTGCTTCGTATGCTCGTGTAGTCCTTGGCTCTGAATCAGGAGAGAATAACTTGTGGTCCATGGAAGGCGTGTTGGCTCAATGTCACGTTGATGCAGCTTTGCGTGCGAATCCCGAGTTCTCAACTCTCTGTCAGACGCAAATGGAGCATGGTAGTGCAGGACAAAAATGTTGCCGCAGCTGGTCTCCAGCTAATTATGTAGCTCTTTTATCAAATCGAAGTTCCTGTCTTGGCGTCACTGAAAGCGATCTTGGTCGTGTGGAAATTCTGTTACAAAGATGCGCTGACTTCTACCATAACCTTCAGCTTACTCCAGACTGTGCAGAAGATCTTAGTTGCCAAAGACGGGTCCCTGTTGAATGCTACACTCACAATGCTCCATACCATCTGCTACATTATCTCCTTGACGTTGATTTTATACCAAGCAATGTATGGCTTAAAAAATTGTTTCTTTTTCAACCAATTTTAGGTATTTCATTGCATAACAGAGAATTTATTTCAGAGGCAGGGTCCTGCCAACAAGATAAATTCGACATTGCGCTCCGCAATGTTATTCTTGCCTATTGCTGCCAGTTCAGCGAGTCTAGACTTCTACAGAGGATTAAGCGTCGACGGATTAACATATGGAAAATTTAGAGTCTTGGGAATGCAACTGGGGCTCAAGAGCACTCTTTTTGATCGACTTTTAGTTTCTGACTCTCGCCTAGTCCTTGCAGGCTTTGCTTTTGTCACTATTTGCATTTGGGTCTACACCGGTTCCCTTTTGCTAACAGCAGCTACCATCCTAGCTGTACTTTTTAGTCTAGGAATTTCATATGCCGTATATACTCTTGTATTACGGATTACATTTTTTCCATTTATGAATTTATTGGCGATTGTCGTTGCCGTTGGTAAGTTTTTATCCAATATCAAAAGTTTGTGAACCTGGGAATATTCAATTTTGTATTATTATTCATTTTATGTTTCTAAAAGGAATTGGAGCAGATGATGCGTTTATTTTCTGCAAAGTATGGGAATGTGGAAAGCAGCAAAAGTTAACTAATGGAGGTCTAGTACGTTTAGTACAAGAAACAATGAAGCACGCTCTACCATCTATGTTCGTCACATCATTAACTACCGCAGTTGCATTTTTTGCATCTATAGTGAGCAATGTCACGGCCATAAATTGTTTCAGGTATGATGACATACATATTCATTCAATCTTTCAATATCAGATACGTTTATATAGTGTAACGAGGTATGCCCACAGTTTGTTTTCAGGTATGACTGTCATAGCCAACTTCTTCCTGATGGTAACATGGTTACCCGCGAGTGTAGTAATATCCGAGCACTGTCGCCTAAGTTTCTTATCTCCAGCAAACTTTATCGTCAGAAAGATAATACGTCCTTTGAGAATATTCGCTGACAAAATGGCAACCGGGTTTGGCAAGCTTCTAACGCGAATAGCAATAGATTTAAGATGGTTGTGGCTCGTAGGTCTCGGTGGTGTCGCCATAGCCAGTTGCATGGTTGTTTTCCGCTATCCAGGTTTACAACTACCAGATTCACCAGATTTTCAGCTTTTCGACAGTTCTCATCCATTCGAGAGATACGACTTGGTCTACGCCAGGCGATTTTGGTTCGAGAAACTTGATATGGTATCTATATTTTCTACGAACATATACGAAGAAGTTCATGTTGGATGATTATAACAATATTACAGAGCGATGGTAGTGAGGTGTTACCACTGAGATTCGTTTGGGGCGTAAAGCCCGTAGACAACGGAGATTATTTAGATCCAAAAGCAAGAGGCAATCTCGAATGGGACGAAAGTTTTGATGTCTCCAATCCAAAGTCTCAACTCTGGTTGCAACAATTTTGCCGTGGGTTACGTGCACAACCCTTCTACCGTAGCACCCGGGGGCCGCTCCTACCTAATTGTTTTATCGAATCCTTACGGTCTTGGATGCAGCGACGTTGTGAGGATCCGATAACAATGAGAGCAGATAGGGAACCATGTTGTGAGCGTAATCCATTTCCATATATGCCGGCTGTACTGCAGCGATGCGCAGCAGAAGCAAGTGCTGAATTACATCGCACTCCTGCTCATTTGTGGAACAGAGAAGGTCCAGTAACGGCTGGTTTGAAATTCGCTAAAGAACCCTTACAGCTACCTTCGGCATCAAGCAATGATACAAAGTCATTGGCATATCCATCAGCAAAGATCAAAGCTCTTGTCGTGGAGTATGATAGCACACACGCCTACAGCTTATCATTTGCTGAAATGGATCAATTTTATCATCAGGTAAATAATATTTATATTATATTATACCGAATGTGTACAGTACAAGAACTATTTTATACAGGTAGAGACATGGATGCAAGATCAGTTGTCAAGTGCACCCTTGGGCATGCGTGGGGGTTGGTTCGTTAGTAGATTAGAATTCTACGAGCTGCAGCGCACTCTATACGAAGGTACTCTGTGGGCCATGGGTGTATCTATGATACTTGCCCTTACAGTTCTGGCACTTGTTACCCTCAACCCTTTAGTCAGCCTTTATGCTATCTTAGCCATTGGTGCTGCGATAGTAGTGACAGTTTCTGCACTGGTTCTACTTAATTGGAGACTCAATGTGCTAGAAAGCGTTGCTGTATCTACAGCAATAGGTAAGTAATACTTGGATAACGTAATCAGCAGTTTTGCTTATCAGAGTCACAATGTGATTTCTTTTGTTTAACTTAATACAGGATTAGCTGTGGACTTTAGTTTACATTATGGTGTGAGTTATCGAGCCTGTAACTCTGAAAATAGGATAGACAGGGTAAAGGCTGCATTGGAACAAATGGGTGGACCGACATTAATGGCTGCTGTAACCAGCGGTGCAGCTGGTGCACTTATGCTTCCTTCTCACGTATTGGCCTATATACAAATCGGTGTCTTTCTACTACTCGTCATGGGTATCAGTTGGTTATACGCTACTTTCTTCCTCTGTCCATTACTGGCTGTTGTGGGTCCCTCACCTCATTTTGCTCAGTTCCAATATCCACGGTGAGTAACCAGTAAAAAGGGATCTGAAATGAGACAATTTTCATGACTAAAAATCTATAAAATTGAAATTATTTTAGACTACGGACTTTCTTGTTTAACTTTCGTAAAAATGGAACGGACGGTACAGCAGAAGTGTACCGAGATAAGGGTAGAGATCGAAGGAGAGGCAAGGGTAGAGGAATGCTATCAGAATCGACGCTGAGTACCTCCAGCACAGTGTGCCAATTTCATTGTGGCGAATTGGAAGCACTTGCTACACGACCTTCACTTTCTCTGCCTCCATCCCCGACTGCGACCTTACTTCATTTGGATCCCAGTCAAACAACTGTGAGGAGTTACAGACGAAAGCAGACTAATGATCTTGACTGAATATTCTGCGATTTGAATATATTTTATATTTCTGAAACCCCATTCTTATTATGCGTTACATTTACATCGTGTCGGGTATTGAGTTACGATCTTATTACAAAGTAACGTGTAAGTGGCTGTGCTGGCATGACTTATACAAGTATTATCAATATATTAACATAATTTGTTATGATCAATCGAGCTCTATGTTAACTGATATATTATATCTATCTAGAATTTTTAAGAATTGTTCGTCAAAATTTTAAGGGACAATTTTTATTTAATTATTCATATTTTTCATTTATTCCTCGTATCGTGACTTCACTTTGGGACGTGTTATATATGTGTACTTATACGATACTAATATAATAGATAGAAGGCGCTAATGAGATGTGTTTATATGTGATTAAAGATGTCATGAGTCTAATTACATATCGCGGAGTATGTGTAATGAATATCTTTACTTTATACGAACAGAAAAATTCTCTTTCTCGTTGATTTTCTATACTGAAAATATTTTTTGGGAAGAGCTGTTAATAGTGTAACATTATTTTACTGCGTTAGATTGACTGACTGTAAACAGTGATTGTCATAGATCAATTGTTTATTATATACGTATAAAAACGGTACTCCGTTCACGTCAGTTGTGCACTGATACTGCGAGACCTTTGTTATGAGCTCAATTTTATAAATGTTAACGAACAGTGTAAAAATGTCTGACAGTAACTTGCGAGTATTTATGGTTGGTTATTATCTAATGAACTATTTATTGTTGAAGAGACACAGTTAAAATTAGCATGTGTAAATGTGTTGAAAGGAGTCGTCTGTATTTTCATGTAAAAGGAGATACGAGTCATGGTCTGTGTTCTATTCATATAAGTATTATCGTTTTGTGCACAACCAGTCTCGTGTAATACCAATTGTTGTCAAGCATTTATTTAATATAAGCACCGATATAATACCATGCGGAGAATTATTTATAAGTTGGAGCATCTTAATGTATTTTATATTGTATTGTACATGTTGTATATGGTATGTTTTGTACTTGATACGTTTCTAAAAATTAACGATTTAGATTAATTGACATAACTGGAAAACAGCTCTAATGACAATAAGACTTTGACTTTTCATTTTTTTTTTTTTTTCAATTTATACGTAACTTTTACTCGTTTTTTGATATATTTACTTATACTTAATGACCATACACGAATAACTTTAATCTATGTTCATAAAGTTCCAATATAGCCATTGTTAAGCCTAAACAGTATTTTATTATTATAGCTAATAAGTATATACATGTTTCCATGATAGGAACGAAAGGATTCTGATTGATGATGATCATCGATGATAACGAATGTTTATGGCAACCTGTGTTAGCATACTGCATATTGTAAGATGACAATCATGGAATTAATTTTGTGACATGAGCTTCCAATTGGAAGTTTTAATTATTATTGTTAATGCGTGCATAAAATTATATGTATAATTAATTTAAATTCTACCGTCATATTACAAGCAGTGCATGATGATTGCTGTAATTATTCGGTTTAATCATTTTTATGTACTGGTTGTGTACAGAATGTCTTAGTTACATCTGTTTAATGGAACAATTAATCCAAAAATGAACAAAAAAAAACAGTAATTATTCGTTGGCTGTATTATAAGAATCTAGGAGTATAGCTATAGTACATAAAGCTGGTATTATGTAAATCTAAAGTTAACAATTGTTAAACTAGAATTATTTGTAAATCGTTTGTTCTTCCATAAACGATTTGATACATGTTCGATAATTTTAGCACTTGACAGGTGATAAATTTTAATGACTATTGACGATATAATTGTGGCGTTTTTAATTAATATATTTTCATTTACACATTGCCATTCTTATTCACAAAATATTTTTAGTTTACCAAATTTCGAGGGTTCGAGCTCACTTAAATGCAAGGATTTTATTCGGGATTTAAGATTACATAAATATTAAAATCACTTTCAAAAACACTTAAATTACTCCTGACGATAAAGCACAGCGGAATACATATATTAAAATATTTTTATCGTATAAAATACTCTTTTAAAGCGTATGGAATATTTGCAATTAAAAATTCATTAATTTATAATGCCAATTAAAATTTTTAATGAAAGCGACGACGCTTGATACAAAGCGGCGTCATAGGTTCCGTGAGCGGTCGTTTTTCCCGTGGCGGTAATTGCTGATACGATCGAACTGGATTGGCCTTGTGTATCAATTGTTTCCGAAGTCTCGCAATTTGTCGTTGTTCCATTTTCTTAGCGTTCTCTTCCTCCTAAAGGATATGGAATAGTTACTGATAATTTCAGTTGTATTCTGACTGCGAATTATAACACTTACAAGTTTCTTGGCCATTTCCAATTGCACTTCCTTCTGTTTCATGACATTGTCGAATTGTGCTCTCTGTCTGGCCCTTCTGGCTGTATGAAGTACAGGACTTTTTGGCTTTGTTTTTTTTACACTAGTACTCGGTACTGGATCCTGAACTGTACTACTCGGATTAGATGCAATTTCGGAATGAGATTTTTGCGCACGCGTCTTTATATATCTTGGTACAGGTTTCGCGTAGAATACGGGAAACATTTTTCTTTCTTCTTCCAACATCTGGAAAGCAATAAAAACGAATGTATTACGAAAAAAAAACGTAACGTGCGTTTGCGTGCTTTGTTCAAAGTCTGATCACATATGTAATGCGTGACGTTACACCTTTTTCATACGTTCTTCCTTGCGTTCCAACATATACTTGTTTTTCGCATCGAAGCTAAAGGGACTAAGTTTGGTGCAATGACGATTTCCGGTTTTTTGCTGATTGTGTACGCTCTTTTTTTCAGATGGCTGAAACGATTAATTACATACATTTATCTACGCACTTTTCTTTGCAGATTGTCTATTTATAATTGTTAGTATATCATTGCATACGTTTTTACTCGTAGAAGGCTGATTTAGGTTGATCGTCGCACCGTTACTGCGATGAGAATGTTCTTCCTGTTTTTGGTTAGTTAACGATAAACCAGAGAGTAAAATACTGCAAAAAAATGTATAGCATTTGATTTTGTTATAAATTATCAATTAAATCGTTATCTTACTCGGCTACTTCGTCATCTGGATTTGGAGAAGGGACAGTTTCAGTTTGCTTCTTATTCTGTGACGACCAATTAGACGTTCCAAATTGATCTTAAAACGTATTGATTTTTAAATACAATTATTTTTCTGCTAAGGACTCTACTCGTTATAACGAACGTATACAATTATCTTTTCAACATACCCAAATATGGAAGATCATGATTGGTAATTTCATTAAAATCGAGAAACTGTGGTGAATTGATACATTCCCATATATCCTTTACATTTCTATACGTATTCCAATTTTCGTATTTCTTTGTATGATTATCTTCAGCGATTTTCTCAGGATCTTCACTCATGCTTTTTACTAGGCTGAATATAAGAATGAATAGATCGCGTCAATAAAAAATTACGAAAATATGCAAAAGATTATTACTCCGAAAATTCGATGACAGTCAATAACGTTTGATTACTTGTGATAACTTAATTAACTCTACTCCAAAAGTTCAAACTTATCTTTAAGTTCTCATCAATGTCATCAGATAATTCGTTATTCTCTTGTTGACAAACAATAATCAGCAAACCTAAACAGAAAACGTGTTTTCGCAACGTATCATTTTAAAATTTAAAAGTATCATACATATAATTTATACAGAGCGCGAAATGATACATAAATTGAAAATTTCAGGGGCGCAGGCCCTGAAGTAGAATTCATATTCTGTGGATATAGTTATCGGACTTTATCATCCCCATGGTTACAAATATCCAAACACATCGAGCATGAACGTAGTTTCTACCCTTAGATATCTTGAGCCACCCTTTGTATAGTTCAAGGGGAATCAGAACGTAAACGTGTTTAACAAGACAATGGTATACCGGAATTTATTTGTTTTTACTGAAATAACAAATGTTTGTTTAATAATTTGTGTGGACTCAGTGAACTTCAATAGCTTGTTTGTTTAACAATATAAATTATGAACGGTTTAGGGTAAGATTATTAATAATTCAAATTTTTAGTCTCTGAAACATATCCTCGATTATAATATTTACCAAATATCTTTACTTTTAGCATTGATCGTCATGGTGTTGGCGGTCTTGGAAGCAGCAGGTGGCTGGAAGCAATTTGGGAACCTGGTGCTCGAATATATTGTTTGCCAGGTGGTTTGGAAATGCTTGATATTTCTGGCGACGGAGATGCTAGATTCATCGTCGCAGATTTGGGTACCGGTGCTGCGGAATCTGCCAAAGTATATACAATTTATTGTATAATTATATGTAATCACCAGTCAAGTGATTGTTGTGATTGCCATTTGATTTCGTAGATCAGAGTTTTCAAAGGAGGAGATCAAATTACAGAACACAGTATGATAGACCCACCGTGTGGAGTTGTAGGATTTTATTCAGAAAATGGCGAACCTCAATCTGCTTTATTGGCTGTAGGAGCAGGGTCCGGCGTTTATATTTATAAAAATATGCGTCCACACTTTAAGTATTGTCTACCGTACATGGATGCGCATCCGAAGGAACGCGAAGTAAGAAATTATTTAATGACAGAACAAAAAGAATCTATAGTTACTGTAAAATCTAATTTATTCATTATTTTGAATTAGATATGGCACAAAGCAGGCCTGGAAGAAGAATTAAATGTGTTGAGCTTAAGTGACGAACTTGAGTTATTATTGAAGGAACTGGGTGCTGCAACTATATCACCAAGGACTCTAAAATTTTTAGGAATGGATGTGAGCCTTAGATTTAGTTTTGCTGAACAATATCGAAGAATACCGCTTAGTAAAGCTAATGCTGTAACTACCATTGATACTATTAGAAAAGACTCTTGGAACGATCCAGCTAGCAGTTGCCTTTTGATAGGTACAGAATCAGGAGAGATTCTAGTTCTGGATTCTAGGTAGACATACATTTTGCAATTATACGTTAAATCTTTTTTTTTTTTTAGTTTTAATCGATAATATATTATTTCGTTTTAGAGCCTTCTCAGTAGTAGATAAATTACCTCTGGGCTGGCCTCCTGTATCGTTATCAAGCACAGGATTGTGGGCAGGTGATGGACATATAATAGCAATTGGTAGAGATGGAAAATTGGGTTCTGTAAGAAAAGGCTGTGCTTTAAGATTATGGGACAAACTGTCAGCACCAGCTGTTGCTCTTGCAAGACTTGCAGGAGATGGTGCTGCTATAGCTGCGATGGATGGTACCCTTGTAGGATTTTCTAAAAAGGTAGACATACATTAATGGGCTCACAGTGTGACCTATTATATAATAATATTTGAATTTATTATTACAGGGTATTAAATTATGGCAAATACAATTACCAGGAATTGCTTTGGATTTGATTAGTTTACCGGTACTACAGAGTGGACTTTTCTTATTGGCTGTTAGTGTAGCTGGTTCAGGAGTTCTTCTGTATGATGGAAAATTTCATGTAGATTCTATCAAGACGGCAGAACCGATATCAGCCATAAAGGTAAATAATTATAAGTATACATATATAATATTGAGTTTTATTTATTTAAATAGTACATTTATTTTATATTATATTCCTCGATAGCACGGCCGCATGGGTCAAGAAGAACGAGCTATGGCGATGGTAACTATTGGAGGAGGATTGAATGTCAAAATTTTGAAACGTACAGCTGATTTTAGTGTTAAAGGGACAACGAACTCAACAATGAATTCTAATAACAATAGATTTACGATTCCAAAAAAGACACGATTATTCGTTGAACAAACAATACGTGAAAGATCAGAAGCTGCAAAAATTCATAATGCCTTTCAGAGTGCCTTTTTAAGATTACGTTTGACAGTCGCTAGAAAAGCTGTCGAGGTTTTAGCAACAAATCAAGAGTTTAGACCTAATCCTATTACGCTAGAAGCTAGTGTACTCGGGCTGGGACCAAATTACTTAATTAAAATTTTAGTGACAAATATTTCGGATGGCTTATCCGATACAGAGTTATTTTTGGTATGTAGAGATGAAAATGCAGACATTAAGCCTAGGGTAATAGATTTACCTTTATTGCCTAGTGGAATACCAATATCAGTAAGTGTAAATGCTACCCCTAAAGGAAAGATACCGGGAAAGGTGCAGATTATGTTGTGCAAAACGGGTAAAGTAAAACCCATAACGTTAACGACAGTTTCACTTCCTGTGCCTGAGGATGACATAGAAATTTAAGATTTTGTGTTAAATTAAACAAACTTTTGTATATGGATGTACTTTCACTGTAAATATAGTATATGTAATTCATTCATCAATTATGTATTCATAGTTTGCTATGATAAGCTATCATAGATAATCTATCGAAGTAACGTCACCAAAATTCTTTCCCAAAAAATTCGTTAAACATAAGTGACATACATATGTGCTATGAACGAGAGATATGCATGTGGTAGTTGGTTCTACAGTGAACCATGGGCGATGCTATCTAGGGACTTGTACAATTATTAGAGTGGTTGCCAGATACACAATGATGGTTTCATGTCACTTTTCACGTGCAGTAAATAATAAATAATTAAAATATAAAAATACATACAAAATGCCGAGTTTATTGTTTTGCATATGAGGAGTTTGCGTGTGGATATCATGTTTGGTGCAAATGGAGACCTAAAGTGGAGTGTCATGAATTCAAAATATATTTTTTCTTGGACACATCGCTTTTCTTGGATTTTTTTCCTGTCTATTCTATTGTTCATTTACGGTAAGTTAACTTGTTAAATGTTGTAAATAATTGTGTTCTTTGGCTTTTCATGTTTTTGATATTGTTATGCTAACAATTTGTTGAATAACTAGTGTTTTATTTTGTCACATACTTGTTTCCGTAACTTTTATAAAGCCTCTTTCTACAGAGTCTACAACATTTTTGAATTACTTTTATATGGTCATTACCTTTTCTTTTCTTCTTTGATAGGTGATAATTGCATGGTACCAGAAGCAAGCCAAGAAGGCTCGTTGCACTCTTTTAAAAGCTATAGCGATGTGGCAACATTTCATTATACGGTACCTAAGGAGGTACTTAGAGCTACATGGCAATTTGCTGCATTTATGGATGGCAAAAATTGTTTACCAAGAAAAGTTCATATGTGAGTTATATTGTTTGAAAGATATAGAATAATTTATATAGAATAAAACAAAATTTATTTATTCATAGATATATACAATGGGGGAGTTATCCTATAATATCTGTAAACAATGCATCTTTTCCACCACACATGTATACAAAAAGAAATGGTACTATTTTGGTATCTGTTATGACTACTTTTGAACCAAAGACTACTGCTACTGTACCAATTTATGGGCCAGAAGCTGGAGATTGGTTTGTTGGTGCATATATGCCTCATTGGGATGAGAAAGTTCAGCAACAAGTAGGTTTAAATTAAAAATGAATTTACAGATCACCTGTACATAATAAAAATATTAAGTCGGATTAGACACAATGGAAAAACAATAAGTTCTCTGTTTCAGGGTCTTGGCCATAAGTGCCGTTATAGCATAGGATCAGTAGCAATATGGATGCAAACTAATGGTATTCAAAATATACCAATTGGTCATCAGAAAACTTTACATACGACTGAACCAACTTCTTATTACAAGTACGATTCATTATCTTTTCTAATAACTCTAGTATTAACTTAAGTAAATGGTATTATCAATAATATCTTTATTTTTCATTAACAATTTAGAATATACATTCCATCAGGAACATGGCATTTTCAAGTCCATGTATGGGCTTGTAATTTTACTTTGCATACACAAAAAGATATGAATAAACCTTGCATACAAGGTTTGGCATTGAAGGGACGAGTACTGCCAGTTTTTAATCACACTCATCCAAGTCCAATAGGAAATTTGACTATAATGGATTCATATACATTTACTGAGTTCTCACCATACGAAGATAGTTATTATTACCTCCTAGTTATTTCGGACAGCGTAATAGATTTTAGTGTCAAGGTTACAATTTCTGGTAAGCTGGTAGGTTTAAAAAATGTATGTATTACTTTATTGTCAACAACAATTTTAAATTATTCTTTTTTTAGAATGCCCAATTAAAGGCCTGGGTAAATCTTTTATGAGGCAATATCTGGATGCGCCTTCATTTTCAAAAGTTCTAGCCAAAATTCGTATGAGGAATGATAGTTCACAATATGATAATTATCGATTATATAAAAGTCAATTTGAATTATCAAGTGAGGATGTAATGGTAGAAGATCCATGCGTTCCACGGTTTCAACTTGCTAGAGTTAAACACTCTCAAACATTCTCGGGTGTCTATTTACTTCAGGTATTTGCAAAATATTTTCTTAACACTTAATCCGTCATTACTCAGGTTGACAAATTTCATAGAAAGGAACGCTTTTTTTTTTTAATAGGTCAGAGAATGGTTAACGTCATGGGCGATGCTGACTGATTCTTATCCAATTATGACTCAATTTAATATATTACCACTAATAGACATTGGAGGTACTTTGGATATCAGTGTCCATCTTGAAATGGATAAGGTATATCACAATAAAAATTGTCTTCTCCGTCTCCACAGAATTTTCAAATATCTTTAAACTTGCAGCTACTAACAAAACAATTAATTCTTGTCACCATATGCATTCAAAGATCTCGTGTACCGAATCGCATAAATGGACAAATAATTTGCGACGATGAGAACATGTCGATGACTTTATCTTCCTACAATAAGCAAGATGGAAATGTGTTAATACCTTATCCTCAGCCAGATACCTGGCACATCAGTTTTCAAGCTAAATGTTATATGAATGGGCAAGTAGAAAATCCTTAATTTTATTATGAATCATTAATGTCTTATTGCTTGAACGATATTAATTTATTCGTTTAGAAATCCGGTAACTTGCGAGATGGAAGGAATTTTAGTTTCTTTGGACGTGCGGACAAGGCAGTGTGTATTTTCTGGTAGTCACGCGTGCGGCCATCATGGTGTTTGTCAGGAGATTCAAAAAGGTCTTCTCTACTACACGACATGCAACTGCTTTGGAGGTACGCGAGTTACGATGTAAATGAAATTATCGTCTATCTAGATAAATTATGAAGATCAGTAAGTTCATTCTTTCAAGAGTGAATTGTAATTGTCTAGGGTACAAGGGCTGGGGTTGCACCGATGCAACAAACGCAAGCCCGATGGCCTCCGTTTTATTGACAACATTAATGTTAACGTTGAGCAATGGCTTTTTTTTGCCAGCCATATACTTGGCTATAAAACGAGGTCTATACACTGAAGGACTAGTCTATTTCGCCACTATGTTGTTTTCATCATTGTATCACGCTTGTGATCAGCAATTCATGACTTATTGCGTTGCTAAATATGAAGTACGTAAAGCTTAACATTAATATTATTAATTAATATTCTTTATTATTGTGAAAGTTTATATAAAAGTAATTGTTTGTAATTTTGTTAAACATACGTTTTATAAACTTTTACAATCATTTTTCCCACATTCAGGTTTTACAGTACAGTGATTTTTTCTCAAGTATTCTTGCCTTTTGGGTAACACTCGTTGCTATGGCTGGACTGCCAACACGATATATTTCGGTATGCCATATGTTTGGAGTTCTTATCATCGCATTTGGCGTTGAATCCGATAGAACTGGTCTTCCTAGTATATTGGTGCCTTTAGCCATGGGAACAATGATTCCGGTAAGTGATAGGATAAACTTATCTAATAAACAATCATCACGAATTATAATCGTGTATTCAAAGATACTGGGTTTATTGAAAGTCTAAAAAATTCTTGTTGATAGATGGCAGCATATGTGTATCGTTGTGTCAAAAACAACAAGTGGAAGTGGCCTGATAATATTGTGAAATTATTATTCGGATTATCTCTGGCTACTATCGGATTACTTCTATTTTCTCTAGTTGAAACTGAAGCCAATTATCATGTAAGGAAATTATTCACCCGTTATTGTTGCTTCCACTCTGTGTTTACACTAATCATTCATTATTTTAATGTCTTCTTACTTGCAGTACGTTCACAGTGCATGGCACATAGTAATAGCATTGTCCTTGTTATTTTTACTACCGCCGGCACGCGTTGAGTCATTCTTACCACTGGCCAATACTTCTCTCAGCGGTTCTGACAGTGAGTTACTTGACTATAAAGACTTCCCAGGTAGTCCAGTATTTACCATACTTACTGATCAGCAAAACCTACTGACTGTTCCCAGTTGAATCTCAATATAAATGAGAAAAGTCATGATGTTCGTATGCCAAAAAATATATCACGTATAAGCTTTTATGTGCCAAAAAGATGTTCTGATCGAGTGATTGGGAGGTGAGTAAATCCTTAGAATATCATGATAAAAACCAAAGTCATGAGATTCAATTTTGTATAATCTTTAGCAATAACAGTGTAACATTCAGAAGTACTTGCAAATATTTGATAGAGGATAAAGTTTTTAAATATTATCGAAGAGTCGATGCTGCATTTAAAGGTGCTTATATAAGTTTCACAATTAATTTGATTACTACGATATATTCTAAGAAGGTACCGTGTAACATATTACATACTACAATGCCTATTCGTTATTCTGTGGATTGTGATAATGAGGATTGTTCATTGTTTTATTAATTGTGGCATACACTGCTCGACTAATGGTAGCTTTCTTTTAATTGGCATATATTTAAATTACTAGGTTAGTGATTGCTGAGTGCTTGAAATTAATTTAGGTATCTATTCTGTATTTTGCAAATAATGTTAACTTGCAGCTTTATTTTGAGTGAAGTATAGTTTAATTCTGAGCTTGTGATTTCTGTGCACTCTTAATCTCAGTTACTATCAAAATACCTCATAGTTATGGTGTGTCATGAGTTATTTCTATTGGACACATCTACGACCATATACCATATATTTTATTTACAATTAGGTATATTTCAATGTAACGAATCAGGGTGACATATAGGAAGACAGGCGTAACTTATAAGAAACCATACTATACGTATTTAGGAGAAAGCAAATATATTGACGCACATTTTAATAATAGAATCCTGTTGCATGAATATTGATGCACAGTGATCATCTGTACAAACTTAATTTTTTTTACTTAATTCATATAAAGAAGCCATTTACTTCAGTGATGCGTGAGGTGCATTTATGCACAAGCATAAAGTTTTATTGCAACAGATTCTGAGTATGAAAAGTTTATATTTTCATGAGATTTTCTTAAGTGCAATTAATTACATGTAATACCAATTTAGCAATATTTTCTAATATATATCCGTCAAGTGTCTAGGAAAATCATATTAATTTAGTATTTGTTTGTAATATCAGTTGACATTTAGCTTGTTCGTCATTTGGGTTTTCTTCAAAATAGAAATATTTTTTTACTTTCTATACATATAGTGTCCGAAGCTGATGAATATATTTCCATTCCTAAATGAGATTTAAATTTTTCAATTAATCTCAGTTAGTTAAGATGGCGTTGAATTAATACCAATATAGCTATATACTTATATTGATATATAATAAGCACAACAAATTGCCTATTAATGCTCTCTATTAATTTACTATGTAATTTATATGATCATACTTAGTTAAAGCTTTACTTCTGACGAGCTGCTAGAGAAAAATGAATCGAAAGTATCAAGTTCATGAAATGGAATATCCTTTAAAATAGTATATTGGTTTATAACTTGAAGCAGTAAGCATACTGCATAATACGTAATGTTAATGATTTTTAAATGTTCATAGGAGAAGATAACTATTAAAATCTGAATTAATATTGAAATAAATAAATATATGTATATTTATAAGATTATGATAATTGTTTTTTTATTATTTTTACCATCTTACATTAACCGGAGGTTGCATTTCTATCCACTTTCTACTGATGTGCTGCATATTGATAATTCTTCAGTAGAAATCGTTAAAGTTTTTGATATTTGATCAGCGGCAATGATTTTATTTAATTTTACACACAATGATTCTTTCCACTTATCACAAATTTCTATCATTGTTGATTTCAATACTCTTAAATCTATGGAGATAAAATGAGCTTGTACTTCATCTTCAATCGCATGAATTTTGATTATCAAGTTTGTACATCTGCAAGGAGAAAAATTTATAACATGTGATAATACAAACATTATTTACTCTTTAAATATATCAGACATAAATATTCAACATTTGTAATACAATGACGTACTGTATAATATGAGCTTCAATGGTATGTCTATCTATCGTAGCATCAATAATTCTCTGTGTAGATAATTGATCAAAAATAATTGACACTTCTTTGATAAGATCAATAGATGCCAAATATTCCTCAATCCATCCTTGTACGAGCTCAATTTCTACAAATTTATACATTCAGATAATACACTGAGTCAACATTGATGCTTGTACACATAATTTATATTGAATTAAATTAATTACCTGTGTTAATTTCTTTTACTAAATTGCGATATCTTTCATCATCGTCAATACATTTTTTCATTTCTATTGATTTTACGTTTAATCGCATTATTTTCGAAAACTGTGATATCGAACAAACAGCAGATACGATCGAGTTGCATATTTCTATTATCGCCTCGTTTATCAATTGCACTTCAGGTTGGAGTATTATCTAAAGTAAATATATTTTATAATGACCACCTTATATATTCTGATATAGAATATAAGTTCATTAGAATAAATCAAATATTACTATAATAAGCAATGTTAATCACTATTATCATAAATAAAATTGACCTTATTTTTTAGGTAGTTTGCTTTTATCCTTAACAATGGTATTGGCATGGCAATATTGTCTCTGTCAAAAAAATTTATCAGTGATGATAATGAGCGTTGAATGCACAGAATGAGTGAATCACATAAATTTCGGTCCATCTCTTCAATATAGTTCGTCCAGTACTCCGTTATCTAAATTAATCAACGACATATCTGTATTCATATATTTCAAGTACATTCAATGATATCTACATAATATATGTACTTAACATGTAACCTCACTGTACTTTGTAAAATTTTATACATGTATTAATGCGAATGCAAAACCACAGTGATTCCTGTATCATTGATATATTAACTAATGAATGTATAAAAAATTAAATTTAGTATTTTCAACTATTACAAACCTCTTCTGCGTTGGTGTCAAACATTTTTTCTAATTTTTGTATCATTTTTACTATACTACTATGATACTCTAGTATTTCTGCCATTCCACGGTTTCTGAAATAACATTTATTGCAATAAATACTTTGTAATTTTTTTTCACAAAAGCAGAAATAGAATTATCAGTTTTGGAGTTACCTTTTCTCATTCAAATAATTTATAAGACCATCCAGTGTGTACGTCTCTATTGTAGTATCATTATTAATGAGGTTCACCGTAGATATGTTAACAAATAATTTATGAATTTTTAAATTTATTTCTTTGTAGCTCTCTATGACTTCCTTCAACTGTACAAAAATATATTTACAGTATAATTCAAATTTCTCTTCAATGAATTGTTATTAGTGTATCACCTGTAATATCTGGGCAGTACATTCATTATAGAATTTTTCAAGAGAATCAGAATCCCATGTAATTTTATCAAATCCTTGTGAAATCGAGTTCCTGAGATTTTTCAATAATTCATTGAATAAAACTTGTTCTTTATCAGACAAGGTTTTTAGAACTCCATTATATTGAATACACAGCGATACCGCCCCTTGATATTTGTTTCTCAATGAATCCATTTTGGGCGGAAGTGCTTTTATATACTGTTTCACATCATACTTCAGTTTATCCCATCTGAAATCATGTTAGATATTATCTTACTTTCCAGAGTAGCTATAACGACAATCTTGTATGATTCCTTGCCCTTTAATTTCCTCGATTATCATTAGCAAGCTTTGATCCATGTTAACCTGGACTAATTCTGTTATATCCCTTTGCTGCTGTAAAACTGGTACTTTGAATTTTATTTTAAAATTTGTAATATCCTCAACTTTTTCATTCCACGATTGGAACAGTGCTTCTTCCTTATTCATAATAGCGATCATTAGATTTTTGTACTTCTGTAAAATATCTCTGAAATAAATTTTAGTATGCTGGTATAAGAGGTATGCTTTGGATAAAGAAAATTACTCTTACAATTGGGCATCGCAATCTCCAAACCAATCGGATGAATTAATCATGATTTCATGTTGCCTAGATAAATAATTTTGTTTTATTCGTAGTGCAGTTGCATATCCTGAATAATATGGCACCGACGGATGATGCATGTCCAATTCCTGGATCATCGTAGTTGCACAGTTCTCCAATTCTTTATTAAAAATTTTCCAAACCTTGTGAATGGAGTTAAAAAGAGCCATTAATATCATAAAACCGTATTATTATCATCGTATCTGAATCTGAACAATGAGAATACTAAGAAAAATATAATATTCAATATCTTTCATGCTTACTCCAACCCATTTGTTATGCAAAGTTTCCCGTAAGTATTGTCGTTCTTCAAATATTCTAAGTGCATACAACGCTTCGATTCCTTCCTCTACGTTTTGAACGTCAGCAAACATATCGTCAATTAAGTTCCTGGCCATATTTTCTAGTTCCATCATGTGATGCCTGAATTCGCTTATACGATCAAGCCAAACGGGCTTTGTAACGTCCAAAATATCGTCATACGAATTTTTAATGATAACAAGATTTTCGTAGAATAAACTTTCGATCTTTGCGTAATGCTTTTTGTGTTCCAGTCCCTTGCTGCCTCCGAATTTATTCTCTCTATAACTTCTGAAAATGAAATTGCAGTGATAAACAGACTCCGTGAACAATTCAAAGGAAATACCTGCCAAAAACAGTAACTCCATCACAAATTTCAATGACATCGTGGCAACGTTGCACAAATGTGTCTACGTGATTAAACACCTTTTCTTTATCAACGTTCCACTTCTTACGCGATTCAATATCCGAAGTGATATTAGTCAGCTGAAAAGAATTTAAGATTGGAAAAGATCATTTGGCAAATGCACTAATATGTAAGTCTTCACCTACTCTGTGATAAATTTCTTTGTAATCTTGACAACAAGAAATGCATTTTTTTACCATGCTTCTTCCTTTCTCTGTATCGCCTTCAAAAATAGTATCCAGTTCGATATAATCTTGACATTGATTTATTATTTGCGTGCTCAGAGCCCGGCAAAGAATTTCCATTTTATTCCTCAAGACATAAGAAAATAAATTATATTAATTAAAAGTTTCCCCATGTCTATCGATTGCTTCAGAGAAAAGTAAGTCCTTCTTACGAAGTATTATAAAACGGCGAATCCGTCCAAATAAATTGTATTAGAAACAATATTTTCGTTATGAAGGGCTCAGCGGATTCAGGAGCCTTTAGCTTCTCGCAAAGCTCAGTTAAATTATTTAAATAAATAATATTTGAAGCAGCTTCCTTTATTCCCATCTGTACTTTTTCAGTTAGCGATGCGAATTGCCTTACACTAGCCGATCGAACGTTCTCCAGTTTTTTCACTATGATAAGAACATTCTCGCTCATCAGCTGACTGTGCAAGCAGGACAAATTATCATCTATATAAAAAAAATACAGAATAATTTTTTTCTTACATTCAACCAATATTCAGGATATTAATTAATACGTATACTAACGTCTGTAATTCCAAAATGCAAATTCATCTGTTATGCTATTGATATCATAAGGTGCTGTATCCTTTGCCAAAGCTTCACGTATCTGCCTGATCCAGTAACGTGCTACTTTTTCCAATCTACCAATTAATTCATTCTCTTCACTTTCACTTTTTTCAGGCTCTTCCTCGGCATCAGTCCCCAGCAGGATACACTCTTCATGAGCCGGTGATTTAGATTTTTCAATTCTCAAACCTTCTCTGGGTACATAAAGTATGGTAAGGCCCATAGCCTTATAGGTAGCATCGTTTAAACTTATTAGAAACATATGTAAATTTGTGAAGATATCATCTCTCATCGCTGTCTCAAAAAATGGAGAATAATAATATTTAATACGAATTGGAAAAAAATAATAAAATATAAGGTAAATACTTTGTGGCCATTCCTTGCTACTGAACACCATAGGTGAGTATATGTTCTCCATGAATTTCAGTACAGCATTTTCTACGCTGTGATTAATGCTTCCAAATATAACGGTAGACAGAAAATTGTCAGCATTGTAAATCTGCCAGGGTGATCTTAAAAAGTACGTAATACCATCCACAGGATAGTTTGGAAACTCGAGCATCGATTTTAGTGAATTGTCATCATAGAAAACAGTGAGAATTATTTTGGTGGGATCGCGAAAATATTCTCTTATCACTTCCCAACATTCTTCATTCCAGTCTGAATCATCCAATGCATAAAGAACAGTGAAATCCATCACGTACTGCACCTAAAAATATGGACAAATAGTTTCTCGTATGATTATTCGTTGTTACCGCCATTTAAATATTACTGACTAGTGTATTCAGTTCCTCTGGGCTAAATATAGGCTTTTCCGGCTCAGCAGGTAACTCTTCCTCAGGCTCTGGGGTTTCTGTAACATTATTCATTATCTTTTCATACAATTTTATATACGCAATAATACGACATTCGTCAGGCAATTGTTACTTCTTTCTTTATTGCTACAGTTTGGTTTACTCTGTTTATTCGTTATTAGAATTTACCTTGATGACCAAACTCTTCCTCATCCGTGTCCATGTCCAAATATTCTCTATGAAGATCTGGCGGTGGCTTTTCAATCTTTCTTGGTCTTCTCGTCTCTGATTCGTCATTCTGATTGTGCTTTTTATCTGCCATCTCGTCACAATTTCACTGCTTTAATTGTAAAATTTTATTTATTTATTTATTCGTAAAAGCAACACAATTTTTTCCCTTGTCATTCTATTCTGATGTTAAACTTTACATTGAATTCTGGTTACTAAGTGCGCTTGATATGTTATATCAATATTATAATACATAGTAATCTGGTCGTGGGAGTTTGTGCCTAGAAACAAAATTAGATTTAATAGAAATTTCATCGTAGACACATTTGCGCGTAAGAGATATTAAAAATCGTATTTTACAATTAAAGATTTATGTATTGATTATATTTTTTATTAATTCAATTTTTTTTTCTATTTAAATCCCTATTCTGGTCTCTGCTAAGAATGGACTATAAGGATATAATTGAAATCGATATAACTATTGTGTAATTAAAATAGGTTCAAAAAATCGACATTTTTATCACAAGAAAATAGATAAGAGAATAACTCGTAGAAAGGAGTATTGGCTTGTACTATTAATAGACTATATTAAATATTGTATTCACGATGGTACACTCATAGTGGAATTATATGATATAAGACGATGCTAATTTCTAGTGGCAGTATCGGCCCATGTTTCTGCCTCTAAAGTAGTTGCACTCTGAACGTCTTACTGCCCGTACGTGCCTTATCACGGAGCTTGTCAATTTCATTGCAGCGAATAGAAAGTAAGGCAACTTCAATTTGAAGCAGTGAAATTATTAATTTCTAAAGTTTTCGAAATGAGTACATAAATTATTTGTTTTAATATTAATAAGATAATCAAAAGATAATCAGTGCTTACGTTAAAGATTACGGAAATTTGTTTGCTGTAAACACATTTTGAAAATTGCAAATTTTTTTGTGCTCTAAACACATTTTGTTGATGTGGTAGGTAAGTATTTTTTTTTAAATATCAAGTTTTTGGTGTGAGCTAATGTCTATATAATATATTTACTTTGAGCGTCTTAGTTGATTTCTAATCGTTTCATGTAAATGAGTTAATGAGATGCATCGAATAATGTTACTGCATTATGTAAATTTGAATGACTCAGGTTGATTATGCTTGAGTTATTAATTTTTTTTTTTTAATGTCATTAATGGAATGATTCACTCCTATGAGTATATATATATACTATGATTAATAAATAATTGAAACGCATTTGCATATTCCTAAAGTAACGTTCCTGCTTATAAGAACAGGTCGAAACCAATAGAATTGAGCTGATTAACGATTCTATTGCAATGGGATTTAATTAGACGCATTTGGTTTCCAATCGAAAATGAATCAGAATGAATAAGCATCGTGAGAAATGTGACTTTATTGGCGATTACGTTATAAAAGAATTAATCTTTAATTGCAATTATGGAGAATCCCGTTCATTGCCGTTAATACATATATGTAGGATTTAATAAAAAAAATTATTTGTACACACATCTGATTCATTTCGACTTTTTTTTCGATCGATTTCAATCACTTTTTTAAAAGCAGGAATCTCTGATAATATGTTACTGACCGAGCTTACATAATAAAACTGTTGTGTAATTTTTGTTGCAGAAGTTTTTGCAGATTCAAAGATAATTCAGAATCATAGTCTGATCCACATTTTATAGACCTGTCAGGTTTCCTGAAAAAATTTTCAAAAATGACGCGTCAGTTATTTGTCGGTCCGTTGATCCATACAAATGAGAATGGACAATTAATTGTTACTCAGCGAGTAGCAATTCTGGTTGATGATGGAAAGGTGATTAATCTCCCGTGATACAATTAATATTTGATATAACTTTGTATTTGAAGTAAATTATTTGAAACGTAGTTGAAAGATTATAATGGTCTCTTATCAAAATTATATACGGTCGGAGACGGCGATAATGGAGGCCAGGGACAATCTCTATAACCAGTTGTACTATTCTGACTATTGATAGGTTCAAACATTCAAGCTTGATCTTACAATGATGTTTCTTTCAGATAACAACTGTTATGGAAAATCCAAAACCTGGTGATATGACCGCCGATTACGTCACTCTGTTGAGCGCTGGACAGTTTTTAATTCCAGGTTTCATTGACTGTCACATACACGCGGCTCAATTTCCAAATCTAGGCGTTGGATATAATAGAGGACTTTTAGATTGGCTAGAAACTTATACGTTTCCATTGGAGAAGAATTATTCTGATTATAATTTTTCAGAGAAAGTTTATGATGCCGTTGTGGTAAGTTTCAATGATTCTTATAAAATGGAACTTCTGTCAGGGCATATACTATATTATTTATTGTTGGGTACAGAAACGAACACTAACAATGGGAACAACAACTGCTTGTTACTTTGCATCCCTTTATGGCGAATCATCGGTGATTCTTGGACAAAAAGCAGCACAGTTTGGACAGCGCTCACTAATTGGCAAAGTTAATATGAATGTAAAACGGAATGATGGATATTGTGAAACTACAGAAGAATCTATAATTAATACAAAAAAGTTCATCATGGATATAAATAAGATTGAGGTAAAATTTTAATTTACTTTCAGAAGATATTAGAAGTTATTAGCCTTTAAGAAAGTAGAAATAATTAAATGTTTCATTATAGAGTCCTCTAGTAAAACCTATCATTACTCCTCGGTTTGCACTAAGTTGTGATATGGAATTAATGAAAGAATTAGCAAAACTCGCTAAAAAGTTTGATGTTCATATACAGGTACGATGATTGCATAAATATACTGAATAAATGCATTCTAAGTAATATTTAAAATGATGTTAATTAAAAACAGACGCACATTTCTGAAAATCTTGATGAAGTTGAAGCAGTCAGACATACATTCAAGGATTATTCATCTTACAGCGCTGTTTATGATGAAGCTGGACTTCTTACTAATAAGGTATATGGCAATCAATCATAGATTATCCATGATGATATTATATGTTATATGATTATGTGTAGACTATACTGGCTCATGGCATACACCTTACCGATGCTGAACTCAATCTTTTGAATAAAAGGGGTACTTCTGTGAGTCACTGCCCATCATCTAATACTTGCTTACGAAGTGGCCTTTGTGATGTAAAAAGACTGAAGTCTCATGGTGTGAAAGTTGGTCTTGGAACAGGTAGATATTTGTGAACTATATTAAAACTTGTATAATAAAAAAATAATAAATTTGGCATTGTTTTCCAAGATGTTTCAGCTGGTCAAAGCTCATCTATCTTAGATGCAATGAGATCGGCTTTGCAGGTCTCTAATCACATTGCCATTCAAACACCTGGATATGAACCGCTAAACTATAAAGATGTATTTTATTTAGCTACTCTCGGAGGAGCCACAGGTACGTTGCAATAACTAATTTATATGATTAAATTATTTGTTTTACAAGGTGTTTCGATGAATGTTTTTTAGCATTGGCACTGGATGAGCACATTGGCAATCTGGTACCAGGAAAACAATTTGATGCTCTTGTGATAGACTTAAATGTTTCAATTGGTCCATTGGATAATTTGATTGAGTACACTCTTGAAGAAAAATTACAGAGATTTATTTATTCTGGGGATGATCGTAACATTGTAGAAGTATATGTCGCTGGTCAACGAGTTAAATGAAGATAGCAGATTTTTATCATTAAATAAAAGTGTAAAAGCGTGTAAAAATGAATAATGGAATATGAATAATATAATTATTTATTTTAAACCTGTTACTGATACAATCGACATTACAATTTGTAAAACTGTATTTTGTATCTTCTTTCATTGAGTCTCTCTTTTTAAACCTTTCCAATATTCTTATATGTGATGCATTATAATATATAAATGTATACATGTTACATACTTGCATCGTCGCAGGATATGTGCATTGAGTTTTAGAAATGTAATTTTATCGGTAATTTGTAATGTAGATTCCTATACTCCATGTACAACAGTACCTACAGTTGAGAAGATGAGAAAATGGAGACCACCCACGCACGTAATTCATCATAAGAGTTTTCTGTCCTCATTGGAGAAAGTGAATGTTGTTCTTTGGGGTTTCTATCTGTAAATTGATTCGACTAAAATTAGAAGATCTGGTGAACTTTATAATATATAACTTGTGATAATCAAATGACGAATGAAGTTATTTAATTACATGTATCTATTTAAATAAGTTTACTTGCGTTGTTTATTATAAGTTTCCCAGCATAATGACAGCTGACAGCTAACCTGCGTGACGTTTGGAATTTACTTATTTTGTGATGAGACAGAAATATAGTGTTTCTTTTATAATTTTCCATGCCTTTGTGTTTCCTACATTTCTTTCTGGTATAAAACCAATCAAGAGCTTGTAATAAGAATTCTCAAATGTATACTTTACTTGTAAATTAGTGTAAATAAGCTATTGTTATTTAGTGTTTTCATTTACGGACGATAATTAATAATAAAAGCAAAATGCTCAATCGATTTAAGACAGTTTTGATGAATGCTGTTGGTGCAAGTGAGCTCGGTACTAGCGAACTTGGCATAGAATATCCTGTTACTGATGGCGATGTGGATATCGACTATGCAAATGCCAATGCAGCATTGGAAATAGAAACTATGCCTTATAGTAGACCAAGTTTCTTAGGATTAACTAGTGAAGAAACACAGGTATATACTTAAAGATATATCAAGGTGTATAGTTATTTCTGTTAATAGTTTCATTCAAAAATAATTCTTTGACACTAGGTGAGCGCTGATCATAGAGTAAGACCAATTATAGTACCGAGGGATTTGAGCAGATTGCCATGGTGTGCTGGCTATGCGGAATGCATAAACGCAGGCAAAAGCAAGTTGAATGAAGATCAAGCTTCAGCCACACGGGGCGATTTAAAGTTACATGATTCTAATATTACAATACCATATGTAATGTTTTCTATGTTTGATGGTCATGCAGGCTATCAAGTAGCTCTCAGTGCAAGATTACATCTGCATAGAATCATTCTTGTAAGTACAAACAGTTTGTTCATAATGTTTAAATTGAAACGTACAAACTTCTTTGCTATAAGTCAGAGTCTCACAGCTCTCTTTTCTATAGGATAGATTAATGACAATACCCAGCACTGATTTATTTAATGAAAGTGATACAGCTGTAGTAAAGGGTAGTGATCTTGTTACGGGTGCTATAGAAATAGCTTACAGATTGATGGACCAATCTGTTGAAATGCAAGCTCAACATGGTGGCGGTGGTTGTACAGCCATTACAATTTTATTCTTGAATGGCAGATTATATGCAGCTGGTGCAGGAGACTCCAGGTATTATATTATGATTTCATTTTCCAACAATGATTATAAACATATCTTATTTATTAATTATTAACTTAGGACTGTCCTTGTTGTTGGCGAAGGACAAAAATCTCTCACGAGAGATCACACCCCAGATTCAGAGTCGCACCGTGTAAGGGCTTTAGGGTCCCTTAGAGGTGGAGAATTATTAAAGGGTCACTTTACACAATTAGAATTCATGCGCCGTCCAATTCAACAAGAACTAGGTCTAATGATTTTATACAGAGATCCTCACATGACTGGCTGGGCATACAAATCTTTAGCTCGACCAGATTTAAGATTGCCACTAATTTCTGGACGTGGTAAAAGGGTAATTATACGTTCAACATCATTCTAATCCTCAACAATAAGATGACTTTATAAATGACGATATGATATTTACAGAGCAGAGTAATGGGAACTATTGGTGTCACAAGGGGATTCGGTGATCATGGTCTAAAGGCAGCTAACACCGGTGTTAGCATTAAACCATTTTTGTCTTCACAACCCGAAGTAACATCATTAGATTTAGATGATTATGACCTCACTGAGAGGGACTGCGTTATTATGGCAACTGATGGGTTGTGGGACGTCATTACAGAAAAAGAGGCTGCTGATATATTAAGAAAAACTCTAGCTCCGGATACTCCTTCCTTGGAATACAGGTAATACCTTTATACGAATGATCATCTCAGTGATTCTACGGATTCATATTTTTTTTCCCTTCATTGCTAGACTCACAATGGGAGCTCAGGAATTGGTACAGGCTGCAAGAGGTCAATTGGTGGGACGAGCTTGGCGAACAAAAAGTGAAAATTCTGAGGGCGTTGCAAAAAGTACTAGACCTTCGATACCATCGGTTGATGACATAAGTGTACTAGCTGTACCAATTTATCCTTATTTATGTGAACATAAGCAATGGATAAAAACTACACAGCAATATATTTCAACTTAAACAAAGAATTTTACATATCTAGTGATGCGATATTATTTAGTACATATATCTAGTACATTTCTGATGCCAGAAGCACGTGGGTCTTTCAGATACTCTTAATTTCTCTTTTGGAAATTTATAGCCATGCGATTACTACTAGGGATGAGTTTTTTTACAGTGAATTTAGCGCATTTATTTTGTTTTAATATTTAAACATGATCTTTCCAAATCTCTGCTGCCTTAGCATACTTAAATCCTCATATATTACGTATGAAAGAGGCCAATAACACGAATATGCATTCCTTTAAAGTTACGGCACGGTTTGCTCTATAAATATTCCTACGCCGATTTATTTATTTGAATTAATTTAGCCTGTGAGACTTTGTATAAGATACTATCGATGATATCTAACTCGAATGCAACGTGTATAAATTTTATAGCAGCACGTGATTCCAAATAAATTTAGGTATGCAAAAGTGATTTTTAATAAGTCATCCTATATCTATATATATTGCACTTGCATTTGTAAATAGATAACAATAGTAGCTGATTGTAATTAATGTAACGAATAAATGAAAAAAAAAAGCATTTAAATAATATTTTTAATAATTTTTCTAACAGCCATTCCCAAAATATTTCTAATTTACAATATTTCAAAGTTCTACGGCATTGAAATCTTCGTGAACTACTTTTGTAAACTATTCACAGCGTGTTCAAAGAAAAGTCTAAAGTCCGTGTTGGTGATTCTCTCTGTTAATAAAAAAAAGCAACAAATAATTGATAAGTAATTAATAGAGGGATAAAAAATTGTCTAAAAATATTAATAAACTTTTGTTTAATTATATAAGATTCATACTGCATATGATCGTGGTGGAATTTGCGTCACTTCCGATTTCCCATAACGACGTATGGCCATTAGATTTTGTAACGGTCGACTCCGACAAGTCTGTGCAAGTTTTCTTCTATAAGTCACAATTCGTCTCGGATTTTAGTTACGTTGTATGAATATATAGTAAAAGTAAGAATTGAACAATATCAAAAGTTACAAAAGGATACCTGCGTGCCGTGGTATTGTTGTGGAGCTTCGCTTTCATTTCTCAACGGTATCTCATCTTTTTTATCGGTTCTTCCATCTTGCAATCTCGGAACATTGTAACGTCGCGAAATACAGCTTTCGATAAGCGAAGGATTTTCCTTTTTTGATTGAGTATAAGGTTTCTCAATCTCTACGACAGGACTTCTTTCTATCATAGAATTGTCTGTGATATTTGTCGAATCTTTATAGGTACGTACAGGGCTCGACAAATCAGAACTATTGGAATTGTTCCATCCGAACGATCTCATAGGTACCGGTATTTTCGATCCTAACCATAAGATACAAAGTTGCAATAGCAAATAAAAATTCAATTTTTACTTCATAAATTATTAGTCTACCACTTCCTGGTGTGAAGGTAAAATTCGCTATAGAGTTGCAGCATAGTTTTCTCATTAATTTTTGTGAAGGGAACAACTGGTTCGGCCATTCTTTAAATTCATCCGTTTCAATGTGAATGGCTATAATGAGATTTCATTGTTAACCGTTGTCAGATAATGATTTTTCTTAGGAATTCTAATCAATTTATTATGTATCTACTTGGTTCTACGCTTGGACTACGTCTTGGAATTTTAGTTCGCAGTTGTGATTTATCACAAGTGTATCTGTGCTCTTCCGTAACAATTTGTGATTCACTTTCTACACGTCCGGATATGCTGGATGGCGTCTTCTTGGACCTGCGGAAGTCAGATATACATATGGTGAGTCGAAATATTTATTTCTCTCTACGATACGATATATATGATGCATATCAGGATATATATATAATATATGTTATGAGATAGTCAAGATATATATGTTCTATACAAGGAACGACTGCGATGACTTGATTTTCTGGAAGACCTGCTTGAGTCGCTTTGATCTTTCCTGTATTCTTCTCTAGGTTCGTTTAATATTTTCAGTTCATCCAGCCGAACGGATGAATTTTCCTTCCCCTTGTTGTTCTCGTATTTTACTGCATGCTTTTTGTGAGACTCGCACTCGCCATATGATTTTTGATATCCCGACTGTAACGTAACTAGTAAATTTATTTAAAAATACATTTATTTTAACCCCATTTTATGTCAATTACTGGATTCACGGGATTGAGGTTTTGCATATCCGCGATTGAAGAAAAATCAAATTCTGGTAACTTCGGCGCAAGGTGTCCAAGAATATACGATGAGTTTTGATTTTCGCATTTCTAATAGCAAGAGCAAAATTAATTGATATCGAGATTTAAATTAAAAATGTTCGTTTAAGTAATCTTACTGCTTGTGGAATTAATGGCGACGGTAACGCTTCGCAAATGGATATTGCTTCGAATTGAGATCTTTTATTTTTTATTTTATTCCGCATAATCGACACGTCTTCCGCGTTGCCGACGGATATAGAATCATCAAGAGAATTTGTTTCACTTTTATTGACATTTTCATGAAAATTTGCCGTTCGTGAATCTCGACTAGTCAAAACGTTAAGTGACGAGGAGCATTTGGGTGTTAAGATTAACGATGTCAAGTCAATTTCACTAATTTTCTCCTCAAATCTATTTAAATCCATTTTGGGATTGAGATCTTGAAAATCATTTTTATCAGAAATCGATAACTTAATTGGTTCCTCTAAAAAAAGCCTAAGACTGACATTTTCCCAGCGGAAGTACCAAATCCAGCGACCTGACTTGTCACATCATTCCTCGAATCACGTTGAATGTCGACTATACAAATTGGCGTAAATAATACAGCTGGCCAGCCTGTGACAAAAGTTCAACTCACGGTTTGGCTTCTTTGCTATTTTCGAAATTTCTCTAACAGTGCGAACGGTCGGTTTTACAATGGCTGTGAGAGTAGACAAAGTTACGCCAGTTTCCGAGACAGTTTCCACCAGTTGACTTTCCTGTCTCGACCTGATTTCCTGCTTGTCCTCCGATATTAAGATTGGCTTCCTGTCCATCTGCTTTTCGTAAAGTCGTTTCAGGGAGTCCACCCGGAGGAATTGTCCCATAATTTCATAAATTGCGAAACTAGGGAATTAACGTTAATTAGAACATTTTTAAATGAAACCTGTATAAGGCAAAAATTTAATACTAACATAATACCAAGTCCCATAATGACTATAAGAGCAAGCACGTAATATCCACGAGTATTGGGTGTCACATAACCCATTAACTCCCATATGTACAGTTTAAAGTGATGTACCCAGGACATAAAGCGTTTCGACCAGGTTTCATTTTTCTCCCCATGTGTCAATAAGTTCCATTCGTGATTTAGTAAATTATAAATCAAACGAAGATCAGATATGGAGTACATGCTTTGATTACTTTCTATAAAAGCAAAATTATTCTATCTTTTTTTTTCCATTAGAGAACCTTCAGTCTGTATCATTGCTAAAAATGCATTGCAGACAGTGGAAAAATTTTCTTTTTTGAGAGGATAAGCTTCCAAATGTTCTCTCTGTCAATCTCTCATAATACGTACAAGTTTCAGACTTACTAGACTTGGGGGATGCGCTAAAAATGCATTAGAATGCCAGAATTACGAATATCTGGTGTCCCTTTGATGCTACTACGCTAACACTACCAACACGTTGGTAAAGCTCGGATCCGCGCCATATCATATGGCGAATACTTGTAGACCCGTAGAAAATGCTGCCTAGTAAAAGCAAAAGCTCATTCGTACAAAGCTCGATGGACGCTTTCACTTCAGTCTTTTGTTACATGAGAAAATATCGTTTGCATCGGTCTGGCAAAACTATTTGATTTCTTTTTATTTCACAAAATTCTCCTACGATGCAATAAATAATAAATAAATGTAACATTGACAAATGATATTTTAGGTTAACCGTATAAGTCTGAAAAAAAAATTTGGATATTTAATAAGTTTTTATAATATTACATCACCGAAGTATTTTCAGTAGCTATTGTTAATGTTTATGATACAATATTATTGAAGCAAGGTAAGTGTCAAAAGTAGTTTCACTTTTTTTATCGAAGATTTACAACTGACACCGGCAATACGAATTCACGTGTTACCCCAAAATGAAAAACAGCCTTAAGCTTACCTCTTTCCACGTGCTGCTACTTGGTTGCGGCCGAAGACTGCGGCGATGTGCGACCCAGGAAGTTTATCGTGAACTTTCGTAAACCGGCAAAAGTCACTGCGGGTTTTGACCGCAACGACGTATTTTCATCCGCGAAAGAAGTAGAAGAGCGCGAAAACGGTTGAACGACGTAGGAAACAAGAGCGGAAGCTACTCAGACTTTGGCAAGTTGCTAAACAAGAATAGATCGTGCGATACGGTTACGTAGGTTTATAGACAGAAGGAGAATAAATTGTACTATGGCGTGGTGAGATTTCGCAAAAAATTATATTAATTAAAATAGCACTGCGAGTGTGCAGGAATATTGTAAATAATATATAAATTCATCCTCCTTCCCTCCAGGCAACAAGGCTAATTCTGTGAAGACGTCTAGCCGCAGCTCAGACTAGCTGACTATACACAGATTCACTTAACGTATTTAGGGATTGAAATATAAAACGGCTCTGAGCCGTGTTGCGCCCCCAGCAAGCTGCTAGGGGCGGTTGGCTATTAAAATGAGCCGTGGATGCATTAGTGGAAGGCTAATGAGAATCCTCTTACGGCTGAAAGTGAAAACGAACAGAGAGCATAATCGAGAGAGCTCGAGGGATGAACGATGGGTAGAAGGGAAAATAAAGCGGTAGATAGTAGCGGAGCGCAGAGAGAGAAATGCTGGATGGGAAGAGAGAATATACGGAGGAGCAGAAACGTTCGGGAGGAACCAGAAGGGGTTTCAAGAGTCTTGAGCATTTGAAAAGGAGAGGCCACCTCGACGTTTATTAGACGGTATGGTGCCCTGAAAAGGAGTATCGCGATAGTCAGGAAAAATAATACCTACCCTCGAAAGAAAAAGCGAAAATATAAGGTCAAAGAGAGTAAAGTAAAAGAAAGCACTTAGATGATAGCGTCAGGCCAATGAAATGGCCCTTTTCTTCCTTGACGTTATGTATATAACGTTCAATCTTTAAAATCTCCAATATGACCCACCCACACATGGCGCCGCGCTCCAGTGCCATTGAGTCAGACATTTTTCAGGATAAAAAGAGGTTCTTTCCTGAATTATCCGTTTGTTCATTCCTACATGGATCGACCGTCGTTAAAAGCCATGTCAGCCACAGAAAGCCATCAGCCATTACTGGGATGCCGTTTGTAAGAAGTGGAAATATTAATTTTCTCATATCGGAAAAGCCCCCCGGGTCCGTTTTCCCAGAGGACGATTGTTGACCGTAGCGGGTTTTCAGCTCTCGAAAAAAAACCCTAAGTGTACCAGCGAAATAATGTTTTTTACGATGCCGAGTTATGACGGGCGATCAGTCACCTTCTGTCGTAGGAGTCCACTGCCTTGCAAGGGTGGCTCGTCGTCATGGCTAGGATGGGGTGCGGCCAGTACGGTATGGCTATGGGGATGCTGTGGTCCAGAGTGGCCAGAGAAAGGAAGGAAGAGAGTACGATCGCATCAGAATGGCCAGAACTTGGAGGTTCTGTGACCCTGCGATACATCATCGTTAGCGAACTCGAGAATGTTTCCTTGCTTAGGCGTCGTCGTCTTATCGGATGGACCCTCGATATAGACGGTTCCGTTGCTTTTATCAACTGACGAGATTTAACGCGGGAACGAGAGGAGATATAGGTAGAGAATGAGGGAGGGAGGGAGGGAGGGGCGTGCGAGAGAGAGAGAGAGAGAGATACGCGAGAAAATCTTTCAGTTCCGTGCCGTGGATCAGGAGCGAAAGTCACCTTGAATTTCCGGGAAAAGCTTAATGAAGATCCGTCCTCTCCGCACCCTCTGGATCATGGAGCCACCGTTGCCATAGACTTGTTTCCGTCATCAACCGTTCCTCGTTAACTCGTCGGCCCGACTCGTGCTTATTTTCAACCCTCTTAGTCAGGATCTAAGGACTCTACTCCGCTTGCTATTAGCTACTAGCTTTACTCGCTAGTATCCATATAGCAGGAGTCAGCATCCCTTTTAGCCAAAACGTTGCGTCTCGTTGCCGAACGTGATCCAACGTATAATGCGGTAAGTTTGCTCCCGCGGGATAACCTTACTGCTTTCGTAAGCGCTGTTTCTTCTTCACCCTTTCTATCGTTTTGTATTTTCAGAAGACACCTGCTCACCATGCCAATCTCTTGTGCTCCTCGTTGTATTTCCTAGCCTTGATAGCTCCGAGAGCTGCAAGGCTACAGAACGACCTTAGTAACAACGGCCGATATAGGACGCAAATGGGAAAGACCCGAAGTTGGTACCTTTGAGAGAGAAAGTTATTGAATTTTTGACTTTTAACACATTAGAGATATATAGCTAGAGGAATTAGGAAGGACTAACGTGGAGTAAGGAGTTAAACGTAGATCCTGCACGAAAGCAATTTCGAATACTTGTTATGTCACTTTGTTACTGAATTCTTAGGGTTATTATTTATGTCCAGTGCGCTGTTCTCTTCGTTTAAAATGTCTCCTCGGTAATGGCAAAATGGTGTAGCTACAGTTATAGCGACATGAAACAACGTTTAGGGGTCTAATTTTAAAATTCAAAATCGCTTTTATCCTGAATATTTTAACGATGTCAATTCCAACTTCATTTTACGTCGTAACTCGTTCGTTTCCTTGACACTTCCGGATGCGATGAAATTTCAAAGAGACTCGAGAAAAGCTGGAGAGAGTGAAAGTGGCGAGGACTTGGGCGGGGCGAGCGCGGTAAAGTGAGATGATTTATAAACGTCGCTAATGGAGTTTCCGCGAGCTTATTGTCTTAAGGACTTCCGGGAAAATCAAAGGGAAGCTTTAATGTAACTTGCGGTCTGTTGTGATCAAATGACAAGGAGTTGCAAAAACCTAGGTGGTTCGATCGATCAGTGTGAGTGAGCCGAAGGGTCAAAGGGAATGGGAAAAATCGAGGGGGGTGAAAGGAATAGGACGGGGAGAGAATTTCCTCCCTTCCTTCCTTCCTTCCTTCCTTCCTTCCTTCCTTCCTCCCAGGTTCGCGAACGCTTTTTGCCGCCATTAACTATTTTTTTAGATAATGGCGGGTCCGCCTGGCTACGCCGTCAGCAGATTATAAAACCGAGAGCGACGGGCTTTTCTCAAAATTTTTATCCGACGGGGGGTCGGGGGGGGGAGAGATTTCCTCGCATGTTGCGTCACTTACATATAGTTACGTACATGGTATATACACTATATGACATATATATGTTTTATATAACATATATATCTTCACGCAGTGTAACCCCCACGTGAAATCCCGCGTGTACCAAATTAAGATTTTTTTCAGTTCCCTTTGTGCAATCTCCGAGAGATTGCTTTCAGGATTATGTGGCTTTTCGAAGGTGTCCTTTTATTTCGTTGAGTACTCTCATTACATTTTTTATGGTGCTCTCAGATCACTCATTTAATGTTGTCAGAATCTGCAGTGATCATAGGAACGGGTTTCACGTGTTAATGTCTTTGTGGGAGGATCGTTGCCAGACGTTGGGTACGTTTCGAGCAGAGGTATGGTCGCCCACGACAGAAACGGTTATCCAATATCAAATTAGCGTACGTCGGGCCGAGTTCCTCTGCGCTCCGTTGCGCTATGCCAATAACTCCATTTCGCGCTGACATAACCTGTAATGTTATAATCCGTCGTGCTTGGTGAATCGGGCGTGCAAAGCTGCTCTTTGTGAGCTGCGGAAAATGAAAAATATTCGCTTCTTTCATTGATCATCGGCGAGCCTCAAATAATCCAAATCCAATTTTGCGGATTGACTTTGACGGATGTGACGCAGTTTCCTGCAAGCTCAACCTTGCGAATCCGCCGAGACTCAAGGAGCCCTGTCTCCTTGTAGCAAAGGCCCCTTGCTATCAGCTACAGTGACACGACGACGTCCGGCCGATTAATCCCTCTGGTGCTTTAAAAACTTTTCTCTTTTTTTTTTCCACTCTCGATAGGGGTTAACGGCCTAGACGGTCAGGATCCTCCTTGAGGATTCTTTCCCCGCGTCCTCTTATTCCTTGTCTCGTTTTGCCGCTTAGCAAAAAGTCTGGCACGTGTCTAATTCCTAATTCCTAATGTCAATTGTATCTTTGCGCACCGATGGTGATCTTGGTACGTCAATAGACTAACTTGGTTTTTGTAAATCAACAATCGCATGGCCAGGAGACATTTCATTGGTAGACGCCATGAGTTCGCATGAACGATCAGGCTGTGCTCAGTCAGGAAGAGCAAATCCCCAGGTGTCATCTAATTGCAGCTGGCAATGGACTCCTTGGTATAGGTAGACCATCCGAGGGTTCCTTGTTGTACCAGGAATTGTTTACGTCGCTCCTACCACCGTTGTGTATTTGGTCGATGATCACATTGTCCAGGATCGCATTCGAGGACTCATAATAGGCATTGGCCCGTACAAGAAATTTCCTCCACGACTGCGAGTGTTAATTAATAGAAGCACGCCCACGTTCCAAGCGCAAATCCTGGAAGCAGGAAGCCGCCGAATTATTTGGGGCCCAAAGGTGCTTCTGGGTTAATCTAGAAAATATATCTTTTCAGTTTCCCGTAAGATAGACCGAGATCTACGCGCGATAAAGCCAGCCGGAGTTTCCTTGAAGAGGGTGAGAAACTGGCATCGCATCGGGGATTCATGGACGCGACGCTTTTCATTTAACCTGTTAACTTTCGGAACTGTAATTTGCTTTAAAATTAAGGTTAATGCGCTGGAGGGAAGGTCGGCTGACGCTCGAGTGCCCTGGCAAACGGGAATAACGTGGAGAAAAGAAAAATAAATTATAGAGAAGAAGCTACAAGAGCGAAGAAAAAATTGAGGTTAGAATCGGAAACTAACCGTATAGAAGATGGACTGGTTGCTTGCTCTTTCCAACGCGCGGCAAAGTGCGCCGAGCGAGAAGCGTTATAATCCTGACGTTATATCGATTTACTGCAGTTTTAGTGCAGTCGGCACGGGTACTTTTAGTTTAACGGTGCGGTCTGCATAAAGATACAAAATCCCACCTTGACTCCACCTATAAGGGTTTTCATTCCCCAGGGAACATCTCGTTTCAGGAAAAATGTAACTCATAACGGCAGTCGTGTAGTGTAACGAGCCATTGCAGTCAGCCAATCTAGGTAAACTACTTTTGCGAGAATCAAAACTTCACGATAGCGCCACTGGATCCACGGCAACGTATTGTAACGCCTGATTTACGTACCAGATTAAAGCGAACAACCCTGCCGAAGGAGCCTATTGTGAAATATTCATAACCGGAGCCGAAGTCTGAACTGTGCCACGGCTTTTCGTTATAATCGAAAGGGACCGGAGAGGCAGTGAATATGATAAGCAAACGGATCGACGTTCTCTTCCATCAATGGGGATAGTGTGATGTGGATGGGCAGACGGTTCAAGGTCGAGGTACGTCGAGTTTCATTGGCATTATGAAAAAGTGGAGCTTTTACCTCTAGGCCGAAAGCTCCTCGGCTTTCGAGTCCCGGATCCAAGATCGAGGGTTTCAAAAAAATTCCGAGTGCCACTCGAACGCGTCAACTGAGGCTACTCTCTGCTTCGTTCCGGCGACCAACCCCTGTATCTGATCCTAAACCCATAACCCAGGATAAAAAGCAGGAACAAAGGAAAGCTGATGAGGAGAGGCCGTTCAAGCATGGATGCCACAGAAGAGATAGGTTGATAATGGGATATAGCCCGGGAGGGGGGAGAAGGATTTAGGACTAAGATTTAATAACGGAAATACGAACGGAATTTGTACTCGTAACCTGTTCGTGCTATATATATCGTATATTAACGTATATACTCGGGGATTCAGTCGAAACTCACCACCTGAACTTGGACTTATCATTAGAACCGAATGGTTCTGCTATCATTGGGTGATGCGTGTGGGCTGAACAACCAGGTGTACGTATCGGGTATTCCGAAACGGAAGGTCGCGTTTGTAATTTGCTGGAATTGTTTAACCATATCGTCCCGTGACAAACGCAAAATAGAACGGGTTACTCACCAGCAGTTGTTTCCCATCTAGAATCGAAATTCCATAGAGCCAATCCTCGCGGTACAAGCATTGTTGTATTTCTACATCCACGAGTGATCTCCCTATTAGTAAATACGCGTTATATTCTCGCAGTACGAAGCTCAGATAGTGTTTGGGTTAGAACCGCGAAATTAGAGGGTTTACTCAATTTACATTAAACTTTCTATGGGGATGTAGCTGCATATTATAGGTACGTAGAGAATATATCGTATCGAACTGCATAGTTTGACTTGCTGCCTGAAATCGCATCGGTTTTCTATATCTTGTGCAACCTCGCGCTACGTCAATTTGGCGAAAACGCTCTGCGCTCGAGCCGGAGAATCTAATTACGAAGCGAAATTAATTGGCTTTGGCTGCCAAGCGATTTTCTTATCACGCTCGCGGTAGGAACCTATGCTATATGTAGAGCGAGTATGTTCCACGAACGATCCGGTCTCTTTTATCTCGATCGGATAATCAATACTCCTTCGGCGATCGACAGCTCTCCCAGTCTTTGCTGTGGTTCGGTATTTACTGCTGCTTCAATTTTATTGTATTTTATATGCATTTGGCTTTGCGCTCTCGGCACGAAAGGACTTTACGAATTTTCATGGATAATATTTTATGCCCCAGTGTACCTACGTGCCAGTTTAACTTTTTGACAGGATGCAGCGTTTCGCGTTAACGAAAATCTGCTTCGAGTAATGGAGGAAATTTGTACCCTTCGCTCTGATCTTTTGTGATGCTGTCACTTTCGATCTGCACTTGATATAAGTCCAATCAAATTTTTCTCTTCTAATTGTGCTAACTGATAATTTTTTTCCTCATATTATTTCACATGGCTTGTGCCAGATCGTACAATAAATAGATACGTGGTGACTTATGTACGTAGCATTAATATGATTTCAATACTTGTTTTTAGAGAAATCCACAGTATTCTTGTACTTGGCAAATTTTTTTATACGTGTTTTTTTTTTGTATCCATATATTACACTTTGCTGTATGAAATTTTTAAATATGTTAATCTGCAATACGAATCTACATCAGTCATAACACGTATCAAAAAATGTATAGTGATAAAACTGAAGTCTGGATGCCTCGTGTTGGAACCTTATTATAATTCCATCGTACATTATATGTATACATCATCGATTAGTTTTCTCTGTTAATTAACCATGAAAGCCTCAGTCTGGCTGGACATAGAAGCCACTGCTGGTACATTTCGGCACGTTTGCAATGCTTTGGAAAGGCACGTACCATGGAGCTCAGACAGCTAGTCAAGGTTTTGTCTGCCGAATGAATAACGTCTCAACCCTGTTTCGTATCTGCAGTATCTATATGTATGTTAATTTAGATAGTCATAAGGGTATCACCTACAGTTAGTATATACAATACCTTAAAATACTACGTATGCAAGATCCAAGACGGATCTTGGGTACAGTTCATTGCGAAGGCGCTACGATATATACATGCTGGAAATGATCTTACGCGCGAGGACCATGGCTTGCATTCATAGGGCATTCTTGCTTTTGGTGTATCAGTGGTTCCATTCATGTCGGCAGAGCTTGCTTTGCAGTAAATTAACGCTGCATAGAATGCTCGAGAATCTCGAGTGATGCATGTACGACCGCAAGTGATGTGCAAACCTCCAGGGTGGCTGCGAGATGAACATTCTAAGGAAACTGATGAATTTTCTCAAAGAGCTGGTAAGACTGTTGATGTTCTATTAGTTATGTATCAGAAAAAAAAAGGAAAATTATGTAACGATTTATTTTTAGGTTCTAACCTGTGATCGAGACTTTGAGGACGAACGGACGAAGGTGCTGAGTTTACTGGTCAATTGAGGGAACGGACAGGGAATATACACCTTGATGCATGATAGCTCATGCCTATCGACAGAGTTTGGAGATTCCGCTGGTGTATATCTGGCTACTGACTTAATGATCCGAGTATATCTACTTCCTCGGTGGGATTAAGTGCGTACACAGAGGGACATATTGGGTGCTCAAACGGTTAACAAGGATCTTGTCAGGCGTACCGAGACGCCTGTAACAAAGCAGCCGTTATACTGCATATAGGGTATAAATTGTAAATCGGTATTTGTCAATGTTGTTTATTATCGTTCTATTATGTGACAACTAGTATCTTGATGGAACTATAAAAAAATGAAAGTCCTTTGACGATTATCCGCAAGAAGCCTCTGTACGCTTGGTTTTCCAATTTGTATGTAAATACTGCTGGTTGCCTAGGTAATTATTGAATTTCGAAGTCATTTGATATATTAAGGGTTCCAATGAGTTTGTGCGAATTCATTTAAACTGAATTAGTGTCGTAGTCCTTTATCGTGTGGTAGAATCGATTCTATTTTCTGTGAAAGGAAAAAAAAGGGTGTCTGATCAATTCTGCTCGTTATTTCTATTGGTAGTGTCATCGTAACTAGAAACGAACGGGTTTACACGTAGGCACGTACTATGTGGGTTAACGTATTCCATGGCGCAGCGTGATGGCTTTCAACCGGGCAGTATCGGTGCTTGTGAACGGAGGCTATCGCACAGGCATGTAGAATCCTGGAATCGTGTGTACGTGTGTGATGAACAGGGTCCACATGGGAGACCCCGGCATTAGATAGAGCTGGGTTACCCATGAATTATAGGGGTCGTCGTCTATTACGAGATTGAGGCCCAACACCTTACCCCTGGCGTCTTATCGACAATAATAATTATTGATTGGATTCGCGAAGATATAGTACTTTACGAAGATGGGCACGTTGTAATTTAAATACTTTTTAATTACAAATTATATTTTTATTAATGTTTATTGGCAAACTAATTACTGATTACGATTGTATTTAATGATTATTTGTATACTAGTTGCAATAATTATAATTAGTCGTTTTTTAAGTAGCATTATATTTTATATAGATAAGAACAAGTTACTTATACAGTCAATTAATTATAGTGAGCAAAATAATACAGAAAAATTCGCATGAGCAAGAGTTATTGTTTATAGAGACATCAGAACAATAATCAATTTTCTTCAGGCTGTTCCATTAAGTTATTTCGTATAAAATTCTTAATTTCATAGTATATTTATTGAGTGACTTTTATGTAATTAAAATAGCCGAAATAGCTTTAAAAGTAGAACATTATTGTCTTAGGGAAAAGTAATTATTGCCCTTAAAATGGCAATAGGTTTCTTTTATCTTGTGCTACTGTGAATTGTGTACAAAATTTATTGAATAAGAAAAAAAATAGAAATGTGCACAATAAAAATGATATAAATATAGTGCACATGTATGTATGTAGAAAATTGACAGTAAACATTAAAAAAAAAATTGTGAAAAAAATGATGTGAGTGCAACTTACGTAATAGGAACTTGGACAGACCAAATTAAAACTGCATAAATTAACGGTAAGAGGTAAGTTTCTCCTTTATAAACAAGAATAACAGCTTTCGTCTTTAATTCAGATACGAGCTATTTATAGGACGAGGATGACACGTCGACTGCTGATCGGCGGCGTCGATCGCCAAATGTCCCAGCTGGACGGCCGGTAGAAGAACGCAGACCCCGTCCCGCGTACTCTAGAATCTCGTAGTCCATCGGCTGCAGCATCCCTTCCCTCGTACACCATAAGTTCCAGGACCAATCGGTAGCACTGAAGTGTTCAAGCAACGAGGAAAGGAAAAACGACAAGCAATGTACATCAAAGCAGAACAATGTTACAACATCAAGACGGACGACAGGCTGTTTGACTTAAAGCTAAGCTATCTGTGCGTTATAGAACTGACATTTGGAGTATTTTAAATTATGCTTCCTACGTTCCCTATAGGTGTGGATCATTTATGGCGTAGATTGTAAAATTCAGGTCACAATATGTAATTAGTAATTAGTTTGCCAAGTAAATACTAAGTACAAATGTAATTAATAATTAGTTTGCCAAATAAATACCAAATACAAATGTAATTAGTAATTAGTTCTCTCTCCCTCCGATACCGAGAAGATTTTGACAGGCCATGGAGGCCGCCATGTTGCCGGCGCGTAAACAGCCAGAAAGCGCGCCGGCAAAGTCAGTCCCGTACCACCCTGCAGCGAGGCCCTGGAACGCTCGCTAGAACCTAGGAAACGGAAGGCGCCAGAGCCCTGCCATGCCCAAACTGCGGACCAATGCCGAAGCACGTAGCTCTTTCTGTTCAGCGGTCCAACCAATTATCGAAGCCCTATAGGCCCACCAGAAGAAACAACGAGGACCGGAAATCTTGAAGACGCCACTGCACTGGTAGGAACGGCACTCGCAACGACGGAACCAAGTCCGGGAGCTGCGGCTCCGGTAGTGGCGGTTCTGGTGGCACGAACGGCACTCGGAACAACGGAACCAGATGCAAGATCATCGGCCCTGGTGGGTCGAATAAGACTAGCAGCAACGGATCCAGCTCCTGGAGCGGCGGTTGTATTGAGTCGAACGGCACTCACACCAACGGAACCAACTCCGGCGGCGGCGGTGGCGGCACTCAGAGTGGCGGCGACGCCAGTTCCGGGAGCGGCGGCTCTGGCGGCACGAACGGAACAACGGAACCAGCTCCGGGAACGGTGGCTTTGGTAGATCGAACGGCACAGGCAACTGACCTACTTCCGAGGGCGATTGAAATTGAAACAATACTACCCATAATGGTGCTAATGTAAATGACATAACTACTAGAAACATTCATATGAAATGACAATCAATATGAAAATTGATATGAATATCAATATGAAAATTTAATGGTCTTGCATGAACTTTAAGCTCTATTAATGAAGTCACTAATAATATAGATGGAACTGATCTCGTCGTTCAGTTGGACCTCAAAGGAAGCGGTTCAACTGTTACGATTCCTCAAATAACTTTGCTCAGAATGCAATTAAATAATATCTAATTTTATATATTAAAGTATGTAAGTGGTTATATACAACAATCGTATTATATGGAATCGAATACCCTTTAAGAATATTTTATTTTATTGTACCCGATTATCACGTAGCTTTCAGAATGCATTGGGTTATGCATCGAATTTGGTCAGACGTCACAATCATTAAGCCCTTCGCCTTTGTCTGTACAAAGTTATATAAGATTTTGTAAAACTGTACAGTACTGCGAGCCAAAGGGTAGGCGAGATCTAAATTTTAAATTGCCCAAGGGGGGCTGATGAGAATTAAAATCTCTGATCGACCACCCTGATTGATTTGGGATGTGCAGATTCCAGGAAGTCGGGTCCTACGAGTCGCGTGAACAAAAACCTTTCCTAGAATGAAGTAAATGCCGACGCCACGGCTGCTTTTCGCAGTGGCTCTAGACGAGATGCTGAAAAGAAATGGCAATCTTTATGGACAATAAACGAATTTGCGGGAAGTGTCAATAATTATGCAATTAACGCTAAGTAGGACGGGAGCGTCCCGAGGGATAAAAGGTATGCGAGGAATTGACTTCTGGAATGTCTTTCTTGTTTCTGACAATCACGCAGCTTCGCGGTAGCTGTAACTTTTTTTTTAATCGCTCTCCAAGACCGAGTCTTGTTCTTGGATTCAAAAAAATTTCTTCTCTATTACATAACGAGTGTGTACCGATGTCCTACACTGTGTACAGAGCCAATATTTTTTCGTAGCAGGTATGTTTATATATACTGTGACGTTATTTCACGTGACGAGTCTGGAATAGATTGACTGTCGTGTTTATCATGCAGGACGTATTGCCGTCCCTTAAGATGGCGTTACGCAAATTACCGGCCAAGAACTTCAGGGTCACAACTTTTGTGAATATCGGACATTAGATTAATTTCTTTTGTAAAATGATTTCATGTGTTATCAATTCGGCCACTAAATCCAACATCTTCACGTCGCTGGAGGAGACGCCTCACCACGAGGCTACAGTTGGGATAGTGGAGGACGATCCAGAAACAATAGACGTCTCCAGCCCGCAGCCGATAACTCCCGAATTGAGTTCCTCGGCATCGAGGAAGTTATCGCCCTGGACCGTTTCGTTCATCTCGTTACGGCTGGTACCGGTGCCCCGAAAGGGGAGGATCAACGGTACCGAAGAAAATGGGGAGCAGGAGCTACCCCGGCGTGAGGTTTGATGAACTCCGCCACCTAGCCGTCCCGACCTGGTCCGGACGAATATCACCACCAGAGCAAACCTGGACAACCCGAAGCTACGTCAGCGAGCTAGTGACAATTTTGAAGATCGACCGATTAGACGTTTAGACGATGAACTTTTATCTTCTCTCTAATACGGCTACTAGTGACATCACCTTATCGCTGACAGAAGATGGCAGGTAAAAAAAGGTAAAGCCCCGTCCCGCGTACTCTTAGAATCTTGTGGTCCATCGGCTGCAGCAGCCTCTCCTCCTCATATATCGGTGGCAGTCGGTCTCCCAATATCCTTCAAATTAAGCTCCTCGTTCTCCACTTCTCTCTGACTTAAAACTAAGGGATCTGTGCGTCTTAACCTAGGACTGACGTTTGTAGCATTTTAGATCATGCTTTCTATGTTTTCTATAGCTGCGGATCATTTATGCCGTGAAATATAAAATTCAGGTTAAAATACGTAATTAGTTTCGGAAATAAATATTAAATACAAATGTAACTTCTAATTAGTTTATCAATAAATATAAAATACATATGTAATTAGCTAATTAGTTATTAGTTTGCCAAATAAATACTAAATATATATGCAATTACTCATTAGTTTGCCAAATAAATGTTAAATACATATATAGTTTACCATAAAAATTTTAATTAAATACAAATGTAATTTGGTGTGTCCATCTTTGGTCCTTTATATTTGTCAATAATAACTTGTTTTCTACTTTTTATGTTTCGACAAATTGTCAAACAATCTTGTAATTATTGTGCAATTTGAAGAAGTATTTGTAGAAATATAGTCAAATAATTCCATAATTGATCACACTTATTCTTTCGAGAAGTTCACTTATGTGTGGGTTTGTCCTTTAGTTATTGCGGTAGGAAATTGATAAATATTATATTACTAATTATTTTAGTTAAATAATCGCTCTATGTCATTATATTGTGGATCTAGTTACCATTATAACTAACAGTATCAATATTGATGATATGATTGACATATATAATTAGTACGTGATGATAAATCAAACGATAACGAAAGAGAAGGATTGCATCCACTGAATAAATAAAGGTGTAAAATGGGTATATAACTGCGGAACACTTCATTGCAAATTTAGAATACTACTGGCTTCGGTTTGCGTAGATTGGTGATATAAAACCATTAATAACTTTTTTAAGATGGTTCATAAATTTATACTCGTTTTGGCACTTGTGCTGTGTACAACAATCGCAGCAGAAATTAACTCCACCAGCGGCTATGGTAGCGGCCGCTCCAGGAGCGGCAACTTTGTTGCCACCAGAGCCACTCCAATCAACGGACTTGGTGGGCCCAGTAGAAACGGCTCTAGTAGCTGCAGGTCCGAAAGCGGTGGCGCTGGTAGTGGCCGCGCTGGTGGTAGCGGCAGCGGAGGCGGTATCACGATTGGTGGCACCGGGAGCGGCTACACGATTTTTGGCGGTTCCGCTGCCATCTTCGTGGCAGACCGCAGCGGGAGTGGCTGCGGCAACGGGAACGGCAGCTCTGGCGGGTCAAACGGCACTCGGAACAACGGAACCAGCTGCGGGTATGACGAACTTGATAGGTTGAACAACGGAACCAGGTCCGGGAACTGCAAAACTGGTAGGTCCTACGACAGAGTTGGTATGTCGAACAATGGGAACATCGGAACCAGGTCCGGGAACTGCAAAACTGGTAGGTCCTACGACAGAGTTGGTATGTCGAACAATGGGAACATTGGAACCAGGTCCGGGAACTGCAAAACTGGTAGATCCTACGACAGAACTGGTATGTCCAACAATGGTAACATCGGAACCAGGTCCGGGAACTGCAAAACTGGTAGGTCGTACGACAGAACTGGTATGTCGAACAATGGGAACATCGGAACCAGGTCCAAGAACGGCGGAACTGGTAGGATGTACGACGAAATTGGTATTTCGAACAATGGGAACATCGGAACCAAGTCTGAGAACGGCAAAATTGGTATGTCGAACAATGGGAATATCGGAACCAGGCCCGAGAACGGTGAAACTGGTATGTCGAACAATGAGAACATCGGAACCAGGTCCGAGAACGACAGTTCTGTCCCGTCGAAAGGAGAGAATCAGAACGGCGGAGGCAGCAACCAGAACTAAGGCCCTGGTGGATAGAACGGCACTGGCAACTGAACTGCTTCCGACAGCTATTGAATTTGGAACAATACTACCCATAATGGTGCTAATGCAAATGACGTAACTACTAAAACATTTATATGAAAATTCAATGTTGAACTATTAATGGAATAGTATGAATGTAGAAGAAAGAATATTATTCTACGAATGTTAATAACGGTCTTGAATGTAATTAAATAATATCTAATTTTAAATATTAAAGGGTTTAAGTGGTTATATACAATCATGTTATACGTAATCCAATATCCTTTCCGAGTATTTTCTTTTATTCTACCCGATCATCATGTAGCGTTCAGAATGCATTGGCTTATACACGTAATTTGGTCCCACCTTAAAATCATTAAGCCCTTCGCCTTTGATTGTCTTTATAAAGTTACATAAGATTTATTACAATTGCATAACACTGCGAGATAAATGGTAAGCGAGATCTGAAGTTTAAATTCCCCAAGGGTGTCTGATAAGAATTAAAACCTCTAATCGACCGTCCTGATTGATCTGGAATGTGCAGATTCGAAGTAAGTCGGGTCGAACGAGTCGTGTGAAGAAAAACTCTCCAAGACCGAGTCTTGTTCTTGGATTCAAAACAGTTTCTTCTCTATTACACAACGAGCGTGTACCGATGTCCTACACTATGTACAGAGCCAAAATATGTTTCCGTGGTACGTATATCTATATATACATATCAATAGAAATCGCACTAAATTTTTTTTCCAATTTGCCCCCCTCATCCTCAGACGCAGAGTGACGTCACAGTGAAACGTTGCGGCTGCGCTTGTCCTTGTTCTTGCCGTTTCGAGAAAGGGAAAACTTGCGGCCGAGTTCAGGTCCGCGGAAATTGCCAGCGGAAACTCTTGTTTGCCACCGGCCATTTCGTTAACCTACTTATTCCGTCCCCATTCTCTATCTATATTATTTGCACAGAGAGACCCGATCGTACTTTATCCATTTCTCTAACTCATTATCAAACACTCGATGAAATGAATTTTCTACCATTTAAACATCTCGAGGAGCAATCATACTCAGAGTGTCCAACTGTCGCATTATTTTTTTATACATTATAACACATTACTCGTGGAACACCGTGCGACCGGTTCTATGAAAGAATATAACTGTTCGTGTTGTTGGCTACTAATTTTGAAAGAGGGGTGAACCTTCCTCTAGCAGCGGGGGTTCCTTACACGAGAGCGTAGACTACTTGCCAGCGCGTCACCACTCTTCATTTTGCGTGATGAGTGGCCGTTTTTTATCCTTCCGCTCATTTTTTTTTTCGCTCTTGCGCGCCTACCCTTCACGATAAAAGTCACTCGCACAAAAACGTATTTCAGAGAACTATTAGAGCTTGCATATGGTCCGCGGCCCCACCCACAATGACTGTTGTTGGCAGGTCTCATCAATGCTCGAGGAACGCCCCATGGGCGCCGAGTGTGAAAATCGTGGGAAATACTTGTAACCGTCAGCACATCCTCTATACGAAGTCATAGACACGTTATGGCGAAAGTGACTAAAAATAATTAAAAAAAAAAAAAAAAAAAAAATGAGAAATGAAAATTGACAAAATAAAGTATTTAACGAAACGTCCTGTTATTTTTCAGTTTATTTCGGGAGAATTTTACGTTCCACGGGAGACCAGCGATAAAGGGATCTCGTGTAGTTAAATCAAGTGATATTCAGGCGATCGAATGAAATTCTTGGTTTGAATTGGTATGCAAGCACGTCCCGATGGGTTACGCCCATGTAAAGGCTTAATAAAATATAAAAAGCGAGCTGCGCTTTGGTATTGGGTTGCGGGGTGTTACACTATTATGGGGTGAGTCACGGTGCTTCCTGCGGTGGGCGGCCCGGAAATTTCGCCTCGTTGCCTCTTTCACTCGGCGAATCGAACTAAAAATCAACGAAAGCGAAGCTTTTTCGCGTTAAATATGCCGTGAACTACGGAATTTGTTAGTCGCTCGGCTCGGGCGCCAAAAGCGCTTTTGCCTTTAACGTTTTGAGCGTCGGCTTGCGGGTCATCCGTAAACAGAAAGCTTGCGGCTCCGCATTTGCAAATGAAATAAACGATAAACGTTACAGGCGGCTCCGTTATCACGATGGATTTTATTGAAAAATTCTAACAGACTGTAGGCAGCAGCCGAAGAGGGGAAACGATAATCGTTCCTGTCCGTGGCAAATAAATTTAATGGTATCTCTTTATGAGACCCTCTGGTCGCTTCTTTGCTTTTACTTTTTTTTTCTTTCGAGAGATACTGGTCTCTTCGCGTCTTTTTTTTTTAACAAAGAAAAAAAAACAGCTGAACAAGACTCCTTTGGATTCTAACAATTGTTCCAGTTTCATTCTCATTGTCAGCTTAAGAATTTTTCATGCTGCATTTTTTCTCCTTAGCTCGAATAAGTGTCAGGTGTGTCACATGATTTCTTATTTTATACACTTGTCGGTTCATTTCATTCGCCATTTTGTATTCATAACCTTTCTCGTGTGTCTCTACCAGATTTATATATTTAGTTGGCCTACTATTCTTTCCTGTACTAAGTAGTACCTACTAGGTAGCTACATATCTGATTGTGCCATGTACGTCAAGAAAATGGTCTATTATAGATTTCAATACGAGAATAACCTCAAAGTTTGTTCTATATATATTCTCGTGATATATTCATGAAATTAATTTTTTATAGACATGCATATGTGGTATCATTGATGGAGAATTGCGCCACGTGATTCAGGTAGAAATCATCTATTATAGAAACAATTGAATTATTTTTAATGAAATAAACTCGATGTCTCCATATCTTATTAATGTCATAGGATACTTCTGGAAAATTCAATTGCGTCACGTTCCCCCTTCGGTAATTCAGGGCACCTCCTTATCGACATTTGAACTATCAGGATATAAATCATCAGTTCTGCGAATGGTGTCATATGTACCTCTTCTCTCTATGAATAGTCATATCATGTATTACATATGAAAACTAAATAAAAATAGTCTCGACTGGTATATCCGTGACGTACGTATCCATAAGTAGTCTAGAGCTTCGCCTTTGTTCTTGTAATAGTTATGCTTTTGTTATGGAATGCGCGAATCAATGACTTGTTACTATAAATATATTCAATGTGATATTATCATTTGATTACTTATTCGATACTTGCTATTTTTAACGTTATGATATCTGATTGATCGTATTGGTTTGTGATGAGTGATTAATATATTTGGAAAGGATTTTTTATAATGACTATACTATTATTTAAATCCTTTTCAGATTCTTATCAGAAAGGAATTTCTGGAGAGGCAGCCCGGCTAAAGGTAATGTAAAAAAGTGCGAAGGAACTATACATATATTTTACAATAAATTATATTGAAACTTAATGCTGCTTAGTGAAATTTATAAAGCACTTATATAATTTGTCTATTTCATTAGTATCGATTAATGATGTGAAAGTATAAAGTTTTTCGTACTAAGAACTATTTGAGAATTACAGTGTCCCTAATCAATGAAGCGCGGTAGGAATTTTTTAATGAGTATCGAGCAGATAATTCAATGATACCTGATCGACTTTGCTTAGTTACTCTAGGTAGAACGAAACGTGCAAAAATTGCGGTTAATGACTTAATTTTCCGATAGTATCAAATGGACCTGATAGGTGGCTGCTAAAAGGATGGTATCGTTCCAGGAAAGTAGAAAAAAATAAAAAAAGTGAAGCACGTAGAAGACGTAGGTAATCGAACGGACAGGCACAATCTGGATCTAGAAAGTGGCTGAAAAATCTGCAATTGCATTTTTTTGTTGACCAGAAGCCATAAGCCACAAGAGCTACAAGGGTGGATCGACCATGGAATATCGATAGGTACTTACCTACGATCTGGGTACGAGTTTCGAGAAAGAGCTGGAAACTCGAGGAAAATTGTTCGCTGGTTGCAAAAGAAGGAGCCAAGGTGGCGTATAGGATAACTATATACCTAGACAGGTAGCCAAGCATTGTGTCCGAAAGTTGAGCATGACAAAGATCAGTTTGTATAAAAACCAGGCGACGAAGTCCAAAATGTAATCGAAAGTGTAAAAAGGGTGTCAATCGAAGGAGGAATAGTTACTGAATCCCCAGAATTTTGATTGATCTAACGTGGAAGGAATTTTCGAGAAAATATTTCCAATCTGGCTGCATGAGGGATGAATGCTCGTTGGAAGACGTGCGCGTCCAGGTCGCTACAGTAGACAGTACGTATCGTCGGTATTAGCCTGACGTTAACGAGAGCGCAGTGTAACGTCACGAGTTCGTTTGGTTATTGCTTGTAAAATCGTAAAGTGACAGATGGACGAAGATATAAAAAGGCAATAGTCATAGTACCTAACCTATTTCACCTAGCCTATAAATACGTAGTACGATAAGGTTACATGATTTCCTCAGATTTTCATCATCTGTCGATCATACCCCAATCTTTTATTTGGGGTTCGAGGAAGAACTTTGAAGACCGTGTGCTAGATTTTTCAACGGTGATCGATCAGTTACGATTGATCCTCAGAATTGAACATCCTGGGGATATGTAAGTATCCGTAGTCCTTTGAGGGAAATCACTAATCAGGGGCAGCGGGACCGTGTCTACGTAGCTGATTAGCCGCCAGGCTAATTGTAAGATCAGAGAGCGCACATTGCATTGTATGGTTTTGAGGTAGGTCAATAGAGTAACATACGTTGTGGTCTCGTTAATCGATACAGTGCACACTGAGGGATATATTTGCAATAGTGACTATGCAATTATGTAGAATGTTTGACAGAAAATGGATGATCAGGGTTCTTGTATGACGCGTCAGGACTTTTGTTAAACATGGGCGTGGATCAGGACATTATCTAGAACGGAAATTAATGCGAGTGTGAATGTGACTCAGGTTATACAGGATGCCGGAGATATCTAGAACCTAGGGGAGTTTGTTCTTAGGACTTCCCATTGGCACTCTTGATGGCGACTTGATTGTCTTCAGCTTGTTACAATTTGGCCAATGAACGAAGTTTCCCTTTTACGTGTAAACTCAGTCGCGTTTCGCGCACACCGCAGGATCCTCTTTGTTCCTCGTACGGCCTTAACTCTACGTTAATAACTCAACTCTCCTCTCTTACCTTTTGTATTTGTATGCATTTCTAAAAAAAAAATGGACTTTGTTCTTGAACTTCAATTTATATGCCTTAAAAATTTTCGATAAAGATTATTTTTCTGATTAGCAAGATCGCAATGTGTTTACATTTTATATCTGTAACAATATAGATTTGACTGCTTAGAACTTCCTTGATATATCCACTTCAGCAGCGAAAAATTTTTGTGTCCCCCAAGAAACAGTTTCGTGTAAAAAATCTGTCATGCGTAGGACTGCTGTGAATTCCTCTAACAAGAAGTATTGAAATGATGGAGACGAAATATGCCCATGTAATCTGTGCCGCGCGGTTCTGATATGCAGAATGTTATACATAAAGGTAAATCTTACTCGGGTCGCAGTGATTTCACCTAGGGGTCAGAAACCTAAATGTACCACAGCATTCAAATGAAATTCCCTGAATGGTTATTCTCGTGAAATGCCGATGTGTCGCAAATACATTGCCCTGTTATATTGTTGCATATCCCAATCGAGCAGTCGGTAAGCGAATTTGTTGTACTCATAAAATCAAAGTCCCGAGACTCCCGCGTCCAAGCCTCCGGGGGAAAAATCTAAGGAACGAAAGGAAGCTGGGCCAGGCGACATGAAAGACGGAAAATATAAGTGAAACGTAAAGGCTCTCATCTACGACAGAGACTTTAGTCAAAAAGCTGCTCAAAAGGACCAAGACCGCTTCAAGTGACCCTAACTCAGGAACACGAGCAACGGCAGCTACTTTGCCCAGGGCCAAAGGACTACTCTGATCTCCTCAGCGACGCATAGGATCATCTCCACCCATGTAAGAGCTCGAGGATCAGTGACGTATTGTAACGTTTTCAGGAAAGCGAAGATGTACTGCGCGAAAGAGAGATACCTGGTTAGATTGAGTGCACAGGAGAATAGGGTCGTAGCTGTACCCTAAGAGTGCTCAAGGACCCCGTCCGGACAGACCATAATGCGACCCCAACTTGGGCCCGACCTACTGAGCAAGCTCAACGGATGAAGCAGAAGGGCAACCCTCATTGCCATAGTCCACGTGTGTTTCTATAACGGAATGAACTGCCTTCTTATGACCAATCGAAGAAACACAGTCAGCCCAACCAGAGAAATAGAAAAAACTCAAAGAAGCAAAATGCAAAGTGGAAGAGAACAGAAAGAAGAAGGCAGAAAGAAAGAAATGAGGAAAGTAAATAATACGTTAAGAGATAAAAGAGAAAACAAAATGAAAGTAGCAAAGTAAGGAAATAGGATTAAAAAGGATAAAATTGGGTAGGACTGGATGGTCCAAGAGACCAGTGTAAGGGACCGGCTCGTGGATGAATGAGCGCTTTAAGCCTAAGCGCTTCCAGAAGTGACCCTGCCTCTCTCGCGCTGCTAGTTTGCGCTCTGCCAAGTTTTACAATTTTCAGCACTTCTAATCGTCATCTCTTGTCGTTCCTGCTTTTTAAGTGTTATCAGACACACTTATTAATACAATTCAATTATCGGGCCGCTACAAACATATGAACTTTTATCTACTCTCTAATATGGCTATCAGGGATATTACCTTATCGCTGACAGAAGAAGGTAGAATATCGGCAGGTATAAAAAGGTAAAGTCCCGTCCCGCGCACTCCTAGAATCTTGTGGTCCATCGGCTGCAGCATCCTCTCCTCATATATCGGTGACAGTCGGTCTCCCAATATCCTTCAAATTGAGCTCCTCGTTCTCCACTTCTCTCTGACTTAAAACTACGAGATTTGTGCGTCTTAACCTAGGACTGACGTTTGAAGCATTTTGGATCACGCCTCCTCGTTCCCTATAGCTGCAGATCGTTTATGGCGTGGAATATAAAATCCAGGTTACAATACGTAATTAGTAAATAGTTTACCAAATAAATACTGAATACAAATGTAATTTCTAATTAGTTTGCCAATAAATATAAAATACATACGTGATTAGCTAATTAGTCATTAGTTTGCCAAATAAATACTAAACACATATGTAATTACTAATTAGTAATGAGTTTGCCAAATAGATATTAATTAAATATATAATTTACCATAAAAATTGTAATTAAATACAAATGTAATTTGTTGTGTCCATTTGTGGTCCTTTATATTTGTCAATAATAATTTGTTTTCTATTTTTTATCTTTCGACAGATTGTTAAACAATCATGTAATTATTGTGCAATTTGAAGAAGTATTCATAAAAATATAGTCAAATAATTCCATAATTGATCACACTTATTCTTTCGAGAAGTTCACTTATGTGTGGGTGTGTCCTTTAGTTATCGTGGTAGGAAATTGATAAATATTATATTACTAATCATTTTAGTTAAATAATCGCTCTATGTCATTATATTGTGGATCTAGTTACCATTATAACAAACACTATCAATATCGATGATATGATTGACATATATAATTAGTACGTGATGATAAATCAAACGATAACGAAAGAGAAGGATCGCATCCACTGAATAAATAAAGGTGTAAAATGGGTATATAATTGCGCAACATTTCATTGCAAATTTAGAATACCACTGGTTTCGGTTTGCGTAGATTGATGATATAAAACCATTAATAACTTCTTTAAGATGGTTCAGAAATTTGTATTCGTTTTGGCACTTGTGCTGTGTGTAACAATCGCAGCAGGGATTGAGTCCGCCAGCGGCGATGATAGCGGCGACTCCAGGACCGGCGACTCCAGGAGCGGCCAGGGGCGGCACTCCAATTAGCCGAGGTCATGGCTCCTCTCGTACCTGCAGGTCCCATAGCGTCACCTCAGGCAGCGAGGGTGTCGCTGGCGGCCGCACTGGTGTTGGCGGCACCGGAAACCGCTGCAGGGTTGATAACAGCAGAGGCAGGAACAGCGGCTCGAGTGGTCGCATCCAGAGGAACGGCGGTTCTGGGTCGGTGAGAATCAAGGGTTAGCTGGGGCAGAGGCAGCAACGGGAACTAAGGCCCTGGTGGATAGAACGGCCCTGGCAACTGAACTACTTCCGACGGCTATTGAATTTGGAACAATACTACCCATAATGGTGCTAATGCAAATGACGTAACTACTAAAAACATTTATATAAAAATTCAATGTTTAACTATTAATATAATTAGTAATAATATCAATGGCACGGATCTCATCGTTCAGTTGGGCCTCAAGAGAAGCGGCTCAACTGTTACGATGCTTCTAATAGCTTTGCTCAGAATTTAATTAAATAGTATCTAATTTTAAATATTAAAGGGTTTAAGTGGTTATATACAATCATGTTATACGTAATCCAATATCCTTTCCGAGTATTTTCTTTTATTCTACCCGATCATCATGTAGCGTTCAGAATGCATTGGCTTATACACGTAATTTGGTCCCACCTTAAAATCATTAAGCCCTTCGCCTTTGATTGTCTTTATAAAGTTATATGAGATTTATTACAATTGCATAACACTGCGAACTAAAGGGTAAGCGAAATTCCCCAAGGGGGTCTGATAAGAATTAAAACCTCTAATCGACCGTCCTGATTGATCTGGAATGTGGAGATTCGAAGTAAGTCGGTATAACTCGTCAAAAATAACCACGGTAAAAACTTATAGACTTGAAAGACTATTAGTACGTTCAAAGTAAGTACTTGATACCAACCAAGTAGTACTCGATAAGTAATCACCTAAAGTTTGATTAATTATTAAATGACCATTAGATCATAATTAAGTATGAGAAGCAGTAGTAGTATAAAAGAGTAACGAAGATGTTATATGGAATTTTGAAAATACACCTAAGAACGATGGGCTAGTGCTAGATCATACAATAACCAGATACGTAGTCACTTATGTACTTGGGATTAGTAATGTGATTTCAATACTTTTTGTTAGACGATTTCACAGCACTGCTCTATCTGACATAGTTCTTTACACGTATGTAGTTTTTCGGGATTATTAATGGCAAGAAATCCTCCTGTACTGAGGTACTTTAACTCGCGTAGAACTTTACGTGCTTTTATGACCTTCCCTACTGAAATACTCTGGGCATAAAGTAATTCAATTGTTTTAATACTGTCCGCTTCAAGGAGCCTAATGATAATTGGAACGTAATGTGCACTGGAGTATCGATTTAAGGGTAAAACCGTATCTTTTGATCCTCAAAAATGAAGCTTTATTTTATTTCTGAGTAAATTTTACGAATTCCTCAAAATTTTAATTTTATACAAAACTTTGATTTAATGACATTTCCTTTGTGTCTATTTGGATAGATACGGTATGGCAGAGCTGTGTGTAGGAACACCGTGGCTGCATTTCGTAGGCCGAAATGCACTTTGGTTTATAGACACGAGTCATGCTGGCTAGAGAATTGGGATTGGCGCCACTGGTATTGGTTTCACATTCGAACCACGTTGATTCGCCAGGTACTCGCCGATTAGTACTCAATTTTTATAACCTACTTTCCAATAGAATTTTCTTACTTTTTGAGTATCGAATTATCCTGAAATTCATGGCTAATTCGATTATCTACCGAGTCTTCGATGTCAGATATCTCGAGTTATCAGATAATATAAACAGCCTGACATTGTCTTAGACGTCTAATTAATCGATTTAGGTCCCTTATTAAATGGAGTTGGCAGGATTTTATATTTTGCTATACGTCGACAATTTCATCGTGACGAAGAGTGATTAGGGCTAAATCTCCTTTGACAGTTTGTTTTCCAAATGAGGAATGAGTATTTTAATAAAATATTTCCTTTACAACTGGGCTTGTCGTATCGTATCGTATAGATAGTCTCCTAATGGGGTGTGAGTAATTCGATTTATCTGTTAAGCGAGAGTCAAGGCAATTGATCTATAATAGGCAGTCAGTATATACGTATATATATATATATATATATATATATATAAATATATACACCTGATATAACGATAGTGAAACTGGTCTTTGACAGAGTAAAGTGAGTTGTACCAGCAGCAAAGTATCTCTCGTTACGCGCTATTGGTCTGTACCACTGTCGCCGCTTGACTAAACAGAGTCAAATGAAATGAAAAGTCGCGAGTGTCCATCAAATACTACATATATGTATAAAGCCACTGGAGAAAGTATTTGTTTGATTATATCGAGAGATCGATAGATAACAATGATTACAAAATCATATATTCTCATACATGGTAAGTTAGACGAAACGCGAATTTCGTCATAGCGTAAGTGATTCTTATGTCAATTTAGGATTTTTGAAAAATATTTCATTTCCAATTAATTTTTATTAAAACTAAGCTTGGACCGAGTTACATGGAACAGACTATATTTTCATATCCGCAACACCTTGGCGTTTGGATATATCGAATGCATAGTTTATTAGTAATAATTCTCTGAATAATACACACAGTACAGGTAAGAGATTCGAGCGAATGTATTTGACGAACCTCGCATTACATGCTTTTCCGAGAGAGCTGCTTCTGGTCGATGTCTTTCGAGTAAATAACGATATTCATGACTTTCGTGAAACCCAGAAGGAATTTCCATTTGGAAATCATTTTTTTTTAATTTATTATCATATCGAAGGATGTTGATCTTTCATACGAGAAAAAAATTTGTATTATAATTCAGCCAATTCTGATCTGATGAATTTTCATTGGAAGACTAATTATATCGGTTTTTCATATCTTTGTTATACCTTCGCTTTGCGAATAACGGAATTATTATTTTCATTAAAAAAAAAAAAAAAAAGAATGGTCCAAATCATAGCTTTTACAGAGATAGTAGATTGCTGTTGACGTCACCCCAGGGAATTCTCTATCCCGTAAGTATACCCTGTGCAGTCGTATGCGAGGGTAAAAGATTGGTACTACTTTATGATGAGTACGGTAGTGAGAAAGGAAGAGTGACTGAGGGAATGAGTAAAAAGAGAAAGAGAGAAGGAGATACAAAGAATGCCATGCATAGTCCAGTCAAAGGTTCTGCTGGGTTTCTGCTAGCGTACAGGAAAGGACAGTATCGATCAGATCATTAAATATTTAATTGCACGAAGAAAGTTCAATACACTGAGAAGACAGTTGGCAAGGGTGGTGGTCTTCTGAAGTCAGGCCGGGTATAGTAACTGACGTGCACAAAGTCTATGAGTGTATCACGCATGGGGGCCATGCCGTGTCGTGTTTGTGTAGACGGTCTTGTTTGTTCTGCATTATTTAGCACAGTACCCTGGAGTCGTGCTGGAGTGGGTTCACGAAAGGAGACTGGGGGGAGTAGAGAGAAAACAAAAAAATGAACATCGATAAAATTGAATTCTGTTGGGGCCCGAACGGAAGCCCATAAGCTACTGAGGGCCAAGTACGACGTGCTTCTGGTGCTACTGTGGACGCATGTCTTGTGTCTTTAAAAATGCTACTGACTTCAGGCACTTGGAATTTTATATTTGGCCTGTTAACCATGAACAGTGTAGTTTTTGAAAATGTAATAATTTTGAGAAAAAAGATTTTTTTTCAGATTTATTATTTACTTGGGATCGATAGAAATAGGAGGAACAGGTTACTTGGATAGGTAGGATTGTTATAGATTTTTAATGGATGGTCTGAGGAATTCAGAATGTGAAATTTCCATAATTTTTGTATGTCTAATGGTATTGAATTATATGAATAGCGTTGGTTTTATATGGCGGAAGGGTTAAAAATCACAAAGTGGCTGCCAGATTGGTATGGTTGAATTTTTGCATTGAAAGATCCCTGAAGTCTTCAGGGTCCGATAATTGAACGCGCTTGCTGTGAAAGATTGAAAGGGAAAAAAAGTAACACAATGAGCGAGTCAAGTTGATAAACAAGAGAGAGATACGAATCGCAGTGAGTACCCAGAAAAGTGCTGTACTATCTTCTATTCGGTGTTACACTTTTAAAGGAGTTTTTAGATAAGGAGACTTTAATAGCTAAAGACGACCTATTCACCCCGAAGGGGTCATTGTTCGTCTTGCGATTCGAGCACCCCTCGATATAGGTAGTCGAAGATCGGTATCTCGTAATTTCAAACTTTTGTCTGCCTATCAGGACATTTTTCTACTATTCTTATCTCGTTCTCTTATTCTTGCCCCTTTTCGTCTCGCAAGTCTTCGCGTAAGTTTGTCGACTGACAAACAACTTGCTAAAGCCGAAGAAGCAGCTGCTTATTGTTTTCTTGAGAAAGTAGCTGGTTCAAGAGTGTCATGTGAAATCTTGGATATTTTAGCGATTAAGATGCCTCTCTGGAGCTTGAGATAGCCATAGAGAGGGAGATAAAGAGATAGCGAAAATGTATACACGAGACGTGTTTTTTTTGAAGAATCCAAAGTCTCTCGCTATAACGAAGTCGAAAAGTTGCTATTTTCAAGGCAGTCGTTAGCTTTTCTTATTACCAAAGAACGTTTGAGGGATATTAACTTTTTAAAGCGGAACGATTTAGAAGCCAGTTCCAGAGGATCGGTACTGCGTCAGCTGAAATTAAAACAGTAATGATTTTCCGGGCGTTAATTACGCGACACATGCGCGAATCTTGCGCAGCCCTAATGAGACGACCACGTCGCGCTTCGTCGCGTGTGTGAAAAATGCTCTTCTGTAGTTGAGCGACAAAGGGGCAGCGAGGTGGGTGAGTGGGAGTAGTAGAAAAATGAGAGAGACGCTATGGGAAAATGTGGGAACGGAGGAGGGAGACGGGGAGAGTGTAGAAGCATGCCGGAGAAAGATGGATAATGAATGAGGAAGGAAGAGAGAGAGAAAGAGAGAGAAAAGGAGAAAAGTGAGTGCGTATAGGGGATGAAAGGTATTTTTCGTACATCCTCGCACCCGTGAAGGACACTTATCCATGAAACTCGGTACCCTGCGGCTACGTGGGGAATTTCAGGGAGTTACACACTCAACGAATTCAAAGCCTCGGCGTGCGAATTCAAAACATCTTTCTCGTTCGGTAAAAGAAGCTGTGTGACATGAAAGTAAAAAAAAAAAAAAAAAAAACATCTAAATTGTCTGCCGGTATTATTGAGTTTTAGTAACAAAATAAAATTATAATTAAGCACGACCCATAATAATCTTTTATTTTTCTTTTCAGAATACTTGGAACACGTCAGAGAGTGCTATCAGCGAACGAGTGGCATCTTTTTAAGGTAACTTGAGCTACAGTACTTTTCCCCGTGTCCTCGAGAAAAAAAATTGATAAAGAAGCGACGACCCAAACATAATCATTCCATTTCATATTATAGAAGCACAACCCCCCCCCCCCCCTCACTCAAAGATTCTTAATGCATCCCTATTTACCAAAGGAACAACATTATACCTGTATGCAACTATTCCCTGTACAATTTCAGGTTAATTGCACTGAGGGAAGATGCAACATAAAAACGCGTCTCACGCGGTCTTAATGAGATAGCCGGGCTGTGTCATTCGTGTTAAAAGTCTTCACTCTCATTGCCAGAAGGAAACACGCATCCATCCAGGTAGTCAGGTACACCTATCCTAGGGCACCTAGAGTAGCACACTGCCTGTCTGGCTATCTGCAGACACAGGAGATGTCTGCGTATCTCTCGCGGGGTGTTCCTCACTGACGGAAGTCTGCGTACGGCTGGCAGGGGTTGCTTCCATCCAGCACACATACTTGGCGCTTGCGCAGCCAGAACGACGTCTCTCTCTTACTCAATGACCTCGCCCTTATAACCGCTGCTATCCTCTCCGTCGTACTCGGTGCCGCCGCTGAGAGAGCGGCTGCGTGGGGAGAGAGTGTAGCTCGTCATTCGAAGCCCGCCAACGGACGAGCGAGCAGCCACGGGACGGGAGCACGATCGAGAAAACCACGCGATATTCCCGAATACGTTAAGATTTAATGCGGGACGTATTAAATATAAAACGGGAGTTGCATTTTCTCTACTCAGTCTCGGTGAGAGGATCGTTCGATAATTAACACAGATACGGTTCCATTGTCCTACGTTATCCGATCGTATTCTACGAATCGAGATCGGTTTTACTCGTGCGTGTCTCCGTTGCGAATCTTCTGCGACCAATCCTCCGGAAGGATTCTTCGTGTTGCGTGGCGAGCGGAGTCTGCGGGAAAGGAAAGGGTTACGGAGAGAGATCAAAGGATAGAGAAAAAGGTTGGGTCGAGTGAGAGGGTGCGAGTTCTTATGAGGAAAGGTGGGGAGAGATCGTGAGAGTCGCGTGGTGAGAACACGTTACACGGGATCTTGTTTTGGGAGGAAGATCGGTGATATTTTAATAGGCGAGTTTCCATACGTCGATCACTCCTACTCGTGTTTTCCCATTGTTTTTACTTCAAGGGGATTAAAGTGCATTGTGTCTTACATGAGTGATTTTCATTACTTTTTCATTATTCGATTGGAGATTTGTACTGTCGAATGACACAATCGAATTTCTGTGGGGATGAACAGTGACTAGTGTTAACAGTGATTTTATAGTATCAGTGTGGAAACAGTTGGTCGGTGATATTATCTACAAGGTGAAATCGTTTTTCTCATTGAGCCCAAGGTATCTGGATATCTCGAAGGTGCCTGGTGCGATATGAGAAAATTGACAGAATAATAAGAAGAAAGTTTGATAACGAAGTTGAATTAAATCAAATAAGATACAATTGATTTGATAATGAATTAGGCTCTTCTAATCGATACTTAGGGAACGGATCATCTTCAATTTCACTTATTACCAATTGAAATCAATACAGCTCGATCTGTGAATTAAACCTTTTACAAAAATTATTATATTCCATTGTCTACTGTCGCATCAGTTCAGGATTCGTCAAACAATAACATAAACACGCTTGACATTTGAAAACGTCAGAACGTAAAAAGGAGCAGTATAGGTACAGCTCGTTTCGAATTCGACGTGCCATCGCGTGCTCCTTGAGGAATCTCTACAATCTACCGATCAGTAGTGTCATAATAGCAGTCAGATGCAATAAAATTGGAATTAAAAAAAACATAGGGTAAAGGATCGTTATCTTATCACGGAATTGTCACGGTTTGCCTGAATCCTGAATATTCCAACTCCTTGTAACACCACGGCTATAAACTCCAGTGTCTGCTCATCTTCTCAGGATAATCTCAGGCACGAAAAACCGGAAAAAGGAAGTCAAGAACGTGCAGGAGCTCTGGCACAGGGTCGTTCCAAGTGACGTGTGTTTAGCCTAAACTCAATTTGTCTCGTTGAACGTATCAGCACTGAAGATATAATACATAGTATAAGATTCGCTAGTGTGTTGATACGAGTATACCTGTACGCAGTATATAATCTAGTATTCCAAAAGTTATCGTGCATCGACCCTACTGTAATATAAGCATATATAAAAATCGCCAGTGGATTATCTAAAGAGTGAATTTTATCATAAAATCAAAGAAGTCAACGCAAAAGAGGAATCGGTACAGTAAAACGTGTACGTTCAGTTACTCGAGGAGTCAGTGAGTGTGATTAACTTGTACGTTAAATAGTACATTTGATAATAGAGTTTGCTCGAGCCGGTATTACTGGGGGAGACGCGTGCGTACGTGAGGTTCGAGTATTCGTTAGAATTGAACGCACAATTATCTCGCGTGAAGCTTTGCGAATTACCTAAGAATTTGTTTGTGGGGGGGGGGGGGGGGGGGGGCGGCGGGGGGGCGGGGGGGGGGGGGGGGGGGGGGGGGGGGGG
>JASANN010000233.1:1075719-1194617 GCA_031762395.1 Calameuta pygmaea | reverse complement strand
TTTTTTTGGCCCCCCCCCCCCCCCCCCCCTATACATAAGCAATCTCTTATAGAGGAAGAGCGAGAGAAAAATAATCCTTAGGGATAGCCAAGAGAATCCGCTGCGAATTGATACGGCATCCTTGATCGATTATCAACGGGAATACACGTAGTTTCATTATTTCTTTTTCCTTGCGATTCTTAGTTTGTCACGGTCATTATCCCGATCTGGACCTTACCAAGAATCCGTAGCTCGTTAACTCAACAGGATAGATAACTATTGATTGAACCGTGCTAAGATTATTATTTTATTGTATTCTCAAAAGTACGCAGCTCGAACAGAACCGGCAGAGCTACCAATTATATTTATTAAGTATACTATAAATCAATAATTAAAAGCTTCGTAAAGTAGTAGTGTTTTGGTGTTCAAGTGACGAAAGTGCGGATAAAACTTTACCGGTTACTTACGAAAAGTGAGTATGAAATATTATTAATATGATATTCATAATATATATATATAGTTAATTTTAATTTATTGGACTCGTTAACGAGAAAAAAAAGAAAAGAGAAAATATTTAATTTTTTTTGTACCTTTCTTTTTTTTTCAAAACGACGATTATCTCCCGTGTCTTTCGCACCAGTAACTTTAGCAACGTTTAACGCTCGTTCAGATTTCAAGCGTTCTTATCCTCTTAAGCACTGGCGCTTCGTCTCGGTGGCCCTGTTTTCTTTGGCAGGCTCGTTTCGCTTGCCAGCTGAGAATTGAACAGGAGTAAGGGATTCTGATAAAGGGGGTAGAGATGCGGAATTGAGAGAGAGAGAGGAAGAATGGGTGGTTGAGTTTTTATCTGTTAGAAAGAGATAGACATATAGAGGCCGGGAGAGGAAGAGAGTAAAGAAAGAAAAGAAGGTTGGAGGCGAAGCGAGGAAACTGACTCGGCCGCGAGTTTCGCAGATTGTAAGATTTAAAACACCCTGGTAGCAGAAGGGTCGCGTCTTAGAATGAAAAATTGAAAACATTAAATCCACCCCGCCGAACCCTCTATCCGTTCCGCAATGGAGGTAACGCTTGCGAAACCGAGTCTGACTTCTTCAGGATAAATTCTCTTGGCTGAGGAGCACGGTCTTGTTCTACTGCTGTAGATACTATTATTGTTATAGGTAATAGGTTCGGGCACTGTTAAGTCCATCTGCCTTTTAATGTCTTACTAGCCTCGAGGTTTGAATTTTCGTGGGCCGCTCCTAGACTAATTAGAGGTCGAAACCTTTAATTACACGTACCATTTCCTACCGAAGATGAGGCACTACTTAATCATCATTCGGAACTTAATTCCTATACGATGTATTGATTGATGCTCGTTTTAGTAGTACCAGGGTGCCACGTAGTGGAACGAACTGGAGTGGTAGGTGTATGTCAAAGTTTTTAAACGAATTGGACCTCGTGGAGCAAACGAGCTTAATTTTCCGCCAAGTGTACTTCTGATTTATTTTTCATCGATGATGAAAAATGCTAATTGTATGTCATGGAAAAGTGCTTCGTTGAACTTTCTTTATACTTGAAATTTTTTTTTTTTCACTTAATAAACGAACAGGAAAGAATTAAGAGTTTTACGTGGAGTTACTGCACGGTTCAGAGGTCACGCTTAGCGGATACTGTATCGGGGCAAGTCTTGTGATTAGCAAGGGGATTTCCCTGGTTGTCATGGTAGGCAGAGAAACTCGTATTTCGATATATCGATTCGATAGGATGAATATAGAAATATTGAAAAGTGCGATGGATGTTTAATGGGTTTCTACTTCAACGGATATATACTATTTTATGTCTCGCTTGAGCTTCACCCTCCATTTTGAGATACTCCTCTTTCCTTCCGGTTCACGTAGCGAACATCTTTACGCGAATGCAATAAAATTCTACAATGGCACCGAGTGACATTTTTTCACGAACGGTGACACATGCTCCGTGACATGATTTTGGTGGGATATTTTACGGAATAAAAACTATGAATTAATAAACGCGTAAAGCCAGTGTCGGCCTACAGTAGCTAATTCGTGAACGAATCGGACGTTTCGTTTCCAGGTCCTTTCCGGCTGATGATGAAAAATCGCAGGTCCCCGAGATCACGATATCGGTGCTGACGGGATATCCGGTTTTTCTGGGAGTGTCCCGGTGTCGTGGAATCCGCAGAGCTGTCACTTTTTCCAACACAGTAGGAGGGATTAAATTGAGCGCGGTTAATGCGAAAAAGAAGTAAAGGGCGAGGAGACAGTTGGCTGCTTCACCGCGAACCGCCGTGGCTAGACCAGACGTGACTGCAATAACTGCATCCCAACAGGCATCTTACCTTCCATCTTAGCAACCTTATACACCTTATAGCATTTTTGTCCAGCACCATCTCAACCTACTTCACCTCCTTCTTCCTACCTTCTCCTCACCTTCTTTCTCTATACGCCTTTTTACCCTATACCATAGTATACCATCCCCTTAGTGTTTCTTTCCTCTCTTTTTTTTCTTTCTTCCTTTTTCATCACCACGCCTTTTCAGCACATCTCGACAGCCTCCTTTCCAAGCTTCCTATCGTATCGTATCCACCGTGCGATCTCATGCTACTCCTAACGCATCCTGTTGACTTTCCTGAAGCACCGACCTATTCCTTCCTTCACGTATTTCTCAATTATTGCCACGGCGAATCCATTTGATTCCCATCATCCTGGCTACTTCGATCTCATCCAGTGCAACTTTCGATCCTCGGCTTGATCTAAGCTCTCACAGTTCCACACTCTTTCCTTTACGATTCACCGATCGATTCACTTGCTCGAGATATCTAACCTAATTTTCTCTTTACATTCCCGTATACACTTATCTAGGCATTGCCAAGTAGATAAAGTATTTTCTTTAGTGGCATAGCCGAGGACGTCTACTTTAAGACTATTGAAGAACTAGAGATTACAGTAGGATTTAAATAGTACACGAGTTTTGAGAACGAAGCTAACTCGGTAGAGGAGCTTTTGAACGATTTTTTTTTTTTTTTTTTTCACGAGGGATCATGCAAATTAACGATACTTTAGATTGGTACTTCTTATCGCGAATTATTTCTCCGGTTCAACATCGGAATTGCCTCTCGATCGTTTCTTACTTTGAGGACATCGTTCCACGTAATCCGGCTGTTACGATTTCTTATACCGATCAATATTTATTATAGCCGCTAATGCTATCCTGAGTTTGCGTATTATTTCTAATCAATGCTTTGAACTCCAGGTGGCCGAGGGTGATATTCGTCTTCTGGCCAGCGTTTGGCAAACGGCCTCAAGATTCAGCTGGACATCATGCCCTGGTTCATTCTGTTTCTACTTCTGCTGGCTGTGATGGAGGCCTTCCCTCGGGAGGCCACCTGTTCTCGTCTACCGGACATCTACTGGAACTCCACCAATCCAATGTAAGTCACGTTTCTGTCACCCCATCACTTCCGTTCTCTTGTATACACTTTCTCGAGATGCTGGGCAGATACGTGCCATTCGCATTATTACCATTTGCGGTACATCCAAGATTTATGCCTCCGATCATTCGGATATATGGAAACTGGATGCGCATCGAAGGCCGCAGGGATGCCAACCACCTGTACCGTCGTATATTCTTGTTTCTTCAGAGGATGACATTTTTAACGGGAGGAATCACCGCCTTAGGTACACGCGTAGTAGCTGCCTGGTTCGTGTCACGACTAAGTCCTGCGCCGCCAGCACGTATCACACGTGTTTCAGGATATCGGGGAAATACAGTTTAACGTCGTACCCAGACCTTTCCTTGGCTAGGAACAATTGTTAGTGAGATCTTATATCTACATGGTATACCTATTTCCATGAGGCTCCACGGGATACTGTGAGATTGCACAGAAATAATCTACTGGATAAAACTAGGGTATATATACGGAAGGAATGATTGCGAACCCTTGCTGTACGGGTGCCCTATACTTTTTCTTTTATTTATTCTAACGATGCACTTAATCTTTTAGGAATTGCCTTCTGCAAGTTTCTCGTACTATCTTCCTTGGGTCTTTCACTCGGCCATCAAATCTTCGTCGCGAGAGTCGAGAAGTACCTACTTGGGACAGAGAACGTTCCTCTAACTTCCGGAAGTTACACCCCTCTGTTTCCTTTCGTAAATCTATTTCACCGCGTTGTGGTATTTTGAGATTAGTCAGAAATCATTCGACCGAACAGACCGAATGCGATAGGGATCCACTTGCGACCTGCTCGACATTGGTAACCGTGAACGAAGTCGGTCAATTGCGTAATAATCTTGGTGATCCGCTAGCCACGAATAAGGTATTCAGGTTTTCCCGGAAAATTGCGCGACTGAAGTGCACGGGGACGTTATCGGGACAACTCGCAGCTAGGTACCATTTGCGCAATCTCGCATCCCCTAAGTGTCCTTCGAGTTTCATAATCTACACGCGTAACTCAGGGCGCACGATTCGGGGGTGAAATTGAGCCTGACTCCTTTAAGGTCCTCAAGCGACAGATTCCCCGGTTCCTCCTAGCGTCGCTAGACGCTCTTCCTCCTTTATTTTCCAAGCCTCGGGCGATTTCGACGTCTAGGAGTACCTGGCATTCTCTCTTAGGAACTTCAACCAGTGAAGTATAGTAGATAGGGTAGTCATCAGGTATGAGCCTGGCTGTATCTTCTATTCTTCCTGGTGTATTTCTTACTACTTTATTACCTTTTTCTTTTCGTTTGATGCTTGCCAATAAAAATCCAGGGGATAAGGAAGGGCACGAAGAAAAAAAGGATACGAGAAGGACGGCAAAGGAAGGGAATGAAAGTAAAATTGAAAGCGCAATGAAAAACGTCCAGTGTTCACGCCCCTGCCGACTCGAAGGTGTACGTGCGTTGCCTGGGGGCCTTCTAGTACTTAGGCATTACACGTATATAACGGGTGTCGCGGATACGCGGCGTCGAACTCGAGCTTCCCCTCCCTCCCCCCTTCCTTCGGAGAATATCGATAGCAGTTTCGCTTTCACACTGTGGTAAAATATTCGAAAATTCTTTGAATCATTCAGCGCGGACTTTTCTTGCTCGAGACTTCATCGATGTTACCAGAAACGTTGATCACTATTTTTCATTCGATACATTCCTACAGGGTGGTGCGAAGGGTTAGAAGAAATTGAACCCACGATCGTCGTCCCAACGGCACTTCTTGCCAGTCACCGTCGGGTCGGTAAGAAAATTTCAATTAAAGGTTCTTTCCGCCGTGGAAACTACGAGAAAGTACTCGGTTTTCTATATCAACTTGGCAGGCTCGCTCAAGGGCTTCGGTAATTTATCCCCCAGTCCGATTGGAAATTTCACAATTTCTTGGTAACTCGATGCTGTTACCCCCCCCCCCTCCTCCCTTTCGTCCCTTGTCCTTCCTATCTATCATTCTTTCTACTTTCCTCCCCTTTCTTGTCTATCTCTTCATACACTTCTGATCGCCGAGCAAACGTTAGACCCGGTACTCACTTCCTGGTCCCGACTTTCGTTCGAGGAAATTGACTCTCTACAAGGTCCTGTCATACCTGTGCACGAAGCAAACTGTGATGGAACTGCTGCCCTTCGATCGTACGGATGCACCTAGTATCCGCCTTAGGAACACATTCGGAGGAGTTTTATTCGTCGTAAAACGGGAGAAGATCGACTTCTCCCTTTACGCCGTAGCCTTCCCCGTACCAGGTGCAAGAGTTCTATACTTTGTTCGGTCGGTATGTACGATATCTACACGTACCATAATGGAGACCTACTATATACACATACTATACAGTATATCTATAGTATGGTATATGGTACGGGAGACCTCGAGCTCTCTGCATCCTCTGCTCGATGCCTACTTCTACAACCCCATAAGAGTCATTGATGGCCTCGCAAATAAAAATAAAACAAGGTACGAGCGAGTTCAGTGTGCGATAGCCCTTGTATCATTATGCGGCCAGGACTGACAGCGGATCCCCATAAACCATACGCGTTCTCCATTTGACCTTTTTCTTTTATTCCTTCTTATTTTTTCTATCCTCCTGGACCCGCCGCCGATCCTTATATATACTGGACACACATATATATATATAGAGAGAAAGAGAGAGAGAGGACGTTTACGTTGGCTGCCGAGTAGTTAAAATTTTACTATGCAATCTCGGGCTGATTTTAATGGTTACGGAAAAGCTCTTCTGTCCCTATTGCATGGAGGTATACATATATCTACTAGTATTTGATTAATTCTATGGTGATACGAAACACCCGGTATAGCGGCAGCACTATTGGCCGTACTCAAAGGGCGCGCACTGCCTTGCATTTTCTCGGCTCGTGCGGATAGGACAGATTTCATCGATGCTTCGAGCAACGGATCGACGGACAAATTGCCGGACAGTCGTTCACTTTCGTGTCAGGTTGCGTGCATGGCGGTCAGCATTACGTTCGTAATGGCCGACCGCAAATAAAACTGTATACGCGAACACAAGGAACGTGTACACGAGCGCGGCTTTCATTTGGGATTCATATTGATAGAGTTGATGAAAAAAAAAAAAAAAAGTATTGGAATATTTACTTAATCGTCCTCTCGACGCTTTCACGGGCTTTCAGCGTGATTGATAATTTATTTAAGTGCGTCCACGTTAAAGCATAACGCGTCGTCGGTCGAACCAACAAAATTAAAATGCCAAGCCGCACCGGATCGCTTGTAAAAGAATATATCCGATAGATGTCCTTTGTTCCATCGGGGAATTGATTTTTCCTCCCTTTTTTTTTAATTTTTTTTTTTTGTAATTCACCTGTAACTGTTACTGCACATGGATGTGTGTTTTTTTCAATTCCGTGACGCGTTCGAGTCGATTTCGTTCAGCAACCCGTTCAACCGGAAGCGGATCGCGGCTAGGTGCTTTTACTCGTTCCCTAACTGTACTGAATTGGTACTGATACCCGTTCACGCTGTCTCCCTGTATAGTGTGTTCTTTATTTGTTATCAGTATGTCTCTATCTCTGTATCTCTCTCTCGCCCACCTCCCCCCGTTCCACCCTCTCGGATGGTCTGTGCCCAGCATCCGCAGAGGGAGATTAGAACGAGAATTGGTCCGCATTCAAATGGGTCCCGGGTCTTGCGGAATTAGGTGACATCATCCAGTGTCCTGTGGAATTGACCGGTGCAGGAAGGTGCCGGGAAGGTACCGGAAGTACTAGACGCAATCGACTAAGTTCTTGTGTTCGTTTCCTCCATCCTCCCCTTTTCTTCTTCTTTTACCTCTCGCGTCGTCTTGTCTATCGATTTCACGTTACCAGGCAACAACTCTATCGAATCGTATTATCTCAATTCAAGAGTGGCATCGAGCGCGGCTTCCTCTCTTCATCTCTACGAAGTATCCTTACTTTTCCATAACACTTCCTCTTGCTCTGTTTTCTTTCTGGTACCTACCGGCTGCCGCGCCAGTCCCGCCAGTAACATCCAGCAATGCCAGCCACCTACCACGAATGCTCCAACCTCTTTCTTTTGCCCTCTTTGTTTCGGCTGTTTTGTTTTTCCCGTTTTTGAATCTCCCGCCTTGCATCTACATTCTGTGCCACAGCCTTAGAATTCAGGTTCGGTTTACTTTGGTGACTGCGGTGGCATCGTGATACAGTTTTCGGATCTATTTTATATATCTTCTCTGTGGCTACGTATACGTACGATCTGGCATATAGGGCACAATGAAGCGTTAACGTATTCACATATGTTCAGCTACATATGTACTCTGTATATATATGTGTGTGTGTGTCTGTGTATGTAAGTACGTAGCCACTTCTTCGCGCAGTCTTTTACCAGCACCGAAAAGTACGTCAGTGCGCATTTTTCACGAATGATTTAAAGTCGCTCCACGTTCCTGTATTATTCGGATATATTCCCGTATGTAGCGCATGGCGTGAATTTCTACCGGGTGCTCTCGAAAGTACAGCCGGCAGATCTCTCCTGGTCCTCCAATGCCTCGTGGACCATCCTCGAAGAATACATGGACTTCGTTCGAATGATGGTCACGCGTCGAATGGTAACGGCTCTGTAAGAAGGTAAGACACGTTGGTCCTCTACTGAAAATTCCATGTTAATCGTCACGAACGTCACTGCTGGTACAGGCTCGTTCACAATCTCGGTCAGTGTGACATCGACATCTGTACACGATAACGCGGCGAACGAGGTGATTTTTTCTCGTGTTTTCCCCGCATTCTTTTTTTTTTCCTCTTCTTTTTATCGCGATTTCATCGAAATGGCTGGCGGCGGCTGGAATCGGTATTTATGGAACACCCGGTGGCGGTATCCGGCTCATGCACAGAAGATAGATGGTCCTTCGAACGGGCGTTTATTGATATTTATATGCGAACTTTTCTGCAACTGACTGAAACTCAGCCACGGTACCAGTAATAGCAGTGGTATCTATACCAGTACTAGTAGCACTAGTATCCCTAGTATCTCCAGTATCCCTAGTATGTGTATCGGTCGCTGTAGATATTCCTACGCCTATTCCCGAAGTGAAACTTTTCTCTCACCGTATCCCACGGACTGGACAGTTGGAGAGGCTGGACGCTGTAAGAGGAAACAGAGAGAAAAGAAAGTTCGTCGCGCGAAAACTTTTTTTTCTGCCTCGATTCACGATCTTTACCTACAAAGTGTTCGAACGATCGTGTCGATTGGACATCGAGATTGTTACTTGGTGTTAACCTTACATCTTTATTTCTAAGGACTTTTCTTTCGGCGAGTGGGCCAATTTTTTTTCACCCCTTTCTCTTTCTCTTGCAACACTTTTGACTGGGCCAAATCTCGATGTCAGGATGACCATATTGGCATTGGAGTCGATACTGCACCACACGCTGGTTACCTCGATCCATGTGTATCACGACGTTACATAATAATTCCTATTGGATTCCAGGGATCGGTTACTGTAGCAAGAATAACACGTCCTGGACTCTGTGCACCACAGGGATGATACATCTCGCTGATAGTTACGTACGTGCTTCGTGCATATATCGCTCCGCCTTTATAACCTTCGCGTATGCTCGCACGTATACTGTCGGTTTCACGCTAAATGCCTTTAACCGGCTTAACCTCGCGGAACCCAATCAGATTAAGGAGCGCGCTTTCTAACTGTGAATTATAACCCTACGCTCTATACGGTTCAGCATAAGGACACGTTCTCGCGTGCGAAATCGAGCATATAAACCATTTGCCCGTGGGTCCCATTGGCTCGGGCTTCTTGTGCTCTTTGTTTTACGTAGGGCCGGGAGCGGCGCGATAAATAAAAAAAAATAGAATTAAGTAAAAGTAGAATATCCAAGGATTCATCTCGATGCGCAGTAATAATCGACTCGTTTGAGGTAGGCGACTGCAGCGCGGTTTTCGAATCAGCTTCAACTGGTAAGCGCACCGTTATACGATACGGTCGAACGTAATTTAATTCCCAGTTCTATATACGAATATGTGGATACAATCGTAGCCATGTTTGTTATACGCGGCGTGCCGCCGCGTGTGTACAACGCTTAACAAATATCGTTCGTTACTCCAATCCATTAAATCGTTTTAGTCCTGTTGCCCGGGAGGCGGCAACACCGGGGACTTTATGCTGCGATAAAGGTTGGTTATACTTGGAAAAAAAAGAAAAAGAAAATTCGCATCGTCGGCTAATGCTCCGTTCAGAGTGAGTTTTCAATTAGGTATGTCGCACTAATTACGTTTGAATCGCTAATGCATTGTAATCTTTGAAAACGCGACTGATCCTTTGGCTGCTGGCCACCACTTCCTGCCTTCCTCGCTTCCGCGAGGAGTCCCTTTCATTAGCGAGAGTGTCTCGAGAAATGGCACTTTGGGCAACTTGGTTACTCGTTATTTATTTATTTGGGGTAAAGACAGTCGAGAGGATCTCCCCCACTCCCAGCCCTTCAAAGTATGCATCCAAGTTGCTGCCTTGAACCCCTCTTTATGAACTCCTCTTCATTCACGATGTTCACCCTGGCCCAACTGGCATCGCCATTATCATCCCGTGGACGCAGACTCGTCCTCTTCTTTATTTCACGGCTTCGAGAACTTGGCGAGTTGTCAACTTTTGCCGAAGGACCGTCCCCAACTTTCACCGAGGAGTTACTTAAATGTTCATAGGATCTTGGCTTCTCCGTGATGATGGAGTTTGTTGGTGGTGCCGAAGTCACTGTTGATGGTCCGAAGGGTCGGCAATGGAAGAAGGAATATACGTGGATCGAGATATTGCTCTGGCTTTTAACGCACAATCTTTCCTTTCCGGTCCTCTAGACCTTAACCTTTGCTTTGGACTTGTCTTCGGGGACTTTAGGTCCTTTCTGTCGTTCGAGCGGTTGACACTCTGGTAATGATTCGGGTGTATCGAATGGCTTCTAGTGGAACTTCTGTCCATTTTGGTTGGCCAAAGGGGCGCCTATGTATTTGTATGGCGGCGAAGCCAGTGGGTTGGGGTTCAGAGGCCACGAGGGTTGGAGGGATGTATCGGTCGTCCGGCACGTCCAAGGAAAAAGGGACAGGCACGCCATGAGAGCATGGGGGTGGCAGATGCACTGTATCGCGGTATAAACTGATTACCCACACCGTGACGCCGCCTGATGCTTGGGTTATAAAGCACAGCTGACGCTACGTAATATATTCTTCTCTGGCTCTCTCTCTTTCTCTCTCTCTCTCTCTCTCTCTCTCTCTCTCACACACACACGCACACACACTCTATCCTCATCTCGCTCTCTGATTCGCCTTGTTTCGTTCTCTCTTCATCTCTCCCCTTTCTCTCTAGTCCTCGTAGACCCAGCCGAAGGCTCTCTTGAACACGCACAGTCTCTTTCACCCTTACGGACTCGGGGATTCTCGTGATCTGCCCATAGTATATAGGTATACGCTATTCCTTTTCCTGGTTACTCCTTGAACCACCTCTCGTGCTCCTCTTGATATCCCAACTAGCCAGAAACAGCCCCTGGCTTCGTTTCGTTCACCCTCTCTTTCTCTGGAACTAACCGTCCGCTTTCACTCTTACTGACCGAACGCACTAATGCGCCGCGACGAGTTGGGATTTAATAAGGTTTATGGGGGATGATCGATCGCACCTTGGTAATTAGCAGGGGCGCTTGATGCCAATGCGCCGGAATATGCTAGGGGATACCGCGGTAAGTGTTTCGTATTTGTTTTAGCAGTCGATCCAAGGGACGTTAAGTGGACGGGAGTAAGTAACAAGGAAAATTTTCAAAATAAAATATACGATATTGAATAATAGCGTCTTCGGGGTATATTTATTTTATTGACGGTGAGAGGCACTACAGTACGTATACCATGTACAGTAATACATAGCACCACTTTCCAGCCAGTGTTCGCTAGTCGTGCATCTTTAAAGTTGTATCGAACCGAGTCTATGTATAATGCACGTAGGTGAACACGTACAGGTTGCCGATTTTTCTCACCCCTCGAGAGATACTTTCACAAGGGTCGCGTTGCCACTGCTGCTGCCACCGTAGTCCTCGTGGTTAGAGCCCAGGCTCCGTGCTGATATTTTTCCCGGGGCAAATACACTGGGCGTTGCAGTAAATAATACATTTTCGAGCGGTCGAGGGTGAAAGTGGGATAGTTGGGGGGGTGGTCGGGCTACTCTCTCTCTCTCTCTCTCTCTCTCTCTCTCTCTCTGTTCTTTTCTTCCCTCGTCCCCTCTCACGCTCTTACGGTGCGTTATGTGCTCCGAGAATCATCTAAGTACAAAATATATATCCTATCAGGGGCTGAAGAGCCATTGGCTCTATTGGCTATTTCATTGGATGGTTTGTACGAAGCTTACCGAATCTCACCGAGACTCGTCTGACCTTAAGCAGCATCCTAATCTTCCGTAAGGACCTGTCGCTGAATCGCTGTCGAGATACTTTTTGAAGATTCCTCCCCACTCCATCCCCTTCACATCATTCTTCCCAAGGACTCCCCTCTCACCACTGGGAACCACCCTCGACCCCACAAACCCGTCCTCCATTGTCATCGGATTACACGAGGATTTCCTCGGGAAATTGATACTCCGATTGTCTGCTTAGACACTGGGACTATTCGGCAGGTTTCGCCCAGCGACCCCCTGTTTACCGTTATACGTGCTATATATCTATATAGACTGCCAGCGTTCCTTACGAGGCATGGTAACCTATGGCTTTCGATCATAGCTATATACATACTTCGGGTAACCTAATCGTCGTGCCAACCTGAGTTTTCATATCTGCCTGAAAATATTTTCTTTTTGCCTTTCGCCCTTCGAACGATAAGGGTTCGGACGCTTCGCTGCTGCTCCGTGTTGCCGAGCCCCATCTTGGTTTTACACCTCGAAAATTTACCGGCTGCTTTCTGGGTTTGAGTAAAAAATTTTTTTTCAGACGTTTCCATAATATGGCGTGACGCCCCTTGGTTACGCGATGTGTATATATGTATATTACACGTACACGATAAAATTCTAATTATATCCAAAAGCATGGCTGCCCTTTCCCTAATGATCTCAGCCTCGTTCGCTACTTTGATTTCTTTCGTGTCGCTGCTTCGCACGTGAACTTCTCTTTGGGTAGCTCGTCGGGTTCGCACGAAATTTCAGCCGGACTTTATATCGATTCGATTGACTATTTGCTTACGCACGTCGTGTACGTTTATATTATTGAATGTTCAGCTGCGCGCATGAATTTTCCACGATAAACAACGCCGAGGATTTGTCCTCGTAATTACTTGGACGTATCTATATTTATCCTCGATTACACGCAATATTGCTAGAGTGGGTGCGAAGGTCATCCCACGAGTAAGGGTGGTTGTCAGCAGTTTTATTGCGAAGTTTTAGTCTTCGTTTTCACCACCTTCTCCACCTTTTCCACCTTCTCCACCTTCTCCACCTTCTCCACCTTCTCCACCTTCTCCATACTCACTTGCGTAGAAGACGGGTAGACATGTCATATGGCCTCAATACAGTGTACATACATACAGTACATACTATATTTATCTAACGCAATCAATCGAATGAGTGAATGCATTTTTTTCTATAGAATGAGTTTACTTCGACTTTCCCGATTAATTTAAAAAGTCTTATTGCTTTTAGCGTCGTTATCGTGCACTGGTTATACGTGCTACTTTAATGGGTTAAATGGCAGTGTTACTTCGTAAAATGAAATAAAGGCGACATTCATACACCAGACTTGGCCCTCTCTTCGTTTTGGATTCAGAGGTTGAGTAATGAGTCTAAACGTTTTCCACCCTCCCCCTCGTCCCTTTATTCCTCGTGCCGAGCAGTTCCGCAGCTTCTCTCTTCTTTTTCGCCTCTCTTTCCTCACTACTTATTTTTCTTCTTCCTTCTTTTCTTACGGGAAGCTACCCAACCGACGGTTACCGCTAATAAAATTTTCTATGCGACTCCACCCTCTGGAGTCTTGCCGGCTTATAACTACCCTACGATAATATATAATTACATTCGAGGCTATAAATATAAAATCAAAGCACCCCTTAAACGTTCTAACGATAAATAATAACTGGCTACAAAAAAATCCAATTGCTCAGGGCATCACGAGAATTTCTAGTTTGTCGAGCTTCGGCCCAATTTTCGTAGATCCAACGTCTTGGCTGCTCATCGAAATCGATTAATCAATCGATATAACGATGGGAACGATTCGATCGATCGCGTATATCTACTTTGGTTCGATTTATTAATTTTAATTAAATCATCGAGTCTACAGTCTTCCAGTTGTTGTTATCATTATTTGGCGCGTCTAACCAATCGTCTCTGCAATTCCGAAGTGGTCATTGATTCTTTATCGATCGATGATTAACAATCGTCCCAGTATTTCGTTGTTCCACGATTCGACCTCCTTGACTCCTTCGCTCTACCTACTATCACTCTGTCCTTGGGGATAGTTAAGCGATCGAAGTTTCATATAGATCCTACATAAAGATCTATATACTATATAAATACAGTACATACACTATATATGTATACAGGTATAGAAAGCAAGCAAAAGCAACTTTTAACGTTAGTACACTGTGTATATATTTTTTTTATATAAAAAAAGTGCCTTGACGGGATCGATTATCCATACCGGAAAGAAGATGCGTTCTCAAAAATGATTTTCTGTACCCGATCGCGGCAGCAGGCTCTTTGTAGGTCGGTATAACAGTACAAGAAGTCAAAGGAGCGTCACGGCTCTAAGATAAAGGACGAAGGCACGGGAGAAGAAGCAAAGAAGAAAATAATATAAGGAGCTGAGAAATAAGAGAAAAAGATGAAAAAAAAAAATGAAAAAATACCAGACTAGCCATATTTTCGAACGCCGTTGAATGACCGAGCGTCGTTAACTTAAATACGTATTAACGATAGGCGGCCGCCTGTTCAAGCTCCCTCGCGTATACCGTGTGTCGCGAATAACACGATTTCGCCGTGTTCCTTTGAATTTTTCCAGCACACGCTGCTCATGGTTATGCGAACTAAGCGTTACTCTTTGAAAACGTACGTATGGAGTCACTGGCACGTGCGAATTCTTTTATTGATTTTCACTGTGTGGTAACCACTCCATACGGTTCTCATTGATATTACCATATACGACGCTCTTGTAGAAACGTGGCTGCGTATATACATATACAGGTTACCGGGCGTCCCGACGCTAAAGTTACTACGGGATACCGACGCTCCTCTAGGGACGTCGAACGAAGCAGATCGGGATTTCACGGACATCGGACCAAGTGTCATATTCAAATTTAAACAGATGGGAGTTTCGTTTAATCGAGTCACCCCGGTACGACTCAATTTAATCGAACTTAATCCGACTCGCTTGACACGAAGGTAAACGCAACTTGTCGCCTACGCGTAGTATGCATTCTGTACTCATAACGTACAGTATACATTGCGAAACGTACTATAGGTTACTTGCTGGCTGCTTCGCATGAATGAGCCGACACGTAGCGTTCGTGTATATGCAAAAAGCAGTCTCGTTTCCAGAGAAGTTAATTAACGTCTTGTCGACGTTATCAAAGTCCGTCGACGATTCGCCAGTCTGGCAACCGCTTAGGCTGTCAGGGGCGAAACGTATGCCGGGTAGCGAGTCTGACTTCTATCGGTACTTCTGACCGGTACTGGTTTTATTTTTCACTTTCCTGGACGAACGGGAAAAAGCTTAAAGACTATTGTGACTTCACGCAGCGCTGGTCGGATGGCTGGTTCAACTTGCATCGCGTCACTTTAACGTAGCTCGTGCGCGATTCGTCGTGGCGGGAAAGTGGGTTATTTTTGAAAATACTTGAAGCGCACTTGAGGATCTCTGTTCTGAGATGAGGGATGAACTAATTTTCGTAAACCGTTCGAGAGCGCCGAGCCAGGTGTATGGGTCGTCGTAATTTGGTGGGGAGGGAGGATTCATTTTACGAAGGGTTGCAAAGGCAATCGGCGAGAATTTCCAATTCTATCTCCCGTATTGTACTTGCCCGGTGTTCAACCCTTGCGCCTGGGGTTGGACGGTGTATACGTTATTTGCCCTCGGTTGGTCGTATAATTAATGAATATTACAAAAAGAAAAAAGAAAGTGTGTCGGGCTTGGTAATAATTCAAAATACTAAATGCATGGCGTAATTACGTTTTGTAATTATGCGACACTATCGCTGCTGCACCCTCTGTCGAGGTTTTCACGTAGAAATTGTTTTCCATACAGACTGTCCGGTGGTTTCAACGTCGTTTCAAAATGTCTGACCATTCATTGAACCTCGGTGCGAAAAATTCTTGAATTTGACGAAAAAAAAAATATATGCGAATTGTGATTATCCAAATAGATTTTGAAAATTAGTTTTACTATTTTGACTCTCTGGCATGGTTTTTCCATAGTGGTACACCTGGTCTATGCGTGTCTCGATGGCATCGCGAATTTCATTTTCCGTTTTGCACTTGGCATGCATGACTGAACTAGACACGTGTACGAACGTCGAACGGCTTTGCCAGTGCAGATAGTTATGTGCGCGAGCACTTTTTTTTGTGTCTCATATTTTTGTGCATATAGTTGAAATACTGTTAAAAGTTATTGATATATTAATTTTATTGGTTTTATGGCTGGTTGACATTTATTTTTTATAGTAATTAATTTTTTATTTTTATTTCAATCGGATCGATATTCATGGCGGAGTAGAATTATTTAGCGACACCCCGTACAAAGGGGCAGTGACGTACCCGGTGATCTCTAATTAAGCAAACTCGTAGAAAATCTTGTCGCGGAGAACTTTAGTCACTTTGCCCATGAGATTCGCTGGCCATTCGATTTTACGTGGACAACCGACGTCAAAATCGAATGTCTGTCGCGCGGTTTGCCATTTGCGAAAACTACGAAAACTTTTCCGATCGCTGGCGAACGCTGGTGGAGTGGATAATTACGTGTCGCGGTGGTGTTTTTAATCGACCACCCGGTACATTGGCTGTGAGTGCACTTGTCACGCCCTGATGGACTTCTGATATTCATTGACTGGACGGCTTGGTTATTACCAGAACGATCAACTAGCCGTGAGCGCAGAAGATATTAAAAAAGAAAGCCATATAGCTACGTCCGCGTTGTGGAGAAGAAGCGGCGAGTGCAGTCATGACAAATAGAAGATAAAAAAAAACAATAACGGACCAAACGCAACGAAAAGTCAGGAAGTTTGGATTTTTGCGTAAATTCTTAAAATTTTATTGTCAACGGGAATACGATGCATTAACATATCTTGCACGCTAAGGATCCGTAATTTAAAATCCATAAGTTTCCCCGCCGACGAACGATACAATTTTCTCCCATGGACTCCAAAGAAATGCAACGACCCTCCTTCTTCGTATATTCTTTAAAGAAAGATCGGATCTAGTCGGAAAGTTGGTAATCTTGTAAATCCACAAAGACGCTAGAAGTCTGAATAGGCGACGACCCGAGGATAAGAAGCTCTCGTCCCTGGTTAAGTTTCATCGTGAAATTTTTCCAGAATTCCATGTCCCACTACCTCCGTATGGTCACACCAAGCCGAATGTTGCTCGGCGAGCCGTGAACTTTTCTAGGTGGCTAATTACACGGTAGAACGTGTCCAGAAGTTAACGAGACCGCGGAAGTGTCTGGTAGTGAAAATAAACAGTGAACATTAAAGAGGGATTAAGGAAACCGTTTACCTGCTTTCCATTAATAATGGGCACAAGGCCCAAAGAGAAGAATCTTCTCATCATAATCTTTCCGGTAGTCCCGACAGTGACGACTCACTCGCGCTATAATTTCCTCAGGAGTTTCGGTTCGCGGCGGCTCTTAAGTGGCCCTTAAGACCCGATGACAATCGAGAGCGTCGGAGCAGCGCGCTTTAATTACGCATTAATTCTAGTTTGAGTGTCGTTAACGTAAGCGACGACGAGGATCAGGATATACACCTCGAACGGCGCGGCGACGGTTTTCTTGCGCTTCTTGGGGCCAAATTATACCTTCGGGGCTCTTAACTTTACGCCCTCTGACGGATTATCCCGAACCATCCCGACGTCTCAAGGTTGACGTACCGTGGCTGTGGGACGGGAACAAACGCGTCGCGACGTCTGCGACCTGCGAAAAGTCAACATCAGGCTTTGAGTCATTCTTTCGTCACCCTATATACATACATTCTATATGGGTGCACAACTTCAGCACCCTGGTCTTGCTGGCGAGAACCTACCTACTGTACTACCTGGATGAAGTGAAAGAAAGGAGCTCCAGTGCGCCGACAGTGAGCTCATCAATCCGACTCGATGTATTTCGACGAGCAAGCTCAGGGCTACCACCGGTACAAGATCATTTCCTGTTTCCACTTCTGGACCATTTTATGCTGGGACAAATCAAATCAGTCGTCCGGTAACTAGCCAATCGGTCGGGTTGGTCAGGTTGTTGGGCACGTTGATCAGTGGAATTGTACCTTCAATGATCCAGCGTTGATTGCCGTCCCATTACGTCACACGCGAGATAGTTGTCGTCCCTCTGCGCTACAAAGGGCAACTTCATTTCAATTCACCGCCGGCTTAATCCCGTCGAGCGTTTAAACGTTACGTAATTCCCTCTCGGGAACTCCGCACGTTTCAATTGCAAACTCTCCTGGAGTCTTCTGCACTCTTCATCTTTCTCTGGTTCATCGGCTAAGTCGTATTGTATTAGGTTTCTCGTTAGTCCTTTATTTCGACTGTACGCGTACGCAGGGATCAAACATATATACATGATACATATATAATATATATATATATATATTTGGAATTGACATAGATGCCCCCGGTACAAAATGGGTTGCATCTTCTCTCCGATACTAAATGTATTTCTTACGTTTTTTTCTCACGCTCCTCATTATCATTTTTCTCTTTGTCGTCATACTTTCCATTCTTTCCCCCATCGGTTTGTCGCAGAATAAGACGTTACCGTTTCCTCTCTAGCTCCTTCGTCGTCCTCGCAGTAGCGTTTTTTTTCGTTCTGAGCTCGTCGCCATGAAAACGTAAAAGTTTCATTGCGTCGCCCCCGGGAGTCTCAGTCCCACGAGAAAATAGGTGTTTTGGTTAGCCGTAATAAAATCCTTAAAGTCCTCCCAACCATATAACTCAGTTTTCGGAAGACTCCTAACTGCAGGCCCCTCGATTCGTCCCAGCGCGTAGCTTTTTATTTTACCTCACGTTGCTTTGCGATTTCCTGTGTATCCTTTACGATTTCTTTTACTTATCCTTGTCTTGACTTTAAATCATTTTTTCTTTTTTCTCGATACTACGTTTGGGCCTCACACGCGATCCTTCATGGGGCTGGCCAAGAGACATCTTGCGAACCGTGCATCCAGACAATTACCGGGCATGGTACCGGAAGTGAGGTACTCCCGGGACATCCGTAGCCGGATATCGAAACGCGAGACGTCGAGGTTTTTTTTTTTTTTTTACTATTGGAAGCCTTCAGGATGGTTTCCCTCGAGGCCTTTTTCAGTTTCCCATTTTCCGATCGATAATTCCTGCGTTTCGCGTTATTCTTACAGCTCGACCTGACGGTCGACGCTTTCGATTCGATATCGATTCGATATATCGCAAGGCCAAGGGTGTAACCGCATCCCGGAATACACGTATTTAAATGTTCCGTCCAAGCGAGCTCATGCATTATTTAGTTTAGGCGACGGGGCGTCCGTTCTGTGCAACGATCGGGCTGTCGCGTCGCGACGCGTCCGATCGACGCCGGAATCGCGTATATAGAAAGGACCATTCGGAAATAAATGTACTCGTATGTTCTCGTCTACATATATATATTATATCTATATAATTATTTATTTGTACATATACTATATTAACTTTGAATCAGTATAGAGTTTTACGTGTGACATCAGCAAGCGTAACGATATCCATAGGGTTTTACGTGAAAGGACTTTGTGATTTTATTTGTATAACACAATCGTATTTGTATAGCGTAAATCCTGAATAATGTGAAATAGGAATGAATTTGAGGAATATTTATTTACGTTTTACGTAAGAAAAGAGAGTTATCATATACACGGTGTCCAAGGGGTTTATGTGGATGTACTCATGGAGTATATGCATGTACGTGATCTGCACGTAATGAAACTCACATGGCATGACAATGCATTCACTGGTACGTACTGGTCTCGATGTACAGTATAGAGAAAGTTAATAGTCGTAAAGACGTTTCATGCCAGCGAAGACAAAGCGCAAAGGACCACTGCCAATTCAACGTTTGCAAGAAGCGTTGTGTGTTCGTCGTTTCGAAAGCGCGGACCACGAATTCAATCTAAAAGTTCGGCAGACTCGTTGAAATCCCGCGACAACGGACCATTCCAGTTTCCCTTTGCACAAGCGCCTTTGGTAACTTTTCACGAGGGAAGCTCAAAATATTTGTCAAAATGTTTACTGTGGTTTACCTCTATCCTTGCTCTTTCCTAGGCGCAATCGGTACTAAGTTCGTGAAACGTTTTAAGGAAGTGGCCTCATTTTTTTTTTCCGTGGTTCTCGAAATATTTTGAAATTAGTATTATGACCTGGTTTTTCGGTTCATGGTCGCAAGGCGACTTCAGCTAACGATTCAGATAACCTTCTCGTTTTTTGATTTCACTTTGAGTCGCCATTCTCATCAAGAGCTACGCTCCTGGGTCGAGTCCTACTGTTGGGCCAATCCTCTCGGAAAGATTTGTTATTATTGAGTTGAGGTCGAGGTGCTGGAATCCGGCAGAGCAGAGTGGCCGACGGAGACGTCTCCACGGACCGGCAGAGGTCCGGGTGAGATACCGGCGCCTCGCTGGGGAGAGGGGAGGGGCTGTAGAGCGGACGGGATTAGATTTTTTTTTTGATACGGTTAAGGTCAGGGGAGGAACCCCCTGGCCAGAGCTATGGTTGTTGTGCCCAGCTGTCGCCCGATGCCCTGGCGAAGCGACCGTGAAGGATCTTCGATTTATTCCGTACCGAGTGGTTGAGCTCTTTAGTTTAAATGGACGACTCGAGGAAATTGATAAGAGCTATCGGCCGTAAGGATCTCGATCAATCAGAACGATTAGTTCTCAAATTTGACTTTTGTCACAACAGTCTGTCTTGAGACCATTTTTTCTCGCGGCTTGTCAGCTGTCGGTTATATAAGAATTGGCCAGACTGGTTTTCGGATCCATGCCTGAAGCCGACCTGGGTCAGCACTTGGATTTACGTTATCGGTGTCGAGTTATGAAAGTACGTTGCAGTACATGTACCAAGTAAAAGTCATTCGAAGTGATTTATGTTGGACCTAGTATATATTTGGTAGGTACTTTACCGTAATACATGAGTGACCCAACCCACTCTACGGACTGAAATTTCGGACATGCCAGACGCGCCCGATTCGGTACAGCGGAGAGAACCTGAAGAATTTCGTTGGGGGGCCATTGTTAGCGAGCTCAGTGAGAAATAGCGTAGTTCACGCCGAGTTTTTAGGACACTCCCGGGATAGGGGGAGAGAGAGAGAGAGAGAGAGAGAGAGAGAAAGAGCGAGATGGGGTTGAGAACCCTCCCCTCTATTTGAAACCAAGGGTCCGTAGAGTGGCTATTAATTCGGCACACTCTCACTTCGTCACACAATAAGCGTGAAACGCCAATTCATATTCTGTGCCTTATATACTCGTCGTCGAGTACAAAAGTGCCTGGTCCAGATGAAAACGTACAGGCTGTAGCATAACCCTTTGGTCTCGTGGCTAGGCGAATTAAAAAAGACAGAGAGAGGGGGGCCGAGTTAGAGAGGGGGAGGGGGGGAGGACAAATAAAAGGGTCCTACCTTACCCAACCTACCTTCTTTAGTACATAGCCAGGTTCACGAGGTCAAAAGATCGAGGATCGAGGTAGATCGAAGCACTTAAGAAAAATTGTCATTTTCTAAAAGAGAAACAGTAGTGTCATCAATGGTGGCTCTCCCCCCCCCCCCCCTTAAAATCCCGTCGAATCTCCTTTCCGTCTCGCATCCTTTAATTGGCGCGCGCATCGATTATACCAATTACGAGTTTCCTACTGGAGAGATTAGCTAATTGCATTGGACGTGCGAGTGGCTATGTTGCAGCCCGTGCACGTGCGTGTGCAGCATGGGCTATTGAACGTGACACGTATAAGGGACCTACGGGGTGTTGGTTTTGTAAGGTGAAGGGAATTTTTTGTGCCGTTCAAAGCATTGTAGTCGAGGTCGGTATTCATTCATTGGTATCAGGTAACTCGGTCGGGTTCGGGCCGCTCCTGCGGAGACTCCCGATTAGAATGGCCGGGCCCGACCGTCCCCGAAGCGCGCCACGTGGGAGAGAGGCGGTACTGCAGAAAAAAGAAGTACGACCAAAAGAAAGAAAAGTGAAAATAAAGAATCGACCGGTTTACCTGTCTGAAGACAGTGGCTAGTGCCATCTACGGCCTTATATAGGGTGTCTCCTATTACCCTATCCGAACGACTCACATGTGATCCGGACTTTGATTCCTTTTTTTATACGGTATATCTTAGGGCCATATACATATGTCTACAGTCCATCTCGTGAAATTCTGTCCTACTGACACAGGCATTCTGGCGTATTGGTTCTCCTTAACTCGGTCAGTAGTATGCTGTAGCTTCGAACGACCTGAGATAACGTTGAGATCGCAGGGGACCCCGTTTAACCCCATGTTGACACAGCCGATGTACATATGTACCTACTTGATAGCTATACATGGATTCTGTACGGAATCACGGCAACTACTAGCAATACGATCCAACAACGATCTCGTTACCTGGTTAGAGTATACGTCGTGACCCACAGTGTTTCGGCGTTTGTTGGCCTCCCTCACTAATCACGGATCATACGCAGCTAGGTAGATCGGCAATCTCAATGAGCCCCGGACCAACCAGCTAGTGACTACGATCAGAGTATCTCTTGTCAGACTTGATTGCAGCTCCTTTGATGACCTCGACCAAGCCCCTGATATTACCGGAGCGTTAAGTCGCGATCGTGCAAATTTTCAATTATAATGATCCTCGCCAAGCGCGTAACATCCGGTTGCCTTCGCATTCACATTGGTCACCGTGTATATAATACATAGTACACACTACGGTCGATTCCACGAGATTCCTCGGAAGGTCAGAGTACATGCGTAGAGCATAACAGATGGACCATAGAAATCGAACATCCTAATATTAATTATCGACATTATCATGGGGTCTGTATTGAATTTCCTGGGCAATCGTGATTAATCATCAGTCCTCCATTAGGATCTGCCATTAGTTATACATATATAACTGGGCATATATATATATATATACACATATAGAGTTATTTTTTTTAATTGATCACGTAGAATATGAATATGACGTAGTGTGAGGGAAGTCCGTATTAATTACTGGGGTTGTTTGCCTATATTGTTGCCTAATATTTGCTGTCCGATCGATATCCTCCACTATGCCGGATACCTTGCTGGCTGGGTACTACAGTATAGTGAATCTGTACGTATAGTCGTTAGCAGGAAAGGGGGTTGGATTTTGGGGATTGAAGGATCGTCGAGGGGTTGCACCAAGTGAGAGAGGGTGGTTACACTTCGATCGACGAATCAGCGAGTAAGGTTTTGTTCTGTTCTCTGTCATCCCCTTATGTAATGATGGGGCTGAGGTGGGCTGTGGGTCCGAATTGCCCGCGGCTACTTAAACTCACCCAGACCCTATTCGAGTATCCGGGATTTTACACTGAGCCAAACTGACCAGGGTATTCATCCTGTCGTTCCCTTAGTGCTTCCAGACTCGTCATTGATCCATCAATTGACCTCTGCTACGTGACCCTCTTTAAGAGGCCTGACATATAGAGAAAAAGTAAATTAATATTATCCATTGTCTTCGACTTAGTTCGACCTTTACTGAAGGTACTATATTTCTCTCTCTCCCTTAAAAATAACTCTGATAACGATCGGCCTGCCTGCTCTTTCAGTATCCAATAATTCTTAAGGCGACCTATAAGCCCCTTGTAAAATATCTAATTTCGCGAACGCTTCCTAATCAATATCTCGTAACGTCATATACTTGCGGGCTTCTGTTAAATAATTTCTTTAATCGAGGATCAAACTTTTTCATTATTCTGTGCTGTTAAATCGCAGTTTTAGGCTTTGCTCAGTTTATCCAACGAGTTCACTCGAAGTCCTCATCCCTTGGCTTATCGTACCCTATGCGGTCTCCCTCCTTGTGACTGAAGCTGTTCACAACTTTTTTTTTGTCGGCCACTTTGAAAGTGAACTTCGCTACGCCTGGTAGGATGCGTGCACATATGCATGCATACGTATATTACGTACATAGTTATGTGGATATGTCGTGGCTTCTCCAAAAAGCTCGACGCTTTACCCAATACCTGGAAGTATCATCAGAAAAGTTCTTTCGAGCTGGCACTTTAAGGAAATTTTTCATTCTGAGCACGAGCACCTTCAGCCACGAGCTCCGAACAGTTATAACGTGAATTTTGTGACTGGCATTGGATTTTGCCGCGTATCACGTGACATTTCGAAATTCAAGATAATATCGGCGAGCAGTATCAAGGATATAGAGTACCCATAGATTTGAAACGTCCGCAGAGCTTGTATACGTAAATATGGTAATGGAATTCCAGAGGGAAGCTTTAGGCTTTGAGATGGTAAATCCCTTAGAGTTTAGCTTTAACCTTCTTAGTATAGTGACCATCATGAGCTTTTAAGTCGGCCTGCAAGTTTGCATAGTGTTTTACGTATAAGTTAGCGACAGATAACTTTCTGCCGTTTCGTCTGATACATCCCTTTAATACGCTCAAGTGCAGTGGTACCAACATACGTCAACCCTCAAAATAAATATACAAGGGTCCCTTGGAAGGCTTTTGACGGCGTTATCCAAAAAACGTCCATCAGTAATCTCAAATACGGCAAGAGAGGAAGGGAGAGAGAGAGAGAGGGTGGGGGGTTAGGAGAAGTAGGGTGGGCCAACATGAGAGACAGTATAACCCATGGTGAAAAAGCGTAATACCAACCAGATACGAAGTACTAGTTAGATTATAAGCTACCCCTCTCGGAATGGGCACCCTTCGCTTCCTTCCTTTTTATAATTACATTGCTCTGGCTGGTCGGCATGGCGCGGCAGGTCGCGACGCTGCTCGGCGCCACCCTCTACGCGAGATCGAACCCACCGAGGGGAGATTAAAACTAGCGACAAACATGGAAACGCGCCCGTGGAAGGGATGTACCCGTAAGTATACGTATACACCGATTCGAGATCTCCACGATCCTCCCATCTCCCTCGTTTATTCATCGAAGCAAACTCGTGCACGTCGGCCAACCAGCCAAACAGATAAGAGGAGCCAAGTTTTCCTGTGATGTCACGCGGTGCTTCGATAGAGGCAATCGAAAGAAAAGTCTCGGAGGGGTTGCCCGAGCGACGCTTGTCGCGCTAGGGGTTGGCACGGGGAGAGGGAGCAAAAGGGGGGTCGGTGGGTGGTCGCGCGGGAGGGATGGCTCTCGATCGGGATGGGGAAGAACGTCACAGAACGTACTTTCTAATCTCTGATGAGATCACGGAAATTATATCGCTGCGCTTCGGGAACGCTCGGGCTTCAATTTCTCTGGGTGTAATTTTACGCGGTCGGCCCGATGCCTCGTCTTTGGCCACGAGGAAGTCTCTAGGGTAGTTCGCTGCGACCGTTGAAAACGATTTGAGCTGATCTTGCTCCTGCCTTATTAACGTGTGATCTTTGATCTTCGTTGGTAATGCGCTTCCTAATGAAGTGTCTGTCGGGTAGATGTTACAGTTTCTTTAAGTAGATTTTTCTTATCACTCCCAGGCAGCAATTTCATTGATATTTATCAGTGACGGCCCATACTCATTTTCTATGATTGAACTGCGTTGCTCATTTTTTTATTATTTATTTTCCTAGGGAAGAGAAAAACAAACGGAGGACTCGAAATGGTACCGGGTGAACATTTGGGACAGTAAGGCAGTCATCGTAGCGATATTGATTGATTGATCAGAATGATATTTATATATAATTTCTATAGCCATAGACTGTAGTACTGCTGAATGTTCTAAAGTCTATATGCACGTGACTACGTATATTTCTCTCCTTGATTTAGACTCCGTTTGAATCTTGTGCGACCTATGTCGTGAGACGTTATAGCGCCAGTAGGTAGTATGGTTGGTTTCGTATGGTTTGTCAGCGTACGACGCCATCCACAAAATGGGATTTGGCTTTCGACGGGGACCCCAGCTCCTGACGTTTTCTATACATCAAGAGGGACTCCCCTTTCGCACCCATCTCCGTTTTCTCTCTGGGCAATCCTCAACCCCCAAGCGAGTATTTGCCCATGAATGTATCCATACATCAGCCGTTTCTCTGTTCAACCCATGGTCGCGTACGGGTGAGTGCCGTGTCGCGATTCCGTATGGGGTCCAGGACTCTGAGGGATACGATGGCTTCTAAACAGTTTGCTTATCACTTGCGTCATTCTTCGTAATAGGATTTACATGTCGAAATATTAATACAAGAATCCTCTCGGTGGGTTTAAACACGATAAGAAACACCCTCTGACACAAGTCTTGTGACCTGTATAAGAAATCGAGTCTATTTCCATCGGACCAGGTCTAAGAAGAAAGGTTCTAGCAGTTTAGCCATATTTTTCTTGCACTTCTTTCTAGACCTTTAATGGACGAACCATTGAATGGACTGTGTAAATCCTGAAACGGTATGTCGTAGCGATTCGGTTGTTCTGAAGGTTCTTGTAGAGTAACGTGAAGTAGAAATGGAAAGACCTGATCAGGCAGCTGTAGTGTCGAAGGTTCAATATACTCGATGGATATAAGAAACTATCCTTGGCTACAATAGCTGGGATCTTCAGTATGTTGTAAGCCAGACTGCATTGAATGGTACGATTCCTGGATCTGGACCTTGGCAAAGCCTTGTCAAAGGAGGGTTTGCGGAGCCCTCGACGAAGGGCACGTCGAACGGACGACTTTTCAATGACGGCGCGACCGTGTTTAGAGGTCCCTCGGGAACGGACCAGGACTCCTCTGGAGAGATTTTAAATGTCGAGGGGTCGACGGCTAATCTGCAGTGTCAAGGTACCAGGCCATCTGATAAGCCTCCCTTGTCAGACCCGGTTTCATGAGATCCCTACGCTTCTGTTACTTTGGCAAGAACCTGCGAGACCTGCACGTTACACTATACGTTTCAATATACGGAGTTATGGTTGATGGAGGTATAGGATTTACAGCGCGGTGCTTAAACAGGAAATTTCCATATAAGCTCGGTATTGTTCATTGCACATACACAGTTGGTTCGGGAAAATGTTCTTTTTTGACAGATCGAAAACAATGAAAATTCCAGCAAGCGAGGTAACACGTGGTTTCGCATAACATTTATGTTACAAAGTATGCACGTGCATGATTTTATATTGACATATTTTTTTTTTTCTTTTATCACATATGTAATTCAGGTATTTTATGGAAAGCCCTGCGTGATTTGCCAACGATTGCGTGAATTGCCTGATAGCGACGTACGCTTAAAAATTTTCTAAAATTCGATAAATTAATCCAAAAATAAGTGGCTACGAAAAAAAAAAAAAAATCCAGAAGAAAGTATGATCCTACGTCATTTTGAATTTTGACTCTTTAGGACCTTGTTATCATTATCACATACCAGTGATACCAGCATGCAATATATATAACGCGTGCATAATGCATAACGTAAAGTGGAGAAAGGGTGGTCTGGCTTCCTGCCCAGCTGGTTATGACGTCAGCATACAAATTCGCAATATCACTCGTTCCCGTTAAAGAGAACGGCACTTTATCCCTTTAAGTTTGCCGTGAGAATTTCGTTACCCCAACAGGACTACCCGCTCCGACCCAAAAGTCAAAAATTTTCTTCATAACAGAAATACTGGAGGTTCCATCACGTGGCGCTCGGATCTCTATCAGTTCTCTCTTCCCTGTCGCTTTATCCAACCAGTCATCCCTCCATTCTCCAATCTCAATAATAATGATCCTCAGCCCCACGATATTTCCTTCACGGGCCATTGCGTTAATCGTACGCGATTACACCGCCAGGTCTCCGGTGCTTCGTTAATGTCCTTTATTCATGGTTACTTAACAAGCGTCCTCGACGTCGACTTTAGCACGTATAATGGTTCCGCGAAGCAACCAAGTTTTCAACTTTCCCATCCATTAAAATATCTATCGTCGTCTTGTAACTTTCTGACGCGCCACATGCATGCACTATACATATAGATAGATCCTACGGTGCTGCCAGCTAGCGTGCGATAAACGCACGCCACGTGCCCTTATCCCGCATTGCTTTCGCGACCTTTTACAAAAATTGGAATTGGCCTACTGTCTGCTGCATATTTACAGTTGAAATTATATCTCCACTTGGAACCCTTCTGGTCTCTAACGTGACTGTCTCGAGTGCCTCGCCCGTAGAGCACGCGCATTATATACATATGTACGTAGTAGCGGTCTTGTAAAATTTTCATAAAATTCTCACGAATTTTCATAAACCGTCAGACTCTCCACGGACTTTTTTTTTTGTCGATGCCGACGTTGACGTCACGTTTTCCCTTATTTAGAAAATACGTATGGTACTCGGTGTCATGATACGTATATATATGCTCTCTGCTGTGACCTTTCGAGTACGTCGATACGTAGGCATGCGTGACTTTCAGCTAGACTGATTTTCACTTGGTATATTATATATGTATATATATTTTTGCACTACGGCACAGCCGCTTGCATTCGCGTGTAAATGAAAGCTTTAACAAGCTGCTGGTGTGTACATACCGTGCGATTTGATTCCATTAAAGTTTAGACCGCGTCGAGGATTCGTACGATTTCAGGTTGGTTAGAGCGGCTGGATGATTCTACGCGGAAGAAGGTGTTAATATACCGATGATAAAAGGCAACTCGGTGTTAATATACGAGCTCGGAAAGTCGTAAAGGTAACACGCGATTCTTCTGGGTAAATCGCCAATTGCAAATTGCAGCCACACGCAACGTTCGTGGCTCATGCTTGGAGTATCTTTAAGAGAAGATGAAAATTTCATTGAGAGGCAGAAGATGGTTTATTGATTGATCGGAATGCGATTGAGTAATACGGTTAGCTGATTATTTGAATTATTTATTTTTTCTATTTGTTAATTCACCCTGTACCCTTATAGAATCTCGATTTTTGACGTTTTTCGTATCCTCGTCTCTTGGATAAACGACCCCGTGAACTTCGAAGACGCTTGGAGTCTATTCTCCACGCTGGACAAGGGCGAAATTTCATTGCTGAGGAAAAGGCCGAGTACTCCCCTTTATTTACAAGAGAGATCCCCCGCTCCATTGGGGAACAGATATTAAATTTCAATCGATGCGACGTCCGCCAGCTCGTCTCTTCCTTCAGCCTCTAACCAACCTCCATGTTTGTCCCCTCCTGTCTCTTCCCCCCCTACAGTGATACATGTTTGATGGGAAATTAAGGTTGCTGGGACAAATACTGGTGGCTGCCGGATAAACGAGGCTTTGCCTTTAATATACCGGGTGATCTGAGACACTGTTCAGGACTTGGAATATTAGGTGAACGATTTCATTTTTTTTTTTATACGAATACGTAACTGGTACAACATAAAATAGCGGTCCAGGCATAATGCAAAACATTTCGACGAATGAGTCTCGCTCACGTGCGGTTCAGAGAGGAAAACTTTGTGTCAGACTTATAATTTGTGTATCAACGATAAGCGAAAAAAAATGTCGAAAAAAGTCACGCGTGTGCGATACAGAGCTGAAAAATGTGTAAATAAAAAAAGAAAAAATGAATCGAGCTTATTTTTTCTTCCTTGCTGGACGCAGACATCTCGTGAAACAGCGAAAGCTTCGGTTACTTGAATAGTAAGCAGGGCCGTCTGAAGGATGAACCTCTCACGCAAATTTCCCTCATGGAAATAATACGGAGAAACATTCGCTTCGCAGCTTTTGATAAAGAGGCCATCTTCTTGGTCGGCCATATTTTTCACGAGTCTTTTCTCTATTTTACCCTTTTCTGGATCTCGTGGAAATTCGAAAGACTTCGTGGCTGCTTCGAAAAGCTGCGCGACGCTGCTCGAGCGTCACATTGGGGTCGTAAAGCACGCGAAACGACGCTTTATCCTATGCTCGTACGCGTTATTACGTATAATGAATTTTTTTCAAGGACTTTTCACGAATCTCATACTGAAACGACTTTTATCTCCGATTGACGCAGCAACGAAACTAGTAAATATACATACAGCATAGATTTATGCCATTCGTATTCCAGAAATCGCCATATTCATATGCACCGTGAAATACACTAGCTTCGTACACACGATAACTCTGATAACATATAACATATGCGAACCATTTTTTACCATTCAAGAAATCTACGTTAAATGTGATATTACGTGTGCTGTCTTACCGCGACTCCGCTTTGCGTATTTTTCGCCTTGATACGAGTATATGGGCCGTCCCGGTTGTCCCGTTTACCATCCAGCTACTATATCCTCCATATCCAGATGATAGCTCCTACGTAAATCAAGTCCTTGGCCCTATGTAAAATAGACCTTTGACATTTGCAAAATTTCTCTTCGCCAGTAGCTTCGTATAACAATATCTGTCGAGTGCATTTAATATTTAAAAAAAAAAAAAACATTCTCTTCGAGCCTCAACCATTTCTCGTCTTATAGGCAAAAACCAAAGTGGACATCTGTATCTCTGCGATCTAGCAGATATGTGGCGTAATGTAAAACTTTTTCTTTCTTTTTCGGAGGGTCGTGTACAAGAGGTCTGATAGGCACCTATAGGCATCTATATCTAGATCCGAAAGGTAAGTCGCGACCTCCGGGCATTTTAGAATATCCTCCCTCCATTTCCTCGAGTCACTTTGCTTCCACGAGGACTTAGATCCCAGCGTGATAAAGCTAAACGGTCGAGTCGCGCAAGATCTTCTGGCGAAATGTCGTTCGCTTAGGTCGTACATAGGCAAATAATCGTGCGTGACCGCGAACGGGTCCAACGAGAAGTGGCTTTGTGTGTTGGCAAGGTCATATATTACGTAGAACTTGCAGTAAGCGGGATAGGCAAACGGGGTAGGTTCAGGAGCGTCGTAGCTTGGGGGCGCAAGGGGCGTAACGCACAGTCAGAAGCCTACATTAGCGAGAGAGCTTTTTCAGCGTTATATTTCAGGACATTGTGGCCATTTTGAAAGGCAGCACTAGCTTTCATATCTATGGAGCCGTATATGTTATACACCAAATAATTCCCTATGAGTCATCCCCTTTATTGTCGATGATAGCCGTATGTCCTGTGATTCACGATTCGTTAAAAATATCTCATCATCTGGTCAAAGACACACATATATATATATATCTATACCAAATTACGTATAGATTTATACACACTTTTGTCCCTTTGTAGGAGACGAAACGCGTCCTTTTATGGGGGGGGGGGGGGGGGGGGGGGCATTTTTGCCTAGTAGCTACTCTATGTTTAACATGGTAACGAGTTAATAGCGTTTTATGAATTTCCTTTTTTGTTTGAAAGAAAAGTGGAATATTTAAAAACAATTTTTTTAGTTTTCATTTTAATTATTTTTTTTTAATCAGCACTATTACTGATCTCATTTCGTTGAATACATGGTAGTTTAATACGTTTCTTTTTTTGCATGCTTATCATGTCTTCTATGCAATTATCTGTTTTTTTTTTTGTATATACATATAAAATGCCTGCACCGAAACTTTAGAGAGCAGACGTACCGAGTGACAGGCACCACCCGGGAAACCACTTGAGCTCCCTTCTCTCTCTTTCTCACCCTTACGCTCTCCTGGCAACGGCACCCTTACTTTCTGACAAGTCCCCGAGGCTCAATCAATAACGAATGTACCCCACGCGAATTTGACGTGCTTATTATTTAATTGGACACAACTCGTTGGCGCTCCTTAATTGTCACAGTCTCTTTGAATTAGCTTCGGTCAGCCTTTCGGGTCGCGCTGAATATCATAAATCGCATGGACTGTACGCTGCAGCGTATACGCTTTCGAAATTAGGCTGTTGATTACGAGAATGGCGTTATCATCGGATAAATATATATTTTCCTTGAACAATCTTCGAAAACAAATCGTTACGAAGGGGACAAAAGAATGTTCGAGTTTAGAATAAAATAGTGTAAGTTCGAAAATAGGAAATTGACCAATCGACATTACGCGTTCATCAGGGATGAATTTGGCTCCGATATTTCAGCTGACTGCACTTGGCATATTGATTACTGTACAGGGATTCTCCCCGGGAATTGCATAATTTAAAGCACCAAATTCACGAAGCACTGTAAGCTCTGCTTATAAACCATCGGGGAGTTTGGAAATTATTGAAATAATTCATAAGTCTACATTTCGATCAATTAATGACTTTGAAGTATATTTATAAATTAAGATATCATCGTTTAGCATATACATTGTCATTAACGTGAATATGCCGTTAACGTGACGATGTACATACGTACACCCATACACGTATATATATATATATACAGTGTACAGTCAGTGCTGCGATTTCCGTACACCCCGTTGCAACTGCACGTCTAAAGTTGTAAATCTAATTAGTGTACCGCATCTGCAAAGCCAACTGGAAATCGGGCACAGGACCGTTCGATGCGAATGTGGCCGAATTAGGATTTCATTGCCAGGTAGAATCGACTTATAACTCGTTAATTAGTTTGCGCTCGTTACGCTAACCGGGTAAGACGTTGACTGCGCGAAAATCGTTCCCCCTCCCCGAGGATTATACCCGCACGGTAATACGCAAACGTAAATCGATCAGTAGTACCGCCAAAAAGGAACAAGTACGATAGCCAATGGTCTGAATCAAAACTCGGCTTGGAGCAATCAGGCGTTATTATCTGCCCCCGTCTAGTGTTTGCCCTTGATCCTCAACCCCCTATCAGCCCTTTCACCCTTTCTCCGTTAAGCGGTCCCAGTGCTAAACTTTTACTGGTAATCTGATGAACCTGTCTGGCACGAGCAGAGCCACGAAATCGCCCTACGGAATTTCTCTTTCACTTTCGTCTCCCTCTCCAGCATGCTTGGCCTGCTACCTCGCGGCTCCAGCAATTCTCTTTGCTCCGATCGTACCTCGCTGGGTGAAACGATTAACAGGGACACTCGTGGAATTGTTCTTGGGAATCGTCAAAAAAGTGCGGAACCCCTGGGTGAATCGATGGTGACGTCATTATTAAAATTTTTTCATCGTTACTCATACAAAACTTTGTAGACTCGCGATAACCGGAGACACTTTCAATCGGCCCCTCGTCTTCGGTGAAAATGCGAATTAACTTTTTTTTTTTTTTTCTTCCCACGCTATGATCCATCTACCTGCCACGCTACATTAGATCGCGCGATCCCCGTTCCGTAGCTTTTTTCAGCCCTTGAATATTGTGTAATGATGTTTGACGCCTGCAAGGAAGTCCCTTTATAAAGGACTCACGTCTTATCCTATGCTAAGTAGGATAAGAAGCGGCTCTCTCGACTGCGTATATAAGTCAGTGCTAGGATATAGATTTTACTTGAAGATGGTGGGAACATCGCGGGAGGGGGTAGGGGGGTGGTTGGAAATATTTGTGGCTCGTGGAAAAAGTCTTGACAGTATTGCTACGAAAGAGTTTATTCTTTCTCGATAGCGACGAAATTTTTCTCTCTTAGTTCTTTGCCAGTTCGTTACCGAAGACTGGTTAAGATTTTCTTTATTTCTTTTTTTCTTCTTTTCTTATCAGTCCTTATCGTCATAGAAATTGGGCTAATCGGCGGATTGGACTAATATTGGAGAATTTTTCTCAAGGAGGACAGAGAAGAAACTCCTCTTTCTCGTCTCCCTGTCGTCGAGACGCTGCCGGCAAAATTTTTTTTTTTTAGCGAATTCGATTCGCGCAACACGTTCCCCTTTCTCCCTCTGTCTCTCTTTCGCTCATCCAGTCAAACTTGGCGTATTCTGTCGGGATTTTCGCGGACCAAATGCGAAATAGAGTTCCATTCGGGATATTTCCCGATTTAGATTCCGTTCCCTTTCCCATGTATGGCGGTAGAATTGCAAACACGCGTAACAATAGCCGCGGCGTGCATTGCTGCTTTTCCTTCCTTCCTCTACTTTTACGTCTTTGAATTCCTCCATGAATTCGTCACGCGTCTCTGGATTTGAGGATATTTTCCAGTGAATCCTATTCGCGCCACAGATCCTGACTAAATTTTCCATCTTTTATGTACAACGTAGAAGCCCCGTATATAGTTATTCCAGTAGAGTATTTACTCCTTGCAATATGCATGTTGGTAATTCGTTAATGAACGATTTGCGAAAAAGATTTGTACCACGTGGTGAATTCATTTAGTTCGTTACTATGAATGACGTAACGATTTTCAAAATCAATGACACGCCTGCGATACTGCATTTCCTCGTGACCTCGACTCCGAGCGATTGGCCTCGAATGCATATCGTGAGTATTTCAATTGTCGACCGATCGGAAAAACCACCGTAACCTCGGCATTCAATTTTTATTACTTTCTTTTTCTTTGTTTTTTTTTTTCCTATTTATTATTTCTTTTTTCGTCACAGACAATCGCAGCAGAGCGCGACAATTTTACGAGGATTTTATTCGAGGCACGACCTCCCGACAGCATTAAACTCTCGTACTTTAACCATTCGACTCTTCTAGTTCCAATTTCCGTCCGAGTGCCACGTAGAAATTTCCTTTCGTCGATCGAATTTTACCTTTTTCTTTGCTCGACTATATATATATATATTTTTTCCATCATTTACGTCCTTAGGTTATATATAGTTATGTACTTATCTGTATAGGACTCTATACTGTCGTAGTTCTAGGTATAGTCTAACTTAGTTTTCCTTACCACGCAATGTTTCTCCAGTCTCGTTTTAGCGTATCCGAGTAAAAACGCGTGTCCGATCGATGCTAAATCAATTGGCCAGACTCTCGACTCTTGTTCTGCCGTTTACCGGCTAATCGATCGGCCGTCAAGGATTCAACGCTTCGCTTCGGCTACTCGAGTCAGCCTGGGTAGTCGGTCGGGCCAGCGTTGTCCTCGGCCAAGGTTCACCGGTAAAATCGCCAATTGGTCGCCTTTGAATATTTTTTTTTGCATTTTTCCCCAATTTTTTTCCTCTCTCTTCACTTCTCTTCCTCTTCGAGAAACGTCACGCCGCTCGTGACGACAATATATCGAAGGACCGATTTTTTCCTCTAGGGATTCGGGTCAGGGGGTCACAGGCACAGGCAGGGGCAAAGGAGGATAACGCAAAGCCGTAAAAACATCACGTCACTTTGATCCGTCCAGCGCGTCATTAATTTTTCAAAGGACCAAATGCCGAGAAGAAAAACTTGAAAAATGCCGAACTCTTAGCAGGTCTCCGAGGTGGGATAATAAAATTCACAAGTCGTCGCCCGAAATCGGTTTGCCGAGCTCGTATAGAGTCTACGAAAGGCGAAGAAGAAGAAGAAGAAGCTGGACGCGATAAGGGCGGGTTTACGGTTATTCCTTCAATTAAGCTGATACAACGAGCCACTTAACTTGCCGGCGATTGCCTCACTCGGCGCTTAGATTTTATTACGTAACCAACCCGGCCAACACTTAGCTCTCATCTTTTTACATCCGCAGCCTCTCTCTGTACCTGGGAACTCACCTCCGCAAATTCCACCCTCCTTCATCTCGAATTAAAACGATGCTCTGCCATGGTTTAGGTGCTACGAGCTTAAAGCCAAGGACTCTGGAGCTTAGGACCAGAAAATAATGAATATGGAACGACCACGTAGGATCCTCTGGCACCTAAGAATATACCCTATTACAGTTCGGCCAAACTTACGGGTGCCTGTAAATTCAGCCCTTTGCACTTTGCGTTGCCACGTAAAGGCAAAAGAAAAATTAAAAACTCACCTGCCCACAACCCCCATATTAATCTTCAAAACTTTAAACGTCCTATAAAATTGATATCGTGTCCTTCCCACTTGAATGACCGACATTCGGGTAGATCGCCAAAAGAAGGACCTTTGGGTTGCGATATTGCTGACGTTAAAAGCGCACTCGTTACGCGTCCACCTTGTCGCTACTACTCGTCCGCGTTATCAAAGAATCACAACGCGTAAATTTTATTCGACCGACTTCGCTATTCCAACCGATTTTCCCCTGACGTGGGCTTGTAGAACTAGGGCGGATTTCATTTTATATCCAAGACCTCTGCTTCTCTTTGTGGAAAATCGTCTGACCAAGAGAAGTACTTTTCACCCTTAGCACGTGTCTTTGTGGAGCCCGATGTATACCCAGGACGCGAAAGGAGTGTGCGGGCTAAATCGAGACACTACTAGATAGAACCTTTCGCCCCTGAAATCCTCTCGACTCCCTATATCCTTTACCTTACACCTCTATACCTTTTCGTTTCCTTCACGTCTTGCCTCTCGCCACGTTGTTCGCTATCGCTCGAAGAATAGCAAATGAAAATGTCACCATCCCGTTTGCCCAGACGTAACATCCTACCTTGAAAAGATCCTCGAATCTAAGGGTTGTGGCGCCTCGAGTTCGACTAGTCTGGGCCTACCTAACGCACGGCTGCCACTACAAATTCTAACCAGAAGTAGGAAAGAGAGAAAAAAATGGCGGTCCTCTTCCATCGACATCCCCAGCACTGATTCACCCCCCTCGAGTCTTCCTTCTATACTATACTGCAACGTTTCGATGGTAGGAAGATTAGATTGCTGAAAGCAGGTGGATCCCCCAAGAAAAAGCCACCCTGCCGTCGTTATCCAATTTTCATATAGCTCAGACCCAGCCCGTCGCACAGCTCCTACCTATAGCTCATCCGACATTCTGCCCGTCAGGAGAATATCCAAAAATCCGTCGACGCTGGACATTTCCTTCGCGAAAATATTCCTCGTGCGAAATTGGTGTTCTCGAGTCGAGAATTTCATGGGAGAGTGTCTGTCGTCACAAACGTCACAAACGTCACAACCGTCACGCGCTAAGCTTTTCGAGTTTGTCGACGTACGGATCTCTAAAACGTTCTTGAAGACTCGCGCGTGTCTACCTCGCGCCGGGGGGAATAGGCAGGCATCTACGTCTTCTCTCCACCCGCTTCGCGAAAGCTCTAAGCTTACTAACTGCACGACTTGCTAAAGCTCCCTAGGGTCCGTGCTCTAACGTCCCGCAAGAAATAAATACTCGGCAGTCTGAGTCTTTACGGACTTAAACGACGATACCTTCTCAGTAAGGGAAGTAACCGAGGACCTTCGTATTTGGTAAGCGGAGCGCGAGGAGCTTTTGCCTAAATTGAGAATTTAAGGGCACGATTTTGTTGGATTGGGTAAAAATAAATTTTTTACTCTCCTCTCGAGAATCGCCCACCGTGTTACGTATACCCTGATACTCAGGAACAAGGTCAATGTTAATTTGGCACAAAGGACACACAACGGGACCCCACCGTACGGCAGTAAATGCATTCCTTCCAGATGCACTAATTTCGTTGCAAATGATAATACATTGTTTTACTGTACATGTGACTCTGGTAACTTGTATGGAATGGGGGAATTTGTAATAATAGAGAAAGTTCCTAGATGGTTAGTAGAGCATATGAGAAATTCCCCAGAGAATAACTCTAGCAGTTCGCCTGGTGGCGAATGGCAAAAGATCGGCTGCGTCGCCATAGCATTACTGAAAGGGATGCATCGATTGGCCCGGTGCATCCGATGCAACGAATGCTCTCTCTGCCTTCGATGGACAACAACGTTAATACATCAATATATATTCATGGTGAACATACGGGATGGATAGGTAGCTGGTATAACGCTATCAGCACCGTCACCTATCGGATTTCCCTGACGTCATTTGACGGGTTGTCTATTGCTAGATTTAATGGGTCCTATCCGTGACGGGGGTCGAATTGTGATCAGTAGACACACGCGATATCTACCGAATTATCGGTGGCGTCATACAGTATAGAGTTCCGCTTGAAAATCGAGAGTCGGAGGATGCACTGATTTTTAAAAGCGGGCATGTATTTACATACGTAATTGGTAATCGGCATGGATTTTATTGCTTCAAATTGAATTGTTAACCGTTGCTGATTTTGTTTTCGGTGCTTTGTCCTCGAATCGATGGATTTGTTGATCGCAACCGTGTAAACGTTTCAGTCGGCCGAACGAATTATCGAAGCTTTCGAGAGTCCCATCCAAGCCCTAGTCGAACTTATTTTAGCGAGGAAATTGGAATGAAAATACAAAATTTTCGTAGCTCTCCGGTAAACTGCAGGGAGTTCGTTAGTACCTTAGAGTAATATTAATTAGACCCTGGCTTCCAGTGGATGGTTCTTACCCGCGTCCCTTGTCCCTGCGCCCTTATAAATTTTGGGAAATTTAATTTCGGGGGTCGGCTTTAAGACGGCAGTTTCGAGACCTTTACCCGCACCGCCGTCTGTACCCTTGTGCTCCCTGGACCAGTTTAGTTTCTGACCTTAAGTACTTTAAAGCTACGTTCATATCGTAACCTTATGGTATTAGGAGGATTTAGTAGGACGGTGCTGGACTAATCGTGAGACTTACCGGTTGAACTTATCGCTATAGCAAATCAACAGTTGGTAATGGTTCGGAGGAGGGGGGGGGGGCCCATAATGGAGAACCCTTTGATTTTTATTGCATCTGCCGATGCACTTTTTACGGTGCAATTTCTTTTATTCTTCTCGCGCCTTTCGTACCTCGATGGAGCCGAACGAGCTACGCCGTAAAGGACGAGCTTTCGACAAGTCCTTAACCGAGTAAAAGGGATCCTGGCAAACTCGAGTCTCCTGGAGTCCTATACTTTATGTTCTTTACGATGATGCTATACATGCAGTGGAGTCATAAAGTCTAAGGGTGGTTGCCGGAGCATGGGAATGATAGGAAGACACAGAGGGGTCGGAGATAAATGAAAAGAACCCACGAGGAAGAATCTAAGAAGGAAAATCTTACGTCGTGAATCCGGAAGAGGCTACTGAGTAGCACAGACACATATATCTATGTATATAGACATATATAGCAGTGAATGAGGAAATGCAACGTGAAAGGGATTTCTTTGCGATCCTTTGTGTTCTTTGGACGCTCGCGTTCCCGGAAAATAGATATATCTATAATCCAGAAGCCAGAAGTCCACTGACGCTTTATGCATTTGTTCTACTTCGTGTATCAACTAGACCCGCGCAGTACTGTCGTTTCTACGGTTATCATTTATTTCTGATAAGCGCACACGGTCATATCATCAGTGAATTGGGATTCGATTGCCGTGCATCGGTTGTTTGAAAAAGTGGAAGTTCACGTATGGTAGAAGGGAAGAAAAAATTGCAAATAAATACAGACCGACTGATATTAATAACGGGAATGAAACGTGCAAAGAGTGAAGCGTATGGATACAGCGTATTTTTAATTGACTTTTTTTCATGGTTTCTGTATTTGCTCTTTACCGTAGAGACGTATTTTGCTATCTGATATTAGTTCAGAAACGCAGGCTTGAGCTTTACTTCATTCGCAGGCATAATACTCGGCAGGTTTTGATGTACGTGAAAAATGGTAATTAGCTGGTTCTATGAAATATATTAAAGTCGTTAAATTCTCTTTTGATTCAGTAAAATTATTCGTTCGCGGAATTTGCCTGTATTTCTCTTTGATCGGATAGTGAAAATGAATTGGGATAGGAATGACGAATCGGCGAGAAATTATTTAAAGACCCTTATCAGCCATACCTATAGCGATGTATTCTTATCATTTAGATTGTTCAGGTGAAATCAAGATTTCCTTGCCAGCATTGAATTATTGTAAACCCTTCTCTACAGGTAACTGGTCACTATACTTGTCGCGGTAACTCGGCCATGCCTGATGACATTAGCAGCTTAGCTTACGTTGGCCATTGTTAGCGTGCAGCGAAGCAAAGCACTCCGCATACAGAGTGGAAACTAACACGTCTTTTGTCGCATGACTAATTGAGGCAATAAATAACTCGCAGTGCAAAAACGAGGTTTGTGGCTTTCCTAGTGGAGGTTAGAAGGGGTGCAAGAGAGAGAGGGAGGGGAGAGGGGAACGGGTCCAGGGGTGCATTCAGGTGCGCAACCAGAGGATAACGGATAGGACACTTTGGTAATGCGGGGCTTTACGCCAGGAATAATCAATGCATCCCATGTGCAGGGGGAGTCTGCGAGGGGTTACAGCGAGATAAATGTAAAGGTTAGGGGCGACCCCTGGAAAGCTTCGTATACACGGTGTTTCCGAAGCCTCGATACGTGAATTGGAATTGATCGAGGGTAAAAAGAGAATCTGATGAGAAAAATGCGCCCCTGTTTTTTTTACACACTGTCGATGATATTTGTAAATATTATTTTATCTAGGATCATTATGGGCTCACCCCATAGTGCACGGTGTCCTAATAGCGAACGGTGGATTTATTTGAGTTGCAAGTCCGTGGGGTTGTAGAACGAACACCCGGTACGTAGGCGTAAGGGGAAACCGGTAGGAATGGAAAGGCACCCTAATACATAATATATGCCATAATATTTATTGTGCACGATATTTCATGGGCCAAGTGCTTCGGTGCACTTTGGGATCTGAGCGTCTATGCTGATAGGCTGGCTTTGATCGACGAGAAAGGACCTCTGTCTTATTTTGATACACAAATCAGCTCTTGCCACCCTCCCAGCATCCTTCAGAATCTCGACGAGTCATTCCTTCGCTTTGATATCGTCGTAAGGGTAAAGGATGGCACTTGGTATCATCTTCGGAAAAGAATTTCGAAATCGCCGTGAAATTGCATTCGCGTACGTGGACATTTTTTTGCTATGCTATTTTTTCCAGCAGTCAGACTCGAAGCAGAGAACCAGAGTAGCCAGTGAAATAGAGCGAGCGAGCTAAGAAGCGAATGTTGCGAAAGAATATCTTTTCTTTTTTTTTTTTTTTTTAATCTCTTACGAATAATACCAGAAAGACTTGGCGGATTCACATGAAAGATTTTTCATGGCGAGGAAAAGAGCAGTCGTTGGAAAGCGGACTCAAGGATATACGGGCGAGAGCACAGGTTGCTGCCCGCTTACTCCCGCCGCTGAGAGAGATTTAAAGCCTTCGTTCTCTGCAAGGGATGCTGCGTAGGTATAGGGATGCTGGCAGGATGTAGGGAAGCCACGTAGAGCCAAGGGTGTAGGAAGGAAGGATGCTGGGAATGGTGGTAGGAATTTAGCGCATTATGGCGCGAGTTAATATTGGGCGGACGGAGGGTGGAGTCCACTGCCACTAAATGTACCGTCCCTCTATACATATAGTGCAATTCAACCCTCTGCCGTTCGTTTTCTACTGGACGAAAGTCTTAAGAATTATTTCGTCCTCGAGAAAAACTACCCTTAGCTATGTCTTTACGTTTCGTCTATAAACACGTCTTTTTACTCTAGTCTGGTTCTGTCTTGTCTTCTGCTGTCTTCTCTTTTTTTTTTTTTTCGAATTTGCAAAACTTCCGCAAACACTGTCTCCGTGCTCTTGAAATTGCAGGTCCGGTTAAAACTATGGTCGCGTATCTACCCATCTGCCTGCTAGGACGTTTCACTGTTTCAAAAGCAAGGGAAAAACAGGGCTTTGCACTTTCTCACGCCGTTACTGCTTATTTACACTCCGGCGAAACTGCAGCCCGGTTGCATGCAGACTGTTGCGCGAAGTCGAGCTCGTGCAAACCTTTCTGCGTTTGTCTAAAACTAGCCATACCTGTGGAGAATGGAAGCTGTCATTTAAAGTATGCAGTCGCGAATAGTTTCCGTGCTGGACGCCAAGTCGACTCACTTAACTTCGATATAAGATCTAATAGTCTTAAGGAGTCGGCATTTTCAAAAGCTCTACAAGAGAGCTTGCGCAACCTTGTGGCACTTCCTTGCGAGAAGCTCGAAATCTCCTTGCAGAGACCTTAACTGTTGAGGATCCTGAAGGAACTCGACTGTTTTCTTTACTTGACCCAGAGACCCATCGACACGTCCTGAATTGACCTAGCAAGTTAAGTGAACGACTTAACTCGAGTAGCGTCCAATGGAAACACACCTTTAGAGTACCTAAAGTACTTTGGTTCAGTATAATATATATATATATATATTTCCTACAGGAACGTCACGTTTCTCTTAAGCTTTCTGTATCTGAGAGCTTTTCAAAGATTCTCTGCAGGTCAATGAATAGTTGTATAACTAGATATAGGAAGTTTCAGTAAGATTTATACATTTGAGTTGGTCTATACCGGGTCATACTAAATTCCTGGTCATGTACTGTAAGCTACTATCAAGTTGTTGATTTGAGAAGCTTTTTTTTTAATTCTTCGTCCTAGATCATTCTTACATGGGTCTGTAATATTGTACGCGTATAGAGTCTGGTAATTGGAACTTTGTTTCCCGGAAAGGTAAATTGGAAAACGCGGATGCTCTTACATCGACGGAGACTCTCTGGATCCCGAAAGGGTCACCAAAACCTGGACGCGAAGAATCCGGCAGCGTCGAAGCCGGGCTAGTGGTAAAGTTTTCAATGGATTTGCTGGTTCTACGTTCTTTCATTTGGATCCTATTCACTCGATTCACTTAGCCAAGTTTTATTCGCTCGGGAACTTACGACGCGCAGCCAGTCAGTCGATTATGCAACTTGGTTTGCCTCGGGTCCCTCCCCCCGCCCCCCCTCTTCTCTCTCCTTTTTCTTGCAAAAGTCACAAGAGCCAAGTGTTGCCCAGATTTGACGGGGACCCGCCATTCCTGTCTTCTAGTCTCGGCGCGCTTAACACCTTGTGAAATTAACTGCGGCCGTCTTTCTCCTTGTACCATCGTAAACGCAACTCCCGAGCAATTTTACAAACAATTAAGTCGGACTAATGACTTTCTTTACTTCAATTGCGAAACATTGCACCGTGGATGCGCCCTTTGCTGGTCTTTATGTTTAATCGAATTTATAACGTCACAAGAGTTATTCCTTTAACCTTAATAATACATTAGCCTTAATGCACGACTATTATTCCCCCTATAGGAATAGTCTACCTCGTGATAACAAAATCAACTGTTGATTCCCATTTGTCACTATTGATACACGCGTAGCCTGAATAACAGTAAAATAAAAATGAATTCTCGAAAATGGCTGTCGTGCGACGAAGATAAATTTCTATGGTATATCCATAGAAAACCATTCGAAACGGTCGTTAGCCCAGGTAACGCAAGGAAATTGTTCTTCGATCGGTAGCATTAATCGAATGTCGGTTTCCTATCGGGTCGTGAAGTCAATGTTATCAGAAGACACCTCTTTCGATTCCTGATGGCAACCAGTCCGGCTTTTAAATGAAGGTTTACGTGTCCGGAATCAAGAGAATCGTAAGGCGATGCGATCGAGTGAAAATCGCTCGTTGCAAAGCGACCTTATGTTTATGTCACGGAGCCACCTTCTTGTACATAGAATCCCACCAGAAATCGAGTGCATGGATCTGCGATGCGTTTAAGGTCCATTCACAGATGCAACTAAACTCAAAGTGCTATCGCACTGTATACTTTCGTCCGACCTTCCACGGGCAGTTTGCATTCGTAAAAATAAAATTGAATATCAGAATTTGCACAAAGCGCCACGACAAAGCTATAACGCGTATCTCTATCAGCTTATAATTTTCTCGAAGAGCAAATGGTCTTCGTCTCGTAAGTTTACATGGGAAAATCACGTGCGTCAAACACGACGTTACAGCTTAGCGCTTATCGCACAGACGGGCTTTACGATACAATAAATGCATTACGTTAAGAAGCCATCGTAAAAAGTTTGCCTCAGTTGCCATTTTCATGGTGGCTCCGAGGCTAGTTCAGGAAGAATAAGATTTACGACTTACTTTAAGCTGTAAACGGGCAGAAACTTTTCAGGACGACTGTTCCCTACTTCCGGCTCGCATACCGCACATTATTACGTCCTGCCGCACGCTTTTTCTTAACTGAGCTTGCGACTTTTTTCAAGTACCTCGGTATTAGGTACCTGGTTGCATAATCGCCTTGCACTGCGCCTCAAGACGATTATCTCACGTGTTACGATGGTTATGGTATATATATATATATATATATATATATATACCAGCCGATACCGTTGGTATATTGTATATCGTTATAAATATACATATATATACTACAGGTCTGCACGTAGGTATAGACAAGGCATAGACGCGGACGACGATCTTGCGTTATTAGGAAAACGAGAGAAAAATGAGGAAAGAAGGAAAATTGGCAAAGAAACGAAGAGCGATTACTGGCTCGAATCCCAGCGGGAATTTACTCCCTGCTGTTTTATACTCTTCTCTTCGTCACTGGAAGTATTTCATTTGGATACATTTTTTTTTCTTTTTCTTTTATCGAGGTGTATCCATAAAGGAGCCTCTACCCTTGGGGGAGTAAAGTTTTTCGAGCGTTTTATATATAAATAACCGTGATAGTAGCCCTTTCTCGCGTTGGCAAATGCCACGGGTAGGAGTCACGGTTCTCTTGACTTCCTGGCAATTCTTTATTACGTTAAATCAAAGTCTGCTTAAGAGCACCGAGAGTGGATTTTACTTTTTTCTTTTTTCCTGATATAATTTCCTCCGTCAGATTCAGAAGTCCCTTTACTACAGATATATATGTGTATATGTATTAGCTGGTAAAACACGAGAAACACGAGGAAAGAATTAATTAAGTAAATGGGATGCAGTTGGATCTCAAGACAGAGCATTGAGTCCGAGAGATCCTTTGCATTGTTGCAGTTTTCTTCAACTTTACGGCTGCAGCTACTAACGAGGAGGCGTACGAGTAAGATGAACGTGCACGCGTTCACCTGTATAAAGGTGCTTTGTGGTATGAGAGAGAGAGAGAGAGAGAGAGAGAGGCGGCAGTGTGTATGGGACTTAAGGTCGGGTAGGAATAATAGATGAAAGTGAGGCGAAGTGCGCCCGGAATAGAACGGTAACGCCCGAAGCTTTATTCGCTAATTCCCCCCGGAAGAAATTTAACTGCAGCGCCGAGTTGCACTCTACCAACTCCTAAGCTCTTTCAACCATTTATGATTGAGATAAATGAAATAGCACTGTCGTTTAATTGCGCTTCTCAGCTGATTATGATCAAGTGGCACCGTGTCCCAGGCAATTCCCCTAGTCGCGGTATTGTTCCGCGTGGATTCTTAATGCAGGGCGATAAAACCTGATGATCCCTACGGAAACTGCGTCGCGACGCAGACCCCATCGCCACCAGCCAGTAAACCAGCTCGTATTGTTTAAAGGGCGCGTTTACGTAGCTGGGTGAATTTTCATCCAGCGACTTGTCGTACTTGGCTACGTCGAGTGTCGTTTTACATCCTCCTGGCTCGGACCAAAAATTTATCGCCGTATCGTCTTCACCGACGTGTGGCCCACCTTTCTTTTGTGTATTGTCTTTCCGCCAGATAGCCCTTCCTGGGTGCAGACCCGTATCCGCTATCCTGGAGTAGTAATCAAGAGGGAGAATGAAAAGGAATTGGACGGTCGGAAAGAATCCTCGAAGAAAGAGAGAATGCGCCAAGGTATACCAGAAGATGAGAAGGGGAGATGGGGGCTGATTTCGTGGGACTGTGAAAGAGGATGGAATTAGAAAAAAAAAAAAAAAATTCTGTATCCCTGGACGTAGCTGATGCTTGGCTCTTGGCGAAATAGCGACACGCGAGCCCCTGCACAACATAGGGTCTGGCAAGGATGCGAATCTTCGCGAACCTCGTAGAGGCCTCAGTCCAGGTTTAAGGCTTGTGAACGAAAGCAGCAATCGCTTGGGCAATGGTTCGTGCAGGATCCAATTGAAAAATCGGTAACCTTCCGCAAGATTTAAATTCACCTGGAGGAAGCGATCGCTTCGGGGCTGAAACCGCAGCTGCGGTTGGTTGTGGCTTCCTTGGTACTATACTACTGTAGTACTGTACTACTTCCTACTCTGTATCGGTAACAGCAGCTATGTTACTGGTAGGCGATGTATAACTATATATTTTTATAGGATATATATATATATAGTACGCGAGGACACCCAACAAAATACGGACGTTAAGATACGCTTAAACCGCAAAATCTTTCCGGGTTAACGCTTCCGATAAGAAGACGCTGTGCTTCCGTTTGGACGATCTTAAATAACACTCCGCGCCTTGGCTGCTTTCTTCCTATTACGTACCAGGGGGAAGACGTTGTAAAAAGCCTTGTATGTGTATTCTATATGTATATGTGTATGTGTATGGTTTCTTTTTTTTTATTTTGAATTGGCCAAGGGATATCGAGGCTCTTGGACAATTACATATATATGGCGTACACGAATTTTAACTTTCCCTATCTGGTTCACGAGCAGCATTGTGCCACGATGACAAATTATACCGGGGGACGAGAAAGAATAAATAAATAAAAAAATATATATATATAGCCGCTTCCGTATCCCATTCGCAGAGGGAAGCCCACTTTCATCGCGGTTAATGTAATGTCCTGCCTGCGAACAAACTGGCGACGATCAATCACCGGACAATATTTATTTATATGAGAGGCGCGATGATAAAGACGGTGGCGTCGCTTCATGCGGACGGGAACCACGCCGGGCTCGTTTCCATTGTCCCTCGATGAATACAGTTTGATCGTTGACTGAGATAGATTTGACGAAAGAAAAGAAATTCACTGATATAAAATCCAGATCCTGTGGTGTTACCTGGTCACGTGCACGTTTCTCAGAGGGTCGATGGTTATCCACGTTTCTCTTAGGGGTTGGCTGCCATCTTGGGAGGTTTGTTTGAAAAACGTTTTGTCAGGCAAGCGGGAGGGGTTGTTTTAAGCGGGTGAGAGTTTGCCGCAAGTGACTGACAAGAATCGAGGGGATGATGATTATTTTTTTTTTCCGGTAAAATAGAAAAGATGACAGGTTTGGGGTGGTGAGAGGGTGGGAGCTCCAGACCAGCTGTCATTAAGGTTTAATTTGACTAGTGGCTGTCAGGACGCGTGAAGGGTGAGGCATAATGTAATTCGTGCGAAAAAAAATGTCATAAGCAGGGTCGTAACGAGGTGCACGGCGCCCCTGGTGCATCAATCATTCGAGTATAAATAGTATTTTTATACGCATTATCTTCATCGTGCGGCCAAGCGTCATCGCCATATTCTGGTATTACGTATCTCCTTTACAGATGCGTATCCAGTCCACGTTTATTACATTGGAGGAACCTATTGTTCTGCCTGTAATGGCGGACTATGTAAATATCACAGAAATTAAGGTGAATCAAGGGTGCAGGCATATGCCATTTCTAAAGTTTACCCATATCCAAAACTTAAAGTCCCTTTGGGTTTTATTTGCTAAAAGATTCACGTTCTATTATAACCATCCTCGTTTTATCCCGAAAGAGTTAAATACTTGAAGGGCTTGACAGCTAGCGGAAATGGTAGGTAAAAAAAAACCTTAAATCCGAGAGCGCATAGTGAGCCGAAATCTCCAAAAACATTGTTTATCCAGTAAATTTATATTTCATCCCGGGCACGGTAATGCGTACCTATGTCACTTATATTCAGAAATATAATTGAAAATAAGATTTTTTTTTTCAAAAAATAAGTTTTTACGCCTGAATACTTTAAAGCCCATGTATTACATTAAAATATAGACGATCTATCATGGTCCGCATATATATATATATATACGTAACAGATATAATACATATCATGACTACAGACATTTCGCGTTATTACTAAACTCCGTAAAGTTTCCTGAGTTGCCGTAATTCGATCTCGAAATATGGCTGATAGAAAAATATTATGGGTAGCGCGGGTGCTGCGTGAAAACCGTGAAAAATCGTACACACAAATGCCAGAGGGTTCGCTAACCCGGAACGATCCCCCATGGGCCATTAGTCATCGACTGAGACCGCTCGCAAAAACTAGCTTACATGCGAATGAATATGTAGGGTTTTGCTCGTTGGTTCCGGATAGATAGTAAAAATGTTACGTATTAAATTTAACGCTGTAGCAACTCTGCACTGCAAATATAAACTACTCCACAGGCGAAATTCTCCTGAGCTTCAGGGACAATTTCACCTGCACGGCTGAACCTGCATAGATCAGTGAATCTTTTGCTAACGTGCATATAGCATGGATCGATCGATAATCGTGATTATCGATACATCGATGACAATCGTTCGCGAAGAAAACTTTTCCAAGTCGGTACCGGAGGAGGGTGAAGTTTTACTGGCACGTTGAATAATTTGACAATACCGGGATAAAGGACGAACTTTCTTATCTACTTGTAAATTATTGAATTAGCCTGGAAGAAAAGTACGACGTATAATAGTACAATATTGATAAAAGAGCAGACTGATTTGAACAGACGTCACTTCCGTAACACGAGGGAGTTTATGGACAAGGAAATTCCCTACGTGAAACTTAAGGTTTTAGGGGTTGGTGGAAAGGGGGGGGGGGGGGTAGGGTCAGTAGAAACTTGTACCCAGACATAGAATTCCTGACCTGGTGTCTCGAGTCAACGGTTCGCCAACTGGTTGACAAGTTTGCTCAGGGAGAGGAAGGACCCAGGGATGCTGGAGGCTGCTGAACTGGAACAAGAGAATAATGGAGGCGAAGATACAACTGGACTATCTCTTATTAATACATCCGGTCTTATCGGCGCGAAGAATTTATAGCAAAAAAAGGTCTTTGGACCTTTCGGACGGGCCTAGTGTCTTAGAACTGTAATTCATGTGTGACGCGAGTATCGAAAATATCGATTTTTGGATTAATAGATATTACGACGTGAAAAATTCATATGCTGCGTCCTGCAATGGAAGGATAACCGTTGCTAAGCGGGATTGGTAAAAAATTTTTGGAAAAATGATATTATGGCGTTCTGGTAATATTGATCTGTTCTCGTGTAGCATACAGAGGCGGGAGGGGGGGGGGGGGTTGCAGCTGACAAAACATCCTGGCGACATATTTGGCGCATCGTTATTAAAAGCATAACCAATCGAGACAGACTCGAGGGTCGAGCACAATGAAATTTTATTGCTAAAGTATTAGCTTGGCGGATACTCATCCGGTCAGAAAACCATATTCGGCCAGTCGTTTCCGGCTACCGAGGGGCTCGCGATTATGTAAATCCATCGGTATCGCCCGCCGCGAACCCTTCTAATAGATATGCCTACCCCTAAAATTCATGTAAACCTTAAACCCACGTCCGAGCATCCGTTTAACTGGATGCTGCGCGGGCTCTATAGTTACGGATACGCTTGATGTCCGTTTTATGCTTAGGTTAGGTTTACACTAAGCTTTTGGATCGTACCTTTTTAATAGGCGATAACATATCAATTTCATGGCAAATCGTTTTCTTTTTTTCATGAACGAGATAGAAATCCTTTGGGGTAATAAATTCTTTAATGTTTCAGTTGGGCAATGGCTTCAGTAATATATTGTAACATCTATCATACGTATATAGGATGGTTTATCTATCTTGAAGATGGGAGCTCTTTTTTTATATTAAAAATAATAAAAAACAAAATTCGGAATGTAATTATTGTAAATTCTAGGCAATACTTTGGAGATGACCGTGAAGGTATTTCTGGAGCATCCTTATGCGCCTTTGATAAGACTGTACTGAAGTGATGAAATATTTGTTTGAGCAGCAACGCACATGCTAGACCTGTTAATTTAATTGCTTCTTGTAATTTCTTTATTTACTTTTCGCTAAAGTTATCGTTTTAGGATAAAATATACGTTTAAACATGAGATAACTTGGATAAGATTTCGTTCGTGTCTGAAAAACGGGTTAAGCCAGTAACTCTCCAGAATTGTAAGCAATTCGTTAGAGCAAGATGGCGGGTCGCGTTTTCACGTCTGTACGATATTGATCGCGATCACGCACGCTTTCAGGGGTTCTCGTGAGGTCATCTCTTCCTTATTTTTTTTTTTTTTTTTCACCCCCGTATAACACAACACGACGGAGCGTGCGCAACCTCCTTTACTTTGCTTAACTTAGTTTGAGACCACTGCGACCCCTCACGCGAGCCAGTCTCCGTAATTGCTGGACCAATTACTCGAATGGAGAAATATACGGTGCCACAATTCAGCCCCTTGACACGGGGACTCATAGTAGCCAACCTAGGGATCCCTCTTTGTTTTATTTTCCCTATACCCTTTCCCAGCACGGTAGTCTACTAGGAGAGGAAAAAGCTCGTGGTTTCAAAAATTTGGGAATTTTTTTTCCAAAAATTTGTCACTCTCCCACGACCACGTCCTCATTTACTTACATCTTCTCATTTTAATTTCTTGTACGGAATTGAATTGCCGAAGTCGTTTCTCTCCCTTAATAATATTCTCATTAATCACGCGGAGTTCACTTCAGCAATCTTCCAATAAGACGCGATCGTCACGTGACACAAACAGACCAAATTCCTATTTTAGGAAGCAACTTCAGGCGATGCTCTCTCGTTGCTGCTATCCGTATCTCATGTTTGAGCTATATTAATAATGTCAGGAATTTCATTAGGAGTTGCAGTAGCTACCTAAGTACTGCCGATTCACCCGAAGCCTTCATACGGCGACATGCACCTCGGGTGGGTAGGTATTTATCTGGCTGGAGAATATCGCAGATACATATAGTCGATGCGACGTAACGCCAAGGAGTTCTTCTTCGTTACTCGTACGTTCTAATTCGAATGGGTATACGTTCCAAACTTCATATGCGAATCTGTAAAATCTGCGATCGGAGGAAACTATGCGGGGACCTTTGCCCGCAAATCGGGATCCCGCTCTGTTAATCAAACCACTAATTACGAATTCGTTCCTAGTGTCGAAATATTCGTACACGGTGTAATTTTGCGTGCGATACTTCCTACCGTTTCGAATGACTGCGGTTATCCAATGGAATTAATGTTTGACGAGAGTACACGAAAATCCTAAAGTTTCTACTCGCCGTATGTGAATTCGTAAGTCCATTTGGCAAACGAGCATATAGCATTGTCATATAAGTATCCAGGTACGTATATATGTAATACATATGGTAATAGAGGATTCGAGTAATTTTACAAGCAATCGGGTTTCGTTCCCTTAATGCTTCCTCAGTCGATTCGAAAATGTTCCCATGGTTACACACTGACAATTAATTGATTCGAATGTCGCGGGCAAAGTTACGTAGTTTCCGTTCGGACTGCGTTAGTCGTTTCACGACTGTTTATTGGACCCGCCGGTTTTTCCCTTGCGGCCGGAATGACTTTACGTCCTTCCGGGCGCGGAGAACGTAGCGCAGATTTCCTACGGCTCGTAAAGTCGCCACGGGGAAATTAGTTTCCCGGCGCTATTACGTTTCTTTTTGTTTACCTCCGCAGCAGGAAAATTCGTTAGTGTCAATCGAGAAGCGAATCCGTCTCGTTCCGTTCGATAAAACCGAATGTAATTTCAGCCATCAATATCCATATGATCGATGATTGTCAATGTCCCGAAATCACAGTACCAACAGTAGACGATACCCAGTGTAATGCGTATCTGTTATAAGAAAGGCTATTAAAAAAAAGAGAGAGAGAGAGAGAGAGCGGGCAAATAAGGGCAAAGAAAAAATTGTCGAGTCTGGCCAAATGATTACAAAATGATTGATGAAATGGCCGAGGGTCTCTTTGGACGAAGATGTGGCGGGGGTGACTGATGAAATGAAAATATAAGGTGGGTGGCACCGTGATTACACAGTGGCCTGAGTCAAACAGATAAGAACGTATTTGAACGAGCCCGAAAAGCCCGCGGAGGTATGCGGCCACGTGAAGATTATACGTGTCAAGCGATCGATCACGGCCGCCAACGAAACGCGGAATAACTTAGTGTCTTGCGAAATTGTTTTAGAGCCATATAGGATGTGCCTCCAGCTGGTGAACCGTTCCAGCTGATAACTGGTACCACGCGTCGTCACTCATCTGACGTATGGTTATGACACATCCGATCATGGACCCTGTGTGTACCTAATCTATACCATTTTTCCAAAATTCATCCCCACATGGACCATGTCTGTCTGAGGTGTCTCAACTATGTAGTAGCCCTGCAATGCACATGACGTAACAGGTGCAGATCGAATCGATCGATTCGATCCTCGACCTGATAGTTTCACCTGGTTATAGATACCTACGCGAATGTCTAGTAAAGATAGGGGCGTCCCTGCTGGTAGCGAGCCGCTTTAAAGTTTACCTGCAATTATAGCGTAACGAGGTACTGGAAGATGCTGGATGGTCAAGGTACCTTAAGCTGGTACAGCGGAAGTAACAGTTTGGATAATAGGGACTATCCTAGACACGGCTTGATGCTTGACCATACGTATACTCTTGATAATGTTTGGTATGGATATAGGAAGTTCAGCCCTTAATCGTCAAAGACTAGTTTCCACGCACGAACTCAGAAGCGACTGTTCGCATTGGGAATATCTCTTTCTCTCTGGTCCATTTACTTTCTTTCTTCAGTCTGCCAGAGCGAACGCTCTGAACGCGTAGTTATAGGGCAGCGGTAACGCAAACGCTAGCGAACAGGGCGGTTAGCTTAACTCCGCTTGGCGAGATATGAATGCTAATAAATGCAAGAGTTTCCACAGCTCGCTGTATTATGGATCGCAGTGGAACTAGCGGTGGATCTAATCGGGCTACAGGGAAGCACAGAGAGGCTACGAGAACGAACTCATTTTACTTGGTATTAACTGTAAAATAGTGACCGGGGCTTATTCGTGATGGATCCTTTCATCCTTTGCGTGGAATAATTTATATAGGAATTTTATATATTCCTTTTGGGACACTTTTATAATTCGAGACGAAGGATACGTGTATTATTATTATGGAAATGTTTTGAGGATGCCTGTGCCGTTTTGGAATTTATACCTTATAGATAGGGAATCTTCTTTATATCCTAGGTCTTGTACGGGGATAGCCTAGAAGAAAAACTTCAGGGTGGTAATGCATAAGGCGGACATTTGTACTTGTAGGATCAAATGCGGGTACTGGTTGACCATATCGTTACTGTGACTAAGGTTTTCCTGGTTACGATTAAAGTCGGGTATTCAGTCTTGTGCCCCTATTATTTGATCGACCCCTCATCTTGGGTATCTAAAAATGATGGTTATATAGTGCTATTATTAGCAGAGTATTATTTTGCCTTCAATAAGGGAATCGGATAAAAAAGTATCATCGTCCTTCTTGAGATCGTCTCTTGTCCTTAATAAATAATTAGGTTATTATCCCAGTAAGGTGGGGTCACTCAATCTCTATATACCCTTACCTGAGCTGTATCTCGTACGCACATTCATTACTTGATCTCGAATTATCGTCAGTCCCATGAGAATTTTCGAGTACCAAAGAATCGCGGCTTAATATTCGTTGTTTATTGTGTTGACGTCTGGTCTTGCTCCATGGGGGTCCGAGGGAGAGGGGCGAGGGGCCTGAACATTGTGGCAGACACCGGGAGGAAATGCAGAAGAAAAAGCAAACGACAGGTAGCGACAGACGGAGAGACAGACGAACAAGACAGGAGAAGAGGAGAGACAAGAATGTTGATTGGCCTCAAATTGAATCCCGTCCATTTATCACTCTGGCTCAGGCTGCTCGCGGCGCTCCGACGCTTCTACATCCGAGTCAGGCCAGAGCAGGCTAAGGCAGAGCCAGCCCTGAGGTGGGAAACAAAAATCGGATCGACCGTTGTCGGGTCCATGCGAATCCACCACAAGGAACAGGATTGCTTCTTGCGAATAAGCGCTTGTTCACGCGAAACGCACGGGGCAAAGCGGTTTCGCTCTTTTTGCCAATTGGGTAGATGAGAGTCCTGGGGCTCTGTGGTGGCGAGAGCCATTTTACAGGGGTATAAAATTAATTAGCGATTCCCCAAGAAGAAGGAGGCTCAAGGCGTCGCTATACAGTACAGCCTTGGCGTACAGTCAAGATCAACGAATAGAGAGATAGATGATTGGACCAGCATCCTTTGTACTTGTTTCCTGTTATGGTCAGGGTTGATGGGTCAGTCCTTACAATTCTGTAAGAAGTTGCTTTACCACCGTTTTGTCACTTTTGGGTAAACGATCCTCTTAGTTGCTCGTTTCGTTGTCAACCGCATCTTATGAGCGTCGTAAGCTCCTTGTTGATAGGCGCCCTCGTCATCTCAGATTTTTATCATACTTGTTTACTCTTTCTCGTCCTTTCTAAAGGCATTGCTTTGGGACATCGCGAAACGCTAGTTATTTCCATGTTAAACCAGTGACGAGCGTAACAACATTTTATCTATTGTTTCAGGTGAGTCCTGTTCGTGCATATTTTAACCATTGTCTCTCGTATGGGTGAGTAACTATATATGCTGATACTATTTACACTGTTTGATATGATTTTAAGTGAAAACAAAAAAATCCTTGGAAAAATAAATTCACGTGATAGAAGGGATCGACCATTATAGAATGAAAATCCGTGTCGTCTCCGGATATTCGTTGACTTACAAGAGTTAATGCAAAGTCTCAACGGGAAGCTGCGTAGCGGTAGAGAAAATCCAGAAGAAACTACGGTAGGAGAAGGCAAGGCGTTGCATTATGCAAATGGTTAATTTTTTGGCAAAGTAAAAAGGACCGTGGGGGATATCCGAATCGAGTTCTGGTTCGAGTTTGAGTTTCGTAGACGCAGCCTTCGGGAGTCCTTTACCCCTTTTCGCGGATCTTGGCGTGGCGGCCTTTATTGAATTAATAAGGTAATTCCATATCGGGTGGGTTTGTGCTCAATCCTGTAAAAAATTCATTCTCGCTGAGCTGTTGCTTGTTAAGTGACTGTCCCAGTGAACCCAGCCAACCATCCCAGGCACCGGCAGCTATACCTATATACTATAGCTACCGGTAGTAGTAGCAGTGGTAGCATGGCCGCCATTCGCCATGCCGCATAACGCGAGGAAGGAAGTAATAGCCGGCGGCCGTTCTAGCCGAGGTCCACTGGGAAGCTGGAGTCCTAGGTACCTATAATGCCTACCTATACTATATCGAGAGGGATGAATCGGTTAAGGGCGTAACCTTCCTATTTCCAATATCCATCGTCCTCAGCTTCTCCTTTCGAGATTTCCGAAAACATCCTGCGAGATCGAATAAGAGATAGAATCGCACGTGGCCTTGGGGTAAAGACTGACCTCGTATTCTCCCGTTTACGAGCTCATATAGAACCTCCGGATCTTGGACCGCTCGAAACAAAGCAGGCATTCTCTGGCTTCCAGTTCCGAAATTCATCCTGGCAATTCCGTGGCTTTTCTATCCTGCGTGACCAGTCATCCCCTGGCAACAGGACGATGCGCTTGGGTGTGGTACGACGCATAAAGAATTGATATGGTAGCAGCCATCCTGGGATCTGCGGGAACGTGTACGACCAAGTAATAAATTAGTATCAATGGGTAACGTAATTCCATACAGTTTCATCGCAGTAGGCTGGATCCCTAGATCTAGGACGTTGGATCCCTCTTACCAGGTCTGGTTACTAGGGTGTCCTGGATCGTACTTCATCTTCTCTCTAATCGATGGTATTTGACCAACGAACGACCGAGGTTTTCTCGGAGCAATTAAGAGGGCAATCAGCAGTCCTAAAAATATTGTATTTAATGATAGACCCCTAGGTATGGGCTCGAAACTATAGATTACATTTGGACAGGATAATTGGCCGAGACGTAGTCAATAGTGGTGGGCAGTTGTGCATTATAATTGTAGGTTACCGGAGGAGCCCAAAAAATTCCTAAATCGTTTCTCCTTGTGATTTCATAGTTTTGCTATTGCGTTCTTTCATTGCCCTTGGCTATTCCGACTTCGTCCTGAACTTCTTTCTCTCTTCTTGTCAAATATTTTTAACATACCTTTCGTTGCTTCTCTTTATAGGTGTTTTTTTTATATATATTTTTTTTTTCATACGATCGATCATTCGACGTTTCATCTTTCATATAACTCATTGCAGGGCGCCATTATCCTGCACTTTAATTTCCCACTGCAGTCTTGCTTATTTACAACTCAGCGACTACCAACGCTGCAGCAACAGCCGTGACCGCGTTGCGCTGTTTATTCGCCGCGAATAAATACCGGATATAAAATATGGCGCCGACTGCAACCAGACGCCCCGTGTACATCCCGAAGCTGCTTAAGGTGGCTCGAGCCAGTAGTCGAGAAGACAGAAAGACGTAGAGAGGAGGCTACGGTAGAAGGTAGAATAGGAAATTGGAGAAAAGTAAGAGGCGGCGGATGAGGATCTAAGAAAGACGGGAGAGCGACAGAGCCAATCTGCTATGGTGGTAAATCTAGCTAAAGCTCACGTTCATGCACTCTCTGGCGTCTCTATTAAGCGCGAAAAATTGTCCGCTCGTGGAAAAAGCTTCTCGATTCGCGTCCATATGAAATTCTAGACACGCGTATCTACATATGCTAAAGATATAAAAGATACCTATTTACGACGATATCGACGTGAATTTTCTGAATAGGAATTCCGTGGTAAATAGACAGGACTTCCCGGTTCTCTGTCCCCGTCAAATGGTCCAGCCTATCTTGTCTTCCGAATTGAACCAGTTAGGAGATTCAATTCTCGAACTCATCCTTGGATCCCTAAGAGGTAGCTACTCCATTCGTTCGTACATGTCATTTTATCTTACGTGGGTGTCTATAAGGTTCTTGACGCTGGTCCAATCTAATTGCTCCGTAGGAGGACAGGAAGCGACTTCAGGGGGTGGCGGGGGAAGTGGGAGGGGGGGGGGGTACCAACAGACCGAGCTCAATTATTAGTTGGCGAACAATCTTTTCAATATTTTATTATTTCTTCCGTCGCTTTCTTCCAGTCCATAACTTTGAATTGGCCATTCCATGCCGCGCTGCCGCGAGATGACTTTGGTTAAGGAGTTGCTCCTGTTGGCGAGGAGTGGAGCTAGCGGGGAGGTTGTTTTCAGAATAATGCCGGTTGAACAACGAACCCAGCACCAAGAGATATAGTAGACGCCACCTAACTCATCCGTTCCTAATTGGCTTGTCCGAACCAATATCTCTCCCCATCTTTCCGTTTTGTGTGTGTTACGTACAGGGTGGCTCCTTTTATACATATGTCTCGTATACGTAGGTGCCGCACCCACTGGACCCCATCTGCTTCCAAGAGTCCTCTGGGTCATTGAGAAACGTCATTTTCATATCTATCGTAATTATTAACCTTCATCACTGGTAAAAAAAAAAAAGATTGTTTTATCTACCTACTGGGAGTTCAACACTGTTCATTTATTTTTTTGCGTGGAATTTATGACTGTTGGTGAGTTATGAAAATTTGGATAAGGCCGGAAATACCATTTTGAGACCTTGAAACGGTCGATTAACTTCGGATGAGAACGGTAGGTAGGATCTGACTTTTTCTACCCCTTTTGTCTTTTCCACTCTTCTGTTATCTTTTCGGGATTCTCATAGAACACGATCGCCGTCGTTAATCTTGAAGGATATCACCCTTCTTCCCTTGTTTCCTGAAGCAGCAAGAGGAATCGAGGGAAGATGTTGTACCGTCGAAAAGGTACAAGATCGAAAACAAGCTCGTAACGTTTCTCGATGAATTCGGGGATTTCTCTTACCTCTACCCTTCTCGAGCAATCAGGTGGATACTGCAATTCTACGGTTGTTACCGCTGTGAGAGAGTTGGAATTGCAAAGAGCATTCCCTAGCTCAGGGGGGTTGACTCGACTGAAATTCCACTAGAATTTTTCGAGATAAAAGAACGAACGAAAAATATAGTATACGAATTGGTATCCATAGCAATTCCATTATTAGGAGGGTGTTTTCAGCGTTTGTTGCTGAAGATGGATCTACTTTGAAATTTATGTTAATCCACGATCTTTAAATTCGTTTGGAATTGAAAGAGAGCTGGTTTTAAGGTATTCGAAGTGCTTTGACAAATCCGACTCGTGTTGCGGCACGACTGTTAAACCAGATTTACACTATCGAGTAAATGGCGTAAGAGCAACTTTTACACGAGTTTGCACCTTAGTGTTAAAGCCTGTAAAAGGGACTATAGAAGTTATCGCGTGCGAAGGTCCTGCTCGTACTTATTGTCGGTCCTCGCTCAGCGAGTGTTTTGGCTCCTTTATGTCTTCCAGCATCTCACGTGGCGGACAGAGAAAGAAGGTGACGGATAGCGAATATCAGAGCGAGATATAGAATAGGCGGAAAATGCGAACCGTGAGAATTTCGTTCGCTAATATTCCCCGGTGATTGCGTTATCAATTTCTGAATTTATTGGATTTGCAAGTGAAATATGGTCCAACTGAATGCAGTTACCTGTCTATATGATTATCAGTTGGCTTTTTATGCCATGCTAATGTCATTGTTGCACAGCCGCAGAACAATAAAATAATATATCGTTGTTCGATCTGCCGATGTACATGGCACTTTGATTTAAGGCTGTATTATTTTTTTACGATTCAGGTAAACGTATGACAAATATACATTTTGCTCGATATCCTTATAGATTGTTTTTCCTTTCAAGTAGAATTGCCATTGACGAAAGCAAGATATCACTGTAAGGCAAAGGAGCGAAGGGAAAACAGATGTGACATTCATGTTGTAAATCGTGGAAACGAAATTTAAATGTTAATGAATTCTCGTTGATTTGGTTACGCATGCGCCAGATGAATCCCCGTGGATATCAATTTGTTCGAGCTCCCTGAGATCTCTTTAAACCTGTAGTGCGTCCGCTCTCGTAGCCAGTCCCCTATCCCGCACTCTGTGAGTCAGGGGTGGGTATCACTTTCCCAATTTTCCCGAGGGTGGAAAATGGCCCATAGGCGTATGCGAGGACTCGAAGAGGATCCCGGAGAAACGACCGTTGGAGTTTCACGGCTGTGCGTTGCAGGCGGAATTTCTAAAACAAGAGGCGTGCCGGCACGAATTTTCGGGGAATTTTTCGCCATTCTAGCTCTTCTTTTCTTCGTAAGCTTCACCTTTTCTCTCTCTCTCTCTCTCTCTCTCTCTCTCTCTGTTTCCTGCTTACATTATACGCTCTAGCTTTCTTTCTCTCTTGAGCCCTCCTTTATACTCACACGGCACACGGACCGTGTATCCTGTGGATATCAATTTACCCTCCCAAATGGACGATCCCTTTAAAGCAACATACGTCACCGGATGAGAGGAGTCAGCACTGACTCCTCATGGAAGAAGGGAATAATAATTCTCTGGATTTTCCACCAGCAGATATTGGAAGAAGGGAAGAGGGTGAAATAGGCCAAGAAGTATAAAGTGGTTGCACCGACAGCGAGTAGAGCTCACCGAAGCTCGCTTTGCCAGGGAAGGAGAGTGACGTCCCGACGTTGACGTCGGCGTCGGTTGCTTCGCTAGTCAATTGATCGGTAAACCCCCAGCAGCTTCGCGAACGACTTTATCTGAATTTGCGTGCAAACGAGGTTAGCCGCCACTACCACCCACTGCCACCCACTGCCACCCACTGCCACCCACTGCCTTCCTTCCCACAGCCTTCATGGTTCCTTAGTGGTAACAAACTTACTCGCTATTACATATATATTTATATATACTAGACGCTTCTCAGTTTGGTAGGACGGCATTGATGTTAAGTATGCAACTGCATATACGTACGAACGCGATACGCACACGATGCACGAGGTTCAACTAAACTGAGCCATTCCTTGCCTGGCTCCTTCTACGGCCATTCCTTTCCGGGACATTTTTATGACCGGCATTTTCGTTACCTGTGCCAGCATGACCACCCCTCGCCGTTACCGGGCGGTTCGCGAAAAAATCTGTACCAAAGATACGCCGCGTAAACAGCAGTCGGGAGGAAACGATTATTTATTCTGATGATCCTTCTCAGTGGGATTCTTTATATGCGGGTTGAGGCTTCTGTATCTGGAGGCCTTTGGACTCCGTCCCGTCCTTACTTTACCTCGCCTTCCTCTTTTCTCTCTTAACTCCTTCGTGCTTTCTTGTATGTGTAATTTTTTATCTCTTGATTCTTTTTTTTCTTCGTTTTTACTTCTGTATCATAGTTTGGACCGTTCTCGTCTCTCATGCTTTTTATCGTTAGCTCTACCTCTATTTTTTTATTCTCACCGTACACCGGTCAGAGACACTCGAATTATCTCGCTCTCTAGCGACGCTTCTTTGTCGACGGGAGATACGGAATTTTGATAAAAAAAAAAAAAAAAAGATCCCGACTGTATGGAACTGCCTTCCTCCTCCCCTCCATGTGTTTATACTTCCTGTTATTTGTGCCAGTCCTCTGCGTTACGGATCCTCGAGAACTCCGGCAAGAAATTGATCTCGAATTCATTATACGTGGACCCTGTCATTATCGCGAACGCGTGCAGTCATTACGAGGAATGAAGCAGCAGATTCTTCACAGTGGCCTTTGCGTACCGCGGGACGTTTCAACGTATCCCAAACGTGACACTCGGAAATTCTGTATAAAGGGACGAGGTGATTTTTATCCAAGCGTCAAGATCGCAGAGTCTATTCAATGCGCGTCTCTCGTGTGTGAGTTCCTTGCAGCGTCTAATTGCCAAAAGAGAACGGATATCACGTGACCTCGTGGGAAATCATATATGAGATTCGTGAAATTCACAAGGCGCGACGAACATCCTCAGAGAAATCAGAAGGATCATATAAGGTGTAAATAATGGAGTATCGCCCGTTGTAAATTAGTATATAACCTTACACCAGGACGAATTCGGCAAATTCTTCACTCGAGGATTCGCTAAGGATCCTGGCGCGCACGTGGCAAAATTGCGTTACGCGTCTCGCACGTGAAGAAACGGAGTTCCTAATAAACCCTGAATTCCAGGGCGGCGTGAAAAACGTAGCGAGGGGTGGTAACACGCCGAAGGCATTCGGACAAAAAATACTTAAGTGATCAAGCGGACTCTCGGGTGGCGTCGGGAGGAATGAGAATGGCCAACGGGAATGGGAATGCGGCTGAATAAGAAGAGAGTGGAAGGAATTATTGTGGACGAGGATGTGTAAACGGATGGAAGAGGATCCGACGTAGGAACGGGGGGAACGTGGAATATACCAGCGGAGGAAGAGTGCTAATACCTAAATAATTGCCGGCTGGACCTGATATGATTTAATAGCATCCCGTATAAGGGGAAAAAGCGGGACTGGCTTGCGGCAAGCAAAAAAGCAAGTCGCCTGTCCAGCGCTCGCGGCAGATAAACGTAACTGCCTCGCCACACCGAAAAATCTACGTTATCTCCCTTCAAGGTTTACCGTTACTCGGATCGCTATAATATATATATATATATATATATACCTTGGTTAGATATTTTTAAAAATTTTTCATTCAACAAATTTCACACTGCGGTATAATTATCAGCCATTTTTTATACTGGTGAATATTAATGTATATTCATTATGCATTTGCTTCGCAAAGTGATTTTCAAAGATAAACAACTAAGTTAATTGAGGTAGGGGTGCGGCACCGAGGTTTAGTTCAGATTTGATTTAAGTTTAGAATCTCATATACCTTTACGGCTTTATAAAGGATAAACGTGGTTAAGGCACTGTTCACTAGGAAAATTTTGTTATTCGGTGCAACGAGTTATCATTGAAAAGATGAACGCTTATCGGAGAACGTTTCTCATTTGTAGTATTATCCATGGGACTGGAAGGTGGGACTGTCTGTGAGTATTAAAGGGGTTCGATGTGAGAATGGCGAATATATGACTGGCAAAAGTTTTTTTCTATCCCGATGCAAAGTCCTTTTCATGGTTAGATCAAGAGCCTCTGGTTCGATGGGGAATGTCGAGTGGAGAAACACCCTTGTGCAAAGAGTTTTCTCCGGGGAGGCCTTTTCCATTGGAAAAGCTTGGAAAATGGGGAGTCGCGAGAGGTTAGCAGGGAGGTGTCGGGGAGTATCAAGGGGTGTCGGTCTGGTCGTCAGGGTAGGAAAAACGTTCATGCCAGACTAGTACAGTAAACTGGTAACCGTTAACGACGTTACATAACGGTAATAATAACTGGCTTAAGAACGAGCCAGATAAAATCTAGGTAAAACTATGTTAAATTCTGCATTTCGGCTGATCCCTATTCAGACGCGCATGCGCGCGCATGTAAATATGTGTCCCGTCCAGTTCATGGTCAACTAGGTCTATACTGCAGCCGAATCTGGTGTTAGCAGGTAATAATATCGAGTAACGACGACAGGTCAGCAGTTGGTATGGCTGCATGCACGGCCATATACATAGTACTATCTACTCGAGTGCATCCTTCTGATGCAAGTGCATCGGCACGTGTTACTCTCGAGATAGCGATATATGTACATAGCATAACCTGCGTGGTTCTCCCGGTAACCAAGTAAAGTATTCTATTTCCCTGGCGGCATCCTGGCGAGGAATGGGATTACCTTGTTTTGCGAATTTTCACGTAGTTTCGCGAAACGCGCATCCGAGCCAGCCGCTGCGCTTGGAAGATGCACCGATATTCTTCCCGGTGAAAATGAAAATCCTCGTGCGAGAACCTGGTTAAATTTCAAATCTGATGAAAATCTGCGGGATGTCTTGTTGGAGCGTTCCGAAGCACAAGCACTGGGCCCGAGCTTCGAATGCAAAGTGGTATACATGCGAGAGCGCAGTTATGCAGCTGTAACGACACGCAAATGATCTTCTCCGTACAATTCCATCCGCGCATTGTATAACCGCTTGTATATTACATTAGACCTTATTGCTGGGCGTATAGCTGGGACTTGCATTAGCGTCCTAGCAATGCAGGTATTAAGCATTGTCGCTACACGCTGCTAAGCTTGGATGAACACTGCAATCAAATCATTACGCTTCCAAGTCCTTTCTTGGCTCTTTAGATCTCCGGGCACAATGCTTGAATGTTAACAATAACGAGTTTTATTTGCATTTTGTTCTACGGTGTCGTTAAATGATAGTACTTTCATCGGCACTCGAGCAATATCACCCTATTATTGCTGTGCATTACCTAATTGAAAATTGATATACTATTATTGGAATGTCTTCTATTGATTAAGTTTATCGTAGGGTGATGGTATAATTTATTTAAAAATGTATATACAGTTATCGTGGAATTTTTTATCGATATTGACAAACTAGCTATATAAGAAATTGCCAAATTCAGAGTTCGAGAAGTTCGTCAAGTCTCGTCGAGGAGAGGAGCTGACGAAAGCTTCGGTAGGATTGAGGTGAATTTTGAGGAAGAAAATAAAGGAAACTGAAGGGATGACCCCATCTGGCAGGGGACCATGATTCCGATAACGTGCAAATGACGCGGACGTCTTTCCAGTTTCAAGATTGATCGTGACGCGGGTTCGGTAAGCCTTGGAGAGCGTAGAGAGAAGCCTTGGACCTGCCTCGGAGAAACGATAACCTCAAAGAATAGCCGATCGATAGGGCAGCGATCAGAGGAGAAGATGGACGGGGACTGGCAAGGTTCTGGTCATTTGGCAAAGATTGGCGATGATAGACGGTCGCCACAGAGGCTCAAGATCCCTTTGCCTGATCCGGAAAATAACCTGGCTAGATAAATATCATTTGTCTAGCTGTATCTATACCTGGTCAGTCGAGGATACCTTCATCCGTCGATAAGGAAATGATCAGTACCCATAGGTCATTCGCTGCATCTTCTAAAGATGCGTAATAATAAAATGTGCCATTTAGATAATCGGATATTAAGTTAGAATAATCTGCGATACTGAATAACAGAAGTAATAATGATTTACGAAAATCTTAAGTAAAACGTAAGAAACGAGGGTTCTGTGTCAGTAGGTAAATCCCTAGTAGTGATCCTGGGGTCATTCGTAAGGCTTATATCCGTACTTACACAGACCTTAATAGCGGGACTGGGTAATCCGGTCAGCCAGCGAACCTCTAAAAGGTGAGGCTGAAGGCTAATCTGAAATTGCTAATTCCGGATGGCTAATTCAATTAAGAGAATGGCTGGAGTTGGCGGGGTATGAGAAGGGTATTAGAAGCTTCCTTGATGTGGCTAGTTCGAATAGCGTTGGCTCCTAGCAGAATAGAACTCTGGCTATGCGGTAACTGCTGACCAGGGCGCAGAGCGCTTCGGTGCCTACACATTGGAATCATCACGTTCCCCAGGAAATCGCAGACTCACCCTCGACGATTCGCCCGTTCCGCACTAGAATATGCATGCAAAGTAGGAGAGTTATACGACGCGCATCGTTCCAAAGGAATTCGAAACGCTGGCCAAATCCGTCATTTGTTTGCAATCGATCCATCTACCCATCCATCCATCCATCCACTTCGTTCACCATCTATCTACCTACTCGCCCCTGTTCAGTCATCCATTCAGGTTTTCGAGTTTCCCAGAGAGAGGCTTTTTGGTGGTTGGCAACACAGCGATTCCTAGATTTCTCAAACCCAAATCTAAAGAGTTATCGTTCCGGTGTCGATCTTCAACAAACTGCCGTACATTTAAGCAGCCTAATATAACTCGGTCGTCAGAGTTTCGTTAATGATATTAGAATATCGGACAACTGATCCTCATTAAAAAGTTTCGATTAAAATAAATCCATTTAGCAAGGCGGTCTGCAGGCCGACGCGTACCCCTCCTCGGAACTGTCTCGTTTGCTCCGACGTCGTTCGCCAGAGTCGCGGAGGAAGTGAAGAAGAAGAAGAAGAGGAAGAAGAAGCGAAAAAAAAAGAAAAGAGGAAAAATCTAATTAGAAGTGGATTAAAATTTAATCACTCGCTAAAGGAATTTATCCTGGGAGCTATTGGTGGGTGGTGTCCTCTTCATTTAATTGTATCCTCTCTAGGTCGTCTCCTCCACCTCCTTTCCGGTTTCTCGGTATCGTCCTTTCACCCCATTCTCCAATTTACTCTTGCCCTCGTTGCTTTCTATTTTTTGTATTCTTTTCTCTCTCTCTCTCCCTCTGCTCCCTCCTCTCTCACCACTTCTCCACGTCCTTTACACCGTACCGTCCACTTCTTTTTCATTCTTATTTCCTCCCTACAGAGCAATTTACTTTGCATAGACATTAAACTACGTTGCTTAATCGACGAACACTCTCCACTCGACTTAAATGCTGCGACTATGTTGTATAGACTGTATACCCAATGACAATTCTACTCGCTGTATCTTTTGGACCTTCTCGTTCTGAAAGGTCCACTAGCTTTGGAGTCGCTTTCATTAGGTACAAGAGGCACTAGAACCAGGGCCACTTACCTTCAGCCCGAAGGGATGACCCGGATATTCGTTATACGTAAAATACAATGTACTGTATAGAGTCTAGCCAATTTACCATACTAGTAAATTCCTGGTACAGCAAACCAAAGGAAGAGGACGAGTCCATCCTTTACAAGGATCCAAAATGCCTCTATTTTTCCAGCTAGGTACTTTTCAAACTGAATGAGAGAAAGAGCCACCCTCTCGCAACTAGACTCTGTTTGCCTACCTAGATAAGATCCTATACCAAGTTGCACTGTTTACACCTGACTCGAGAAGTTACGTTTCTACGACTCGCTCTCGTTATCTTTCCCTTTTGTGGGCTTGGCTGCTACTTCAGAGGGGTGTAGTATGCTGTCTGACATTGCGTCATCGAGCAACCCTTTTACTGATATTGCACAGTGCTCCATGTACTAGATAAGACTTAGCTCTATAATCTGAACCTGATCTGAGTTATTTGCCTGCAGGTTATGATGCTTCGACCACGGGTTAGGCTGGGTTGTCTAGTTCAGCTATCGGAATAGACACCTGTCTATATCTATCTGTCTGGGTAGGTGCCTGCCTACGGTTGCATTGCTTGTTACTGTCCTGGCGTTACCTTGCGGTTGGTCGTTAATCGTCAGTGGGCATTTCGTCCTTGTGGGAAGTACGCGAACAGAGGGTGAACTAACTCGCTTCAGCTATCAAAGATTCAGTGGCCTCGCACGCACCTCTGCGGCTTGGTCCAACCTCGCACCAACTACCCCCAAACCTTAAACCGCTGCTGGGAGTCCGGTGCCGGAAACCTGGTTCAACCTCAATGCTGTTGGTAGAGTAACGTTTTGAACCATCCACTCTGGCTTCTCTACTACGTTGGGGAATCATTTAGATTGATCTGTTGGGATGAACTCTAAAACGTTCTAAACTTGACCCTTCAGCTGTACCTTGGAAATGGCTGTTCGCCGCGGGTTAGATTCGACGGATAAACGAGTAGTAGGTTAAAGGCTGTAATCTCGATCGATATACAAGACTACTTGACCGAATTTATCGTAATTTTTATTTCAGCCTATTTTGCGAAATTTTTTAGTTATCTACAGCAGATTGATTATATTACGTGATTTTGGATAGTGTTTCGGCTGCTTTGCTTTGTAATCCTACGAAATAAAGGAACGGACGAAATCCCTGGAGATAAAAGTACAAGGCAGGGTAATTAATTGACTGGCCTCTCGCTTCCTTAACAAGGAGTCTCAACCCTGCGACTTTCGGCTCCCTCTGCGCTGCTATTCGAGCCTAATGACATTTTTACCAAAAATCAATAATACAAATAACCTTCTCCCTTCGATCTCTTTTGTACATCCTGTAGTGCTGTATGTATATATATACTTGTATGTATACTGTATATACATATATATAGCTCAAAATCGTTCCTTCAATTTGTATTTCGCCTGGAAAAGCTCTCCCGAAGAATTTAAGAAAGACCATAGAGATTCGTTTTTCCACGAGTCATTAGTTCCAAATCCCAATGGCGAAAATTCAAAAATTTCCAAAGAGAAATCCTAAATATTTCACCCTACCTCGTCATTAATAAGCTTCTTTGTGTCACGAATAATTTATTATCCCTAAAAAAAAAAATCTAATCCAATACCAAATACAAGTTCAGAGGTCGCATGAATAATTTCATTCACTATTAAAATCTCGCCCGATCAATTGATTCCAAAAATATTTAAGTAACTACAGTGAACACAATCTGGCTGCTTATTTCGATTATCGTTACCCATATGGGCGGTACAATAGTTCCCAATAACCGCGTAAAATATAAATACGAGTGTGAAGGAATTTTAAAATTTCTTTAATTAAATTTATCAAAATTTATTTGAGCTATTTTCATAATGCTACTGGTTCACTGGTGGCGAGTGTTTCGAAGACCTTCGCGAGTATCCCTCGAGCAGATACTAAATCCCGTAAGTATTCCTGGGGACTTTCTTAGAACGTGGCAGGCCCGTCTCCAGAGCTTGTAATTACCTCGTCCTTTCTTAGGACAAGCAAAGCGGAATCGAAAGAAGTGCGTGGGTGGCCGAGCTGGAATACGGCACTGCACGTCACGAGGCGTGAATACATGACGGGCCGTGCGTGTAAACAGCCTGCAGCCAACTCGAATTAAATCTTGAGATATTCGCGCAAGGTACGTCGTTAATACTCCTCGTGATATTTGCAGAAACGAAAATGAAATTAACGAACAGGATGAAGTAGCGGGAAGGAAAAGACATAAAGAAACAATATGGATATAGTCTGATAGCTCGGTGTAGGACTGACAAAAAAAATAAAAGCTCACAGGAAAAAAGCCATTATTATCGGAGCTCTATTCGTTAGGTGCAGATATCTGCTCCAGGTGTAAATCTATATCTACGCAATGCCAACCTTTGCCACAGAAATATCTTGCAAACAGTCTCGCTCCCTCGTAGGTATTTTTCGACAAGGGTTGTTTAATGATGTTGAAAATAATAAACAAACGTTTCGGATACCACGGGCAATGCAAGCGCATCTACAGTCCGTTTTCTACGTACTACAGGGTGGTGGTAGGCAGGATAGGTAGAACCAGTGGTAGCTCGAATAATTGGCCATGGGCATACCGACGTTCCTCTGCCGAAAATAATTAATAATGCCAATTATGCATTAATTATGAGCGTGCTCCCAGAGCCGAAAGTTACCCAGGTGTAGGTACACGCTTGTACAGTGCTACCAGATTTCCGGGGTCATGCTGTATGTGTTTCATATGGTATTTCGTGCTTTAACTTATCCCAGACAGAATACTAGAAGGGAAATTTATATTTATTCGAGTATGCAATTTTTCTTTTGATCCGTGACGCTTCCTTTCTTTTTACCTATATTCGTGTATTTAAGTTATGAAAATTATGCTGCTCGGCTGCCTGGGCGGGATACTGTCTTTCTCTCCGGCGGTTCTGTTTATTTAAAATTCCGACCTCGTCCATGGACCCCGTGGGTCTCCGAGGTGTTTCCTACGCTAATGTAATGCAAAGATAAAGAGTCGAGGAGTACCTAACTACGGGGCACCGAATTAAGGCTAGAACTAAATTAAACGTGTCCCCGTTGAAGCGAGCTTAGCGGCACCCAATTATTTTCCACCGAAAACTCTTCCATCTTTGTCGTTTACCTTTGAAGCCTCGAGGAAGCCCTGGGAGTGCGCATGAGAGCGACGAATATTTCAAGGGCTCGTTGTCATAAGGGGCCCCCAGTAAAATATGTCGACCGCGTATTCCGGGAGAGATCGCGTGGCCGAGAATACGCGCCGGAATTTAATTACATTAGCCAATGAATTTCTTAGTAAATCGCGTGAGACTGATGTAGGATCTCGAGAAGGCGATATAGAAAGGCGCCGTTTCTTTCTTGAAAAAGAGATAACCAGAAGCTCACCCCGAGAACCAGTCCCGGTCTTGTTATATACTTTCGATTCGCCATTCACGCGAGAAACGTCGGTCGTTTCGCACGCGCATTCGGGATTCGCCGGGCGGCCGAAAAAAGTGATTAGGCTAATAGGCGGGATCGCTTCTGTTTCCTTCTTTTCACTTTTTTTTTTTTTTTTTCGACGAGTCCTCAAATTATTGCGAATGATCACGCAATTTTATTCCTATTTGCATTTTTTTTTTTTTTTTTCCTATGCTCACCTTTAGTATAGATATGTATATGTGATCGGTCGATAGTCCTATGATAAATATATGTACTACTTGCACCATAGGTGGTAAGTGCGCATGGGGCGGGATGCACTTATTATAGTGTCTAGTGTGTACGGACTGCGTATTGCTGACTATGGATATGCAATGGGAAAAGATTCCTGGCAATTGCTTTCGAGCATCTTCAATTCCACCGGCTACGTAAATGTTCCTTATTTCCTTGGTGCAATCGTTAAATGTTGATATCTTGCGAGAAGCGATGGAACGTAAACCTCGGTAAGTGCAACGTTAGTCGAGCATAGAAGCGCCTGGAGCGCTTGCAGTTACACGAGTCATATAGCACGGATGCAGACGCCGACGCCGACGCCACAGCGGAGAGCGATGTGACCGAGGAAAGAAATTCCAAGGGCAGCCAATGACCGTCTCTCATTTATCTTGGACTTGGGATAAGGTGCTCGACCTCACTCATTCTGAAGTTTCAATGTATCGGACATTTTTTTTTTTACTACGATTTCGAAATGAATTTGATATATCAAAGTCTTTCAATTTTTTATTGGAGATTTCTTAAGCACGTGATAAAAAAATCCCTATTGTACTACTGATTGCTAAATAATTTTATAATACATACCTCGAATTTCAGTAAAAAATTTTTTTGGACGAAAGTGTCATTTCTTGAAGGCTTTTCGGGGGGGGAGGGGGGGGGGAAGAAACACTCACTTTTCATTAAGCACTTTTCGAAATTTCGAACGAACCAAACGCACGGTTATGTTTCTTCGGAAGGTAGTGAACGGGTAAATTTTAAGGTTAAGCGGTCGAGGGGCTAAGAATTAAAGAAATTTATCTTTGTATATAGTCCGATGCTTTTAGAGAATGGAGCACTTTCGGTCCCCATAAAAATTTATATGGCTGTTTTTTTGCGCGCCTGTGCTCCTTCGTGTATTTTATTTTCTTCTTTTTTCGGGGCTTTTTTTTCGGATTCAAAAATACTTTAAACTCGCACAAATTTTCGAGTGTCCGTTCGAAAAATCGCGGTGGCCTTTTTTTTTACTGTAGGGAGAATATTGAACATTTGCGAAATAATCCTTTTCAATTCTAGCCTTGAAATCCTTGATATTAAGTCTCCACGGAAGGACAGAGAAGATACTTGTGGATTAACCCTTGGAGAATCGTAAAATTTTTCATACGCATATCGAGTACAGAAGCAGCGGCGCTGACCGCAATAAAACTTAAATTAAGATTAGACGGTTTCGCACACGGAATGTTTCCGCAAAGTTATATCCCTAAAATTATATATGTATAAGCGGCCGCTTAAAATGTGGTTTCTAGACCATTTCGAGGGACAAGCTAGATGAGAATGTTCGAAATATTATTCAAAATTCTTCGTCCCTCGTAATCTACTACTAAGGAGCATCCTGTAAAAATACATATCAAGGCACGAAATAAAACCAAAGAGAAAAATGGGTACACGAATTTTCCTAATTCTAAAACCCAATTGCATTTGGTCGTCGAATTTCCTCAACCTGCATTTAAGTAACGCTGTTTTATCACCCTGGGGAAAAAAGCACTGATCCGAGAAACCGAAACGTGAAAAACTCTTTGGGTACGACGCATTAACTTTGTAGGCTTCATCCCCGCGAGAACAATGTTCAAAAAGATTGCGTATCAAGGTCCAATTCCAATAGGGGTAAACGAGCGTGTTCCCATCCCTACTGAAGTTAGGGTCTTCACTCACCCTCATGTGTCCTATCATAGACATAGGTTTTAGTTGGATAAACGAACACGTAGTTGCCGTTAAAAGAGTCGATGGGTGACCGGTGGGTAGGAGTGCTAGAGATGCAGAAAGGAAGAGAGAGAGGGGGGGGGGTGATCACGATGGAGTGTAGAGTTCAGTAGTGCAAGGCAGAGAGAGAGAGAGAGAGAGAGAGAGAGAGAGAGAGAGAGAGAGCTAAAGAAAAAGAGAGCGAGAGGATGTGGTAGAAGCCTAAGAGAAAGGGGAATGGGGGTTACAAACGATCGAGCGAATCGCTGGCATTTGTCTCAGTCAGAATCAGAGATAAGCCAAATGAGGAATCGTTCTTTGAAAAACATCGGAAACGTCCGCAGAAGCTGACTGCAATTGCAGTTGCGATTTCTGAATCGATAAAATTGCCCTGATCGAACCTATCGAGTACATTTTTTTTATTGACGACCTACCCCACGATAGTTACTTTACGCAGGTTAGAAATATTAAGGGACAGATGTTTAGGGGTTGCTCGTCTTATCACTACTAATCTCCCTGTTCGGGTTAGAGTTCATTTCTCTTCCAGTTATCTTCGCGAGCCTGGTAGAAGGTTGGATTGGATCACGATTTTACCCTTTACTTAGTGTCTTCAGGTCTTCTGGGTCCACCTTGGCTGACTTATGCTGGCAGAGTTAGCCGTAACGGGATTTAACCCGATTACTGAGATCTTCTTGAGTTCTTCCCTTTTTAAAGGTTTTTATAAAGAAAAATAAAAAAGAAGAAGGGAAGTTTTCTTAATGTCTCCCTGGGGTGGTTCGCTCAAGGGGACCAGCGTTAAACCCCCTGCAAATGTTCTTCTCCACACTCTCGTCTTCTGCTATTCTCCTTCGATGCACTAACCCAAATTACGTCATAAGATAGAGCATCTAGGAGACACCTATAGTAGATGGTCTAACATATGAGGAGAGGAACATGTTAGGATCTCGTAGAATAATGTGCAAGGATCTTGGCCAGCACCTCGACTCCTGCACACGAGGATTCTCATAACAGGAACCAACGAGGAAAATGGATGTGAGATATCGGCGATTCCCGGAACATAAATCGACGTGTACTTACCGAATTGCTTCGGAATCGTTCCTTTATGTTCGCTGCTACCCACAAGGTTGGACTTACAGGTTTGAGCGACCTTTCGACCTCATCTTACAATGTGTTATAGGTGCAGTAGATTTTATGACGACACTGCAGCACTTGTTACTAAAAATAAGTATAACAAAAAAAACTCTAATACGTATTTTTTATAATTATCTTATATCTCGTTGGATAGGCAATTAATGTTGTGTCCGTAATTACATGGGGGATGATCGCATGGAAATTATTTTTTAGTTAATGACAAGTTTGATGAAATAAGAAAAGAGAAGAAGAGAGCTGCAAAGAGACGAGTAAATTTTGTAGGATGAAGCGTTGAAAAGAATTATTGCCAAGTGGTCGTTACGAATTTTCGAAATTTCGGATTATATCCAAGTCGGTCTTAAACCTGGCAGCGACCGGAAGCCGTGCAGCTGCACTTCCGTGATGCACAGATGGGACCAAGAACCACATCGGTTTCGCGTTGTACGTGCATGGAAAATATCGGACAGCTCCGACAAAACATTGGACTCACAAATAAGTGGGAGATGTGTCGTGTTGTGCCTGGAAATATACAAGTGCTGTTTATCCAGGAAATTAGATGAGGCCAATGGCGCGAATTTTGAATTATTTAATTTTCCTTGATTACTGACAATTCGTAAAGGTGCATTCCCATCGACGTCAAGTGACAGTAATACAAGTATTTCCTAATGGGTACGACGCCAGAGGAACCGTCGTGGCAGTAGAAGAGTACTCGTCAAATTGAGACTAGATCCCCTGGACGTTTAGGTCGAACCGAGTTCAAAGGATTTTCTATACGTGAAATCCTGGAAACTATTCATTGCTGATAGGTATCCCTTTGCAGCAGCGATTGATTTGTCTGCGAAGTAAAACGCTCTATACGCGTTGCCGGCATTCCGCAGCTGTGAAATGAAACTCTGGAAATTCCGAAGCCTTTATTAAATTGGAATTTAATTGTTCTCTGGCCTCGCTCAATTACGTTTGTCTAAATCGGTATCGTGCGACGTATCGATGAAAATAACTGAAACATATAAAAACTACCATACCACAGTAGACTCTAATAATACAAAAAAAAAAAGGATATTTTTTATAGCCGGGTCTGACGAAAATAGCACTGTGTATGGTTATGTATAGCAGAATTTTTCCTTCATTTCGGAAACACCTCGTACAACACTCCCTGGTAAGGAAACCAATCGCTGGTAGATTTCTCTCTTTCAGTTTCGGTCGAGAGAAAATTAAGAGGACAATAAATCGCTGGTCCCCGTTAATGCCATTGCGTAGCAAGCCTTGACGTCTTCACGAGCAGTTAACCGGCGAATGGGTTTGCTGGTCTAATGGCGAATAGCAAATTCTATAAGGCGATAGCATTCGCCGTTGTCTTATCTTAGAAGGAATGGGAGTTAGGGACCCAGCCTGGTTCAACCCGATGTTTTGCTCATTCCAAGCCATTTGTGTGGTAACTGTTCGAATTAGGATCAGAGCAGAGATCGAGAAGAGGCTGAAACCAATCTTAATCTATGATATACCGTGCTTCCCCATAGTACAGGGTCCATTCCAGAAAACACAATAGAGTGCCTCTCAATGCTTGCAGCAAGCTCTGAACAAGGTCTCAATATTTTTTTTTTTTTTCCCCCGGAGTGTAAGACTATTTGGTGAATGGTGCGTGATGACCTACAGTAATTTTATTAACGAACTAGAATTTTTGATTTCAAGTAATAACAGCCGATTTATAAGATCTACTATAGCAACCTGGGACTATTGGGCTTATACTGTAGGAGATAAAAACAGAAACATATAATAAAATGAAAGTATTAAAAGGGTCGTACATTGATATCCAGCGTTAACGATCAGAAATAGGATGTGGCGATGAGTATATAGAAATGATAGAAACGTCACTAGGCAATAGTAAATATCACTTTTGGTCTCTCCGGGCGTAATCAACGCAGTCAACTGAACAGCTCGCAGTCTGCTTACACTGTGAGTGCCGTTGGATGAAACTCTCTAATGCATCTCTATCGTAGAGACGAGTTCGGTCTATTCTGGCTTAATCTAGTTTAGTCAATTTTGCGACTCAGTCGTGTCTGGTCCACAAATCAAAGTAGCAAACCCTATTTCTGAATGGGAACTATAGTATTGCGGTGTTTAATTATTGGAGGAAATATCTTACAAAGCGATTAGGATACCGAAGCAGCATCCGTTTCGTAATCAGCTCGGGACTTTACGATGATACCTTGGAAAGCAGGAAATTCACATTGATCCCATGAAAGACTTGAGTAGCGTCTCTGTGATAAATCAAAGGATTCAATGATTCATCCGCCGTTCTCTCTGTGTTGGTACGCGCGACGCAGTACCAACCCAACAGCAATATACATTCACTGGCTGACATACCGCGACGGTTATTGCCAATATCATAGCCCATGAATCCGCGTAGAGCTCCGAAAAATTTGACCTTGCATACTTGAAGGGCGCTTTTCTGACCGCGAGGGAGAGAAAGGACCAGAGGCAGAAGAGAACAGTTTACCACGTGGCGGTGGTTCTTCCCTTGAATGCTCGTAGATCAAGCCAATCCTTAATCAACGGTTAGCGGCTATTACGTGTGGGGCGCGTGACTCTTGATAAAGGACCTCGTTTTTATTTGGACTATCCCATGAAGATATCTACCCAGTCTCCTATATTATATACGGTGGAACACGTTGCGCTATCTTCTATACTAGGTATATACATATACGCAGCTACCAACCCCCCTAGCTTCCCTACTAGCCTAGCTAAAAGAGGGAATGAGAAAAGCGTCATCTTTAGTCCTCCATTATCATCCATCCTGGGTCCAGTTTCCAAGCAGAGTCAGCCCCTCTAATCCAGCCTTAAGGATAGAGAATGGTACGGATGCACTGTGGATCTCGAAAATCTTTTCCTTTGCATTTCCATTGGTACCAATCTTATGATATTTCCAGAACGTACCTGTGCAGGACATGACCCCCCCCCCCCCCTAGTATCACAATGATTGGTCACCGAAATGAGAATGTAAATTTCTTGACAAGGAAAATTGCCATCGTGACCATTTCTTAGGTTCTTATCTACGAGGGTTAACATGCTTTTCTCGAACTTTATTTTACCTATGTACATTCACAGTAGAACACAGATCGATCAGGCCAGGCGCTCGTTTACATTTTATGTATTCGTCATTGCCAACTATCCATTTGGCCTCTGCTGATTTTGCCGTTTCGCATAAGCGAGACAAAAGCCAAGGCTGCGGTCCTATGACGGACTCCGTGGGACAAGGATCGGGCGTTCAATTTAGTAGATGAATCGTGCAACGGCGACCTCGCGTCATCATTATAAATCACGACATAATTACACGACCACGTACCAGGGATGCAAGGGATACTCCCGCCCTCTTTTACCCTCCTCATTTTCACTCTCGACATTCAGATTTCAGCTCCTGGTTTCCCTTCTCGAATTTGCTTTACGGAACTTTCCACCAATCCCCTGATGCTTATGGGTTTTACAACCAGTGTCCGGTAGCCGCTACGATCAGATCATTAAGGTGACTCTGGATTATTAAGATTGATAAAGGATCAATTTTAATCGACTGTCCGATATCTGCCTTATCGATATTCTATTTCACGTTGGCTCTTATCGATATTAATAAAAAGTAAAATTTCTCTACCTTTTCTTCCCTGCTCAATGGAAAATCGTAGTCAGCTTGTTGGACAAGATCTGAATTGATAAGATAGCGAAGGGCGTCTCTAAGTTCTACGAAGAATTATATTACCGGCCGAAATGCTCCCATACGTGATAGTGCTCATTTTTATGGGGTACTCGGGGCGCCCGTGGAACTCGTTGCGTTACGTTGTTGCCGCTGCATTTTATACCTTCAGTTCGCGCACTGTACCGTGATATCTACCCGGTGTCCCGAGCACTTAGAAACCCCTTGCTGTCCCATTGGCTTCCATACATCTATACCCTTTACAGCTAAACCCTTAACTGCAGTGTTTCTTAATACAAAAAGAGAGGAAAAAAAAAAAACAATCGCATCAACCACTGGCATTCGGAAATTCACATTGTCACAGAATTACGTAAATGTTTTTGTTTATATATAAAAATTCATTTTTTTTTATCTTCTACCCTATCCACTGTTCTATTCCTCTCGCTATAACTCATTCGCATGAAAACCTGTATCTATTATCTTCTTCTTTCATTTATTCATCCATTTGAGTCTTTTAGCTCCGTATATAGGAGGGTCATAAAAAAACATTGTATTTCAATGCTCGTTAAAGAACACCTTGGCTACCTCACTGTCTCTGCGTCTACGTATATCCTTCGGCCGGTTTGCATCTATGCGATCGATCGTTTTCTCTAGTTATCGGACGTAGTGCACTCACGGGTTGCTATGCCTCCAGGCAGAATTCTGCCATAAAGATATTATTGGCATTCCGTACAGCCAGGGTCCGTACCTGCGAGTCTTTTCTTTCTTTCTTTCTTTCTTTCTCTGCGCTTCCCCTTTAAGAGGTTCGTGTCGTTCTACACTGATATAACTATATATATGTATATATATAAGTCGCTGGTGACATAAGGTGCAACCATACATACATATATAGTCGACTGGCAGGTCGCTGATCTGTCCAGTGATTGAAACCAGTATCCGACCCAAGTTACGCCAAGGCAACGATTCGAGTTCACCCAAGAAATGATTGATCGATATTTTTCGCAGGCTGATAAGGCATCGATTATTTTTTTATTTACACTATGAAGATTTTTGAACACACCCGTTCGCAATTCCTTCTCGGCGAGAATGGCATCTGTTCGTTGAAACGTAAAAGGGTGGTCTTAATTTTGTCTACTCGACAGAAGGGACTACCGTATTTTGCGAAATTATTTCGAAACGAAGGAACTACTTCTGGGCATCTAGAAATTTTACGATCGAGTACTTCGAGGCTTCTTGGAATTTCGAGACTTGCAGGTTCGTTAAACTCTGTCCGGAAGCCTGGTTTGTTCCTTGAACCGGAAGTGGATCCGACTGGGTTCCTGTCGACATTGCCAATGCGCGAGGATCTCTAATTTCCTGCTGTTGTAAAATCAGTAAAGAAAATTTCTGGAGATTTATCTTTTTTTTTCTTTCTTTTAATGGTATCTTGCGCATCAATCTCTGTAGCTGTACGAGTGGGAGCTCCAGTGCTCTCCGTGTTGTAACGGGTGACGTTGGCACCGATTTTTATCGGAAAAGAATCGGCCATTTCTTAACGCTACCTACGACCGGAAAGACTCGACGTGATGTAGCCATCACGGATTTGATTCTCAGTTTAAAACGTTGAGGAAAGTAGCTCTAAAAAATCTACCGTCTCAGCATTCTCTTTCCTCGCAGTGAGCTATTAGCCGACTACCCCATCTTTCCTGGGGCTTTGCTATAGACATGAATTTTTCTGTCACCTTTTTCTTTCCTCGTCTTTATCTTTCGTCTTACGCGAACGGAAGAAAACCAACGTTGCTCCGTGTCAGGCAGATATAGATACCGTACCGACCCTTCGTCGATAATCAATAATTTGAAATCGGATCTCGTCGATCGCAAGTTACATTCTCTGGATTGCCTGCTGTACCAGCAAACCCGCGACCGACCAACCGAAATTATTTGAAAACCGATAGGTTACGCTGACGAGGCAAAATTTGACTTTGCCAAAAAAAAAATACATATTCACATTACACTCAACGTGGAAATTATTTTGCTCTCGGTTTTCTTTTCTCTTTAACGTATTATTTCGCTCGTTCGATTTCCTCGTGTATCACACTATACTCTTTCAATTTTATTTTAAAATTCTTTACTTTTATCGAACATCGATTTCACAGTTCATACTTTCGTACCGAATGACAGAATTCAAAGAATGTCATTTAAATCGATAGATAAGAATGTTAAATGGCCGTTCTTATTTTCACGGTGTTTGTACCTTTTACGAGTAATAGGATATCGCATACTCATATCCTTGAACATATTCAGGTAACAGGAGCTCGAATATAGTATACATTGATTGTAATAAAATTGATGTAAAAAATTATAAAATCAGGGAACATTCTCAAAATACCTATAAGCCAGGTTCCCTATTCAAAATTCTTCGTGCATCCCATAATCCTTCCCTTAATGTACCGTTATGCGCAGCATCCCAAAGTCTGTACTATTTTGTCCAGGAACCTCCCGCCAAAACCGCAAGATCCTCCCAAGTTTCAGAATTCCTGTGGAGAGCCATGAGATCCACTACTATATCCAGCTCGAGATAACATTCATCTGGTTCTGCCATGGTACGTAACATAGTGAGGTAGGTCACGCTCTGTTTTTGTGTAGCGAAAAGTGGATCAAGATAAATGACCCTAGAAACATAACCAGTGACTGCTTTAATTCATACGCGAACCTCCAGACACATCGCTATATACTTACGTTATAAAAATTTTTAATTTTCAAAAATTTCTTACATGAAAAATTATATGGGCACGCAGTGTACCAGGTTTAGTATGTCTAACGTTTTCCTTTTACTTTGTTTCTCAGGTAAGTACGTGAATCTTCGTTCTCCGATTTAGAGTACGTACACAAAAGTTTGTTGAACCCGCAGAAAACTTCTTTATCGTGTTTAACTGTACTTAGGATTTCGTCTTGTTTTCTGTTTACCTTAAAGCTCCAAAAATTGTAGTCGACCAGTTCCGGGTATCTTATTACTAGCTCACGGTAAAGCCAACAGATTCTATCCCGACTGTACCAGCAACGGCTGGATTCTCGTTGGCGAGTGTCGATAGATCCAGGGAACATTATACGAAGAGATTCCCGGCAGTACGTTATAAGCGGAATACGCGGCTTCAGAATTCTTTTGCTCAACACTTCATAAATCGCAGGAGACGTTCTATCGTGCGATCGGTGCATTGGGCTCTGCGTGTAAATAAATAAAGCATGAAATAGTATCAGTCCCATCGCTGTTTCTTGCGCTGGGTGGTGACCGTCCGAGGATGGTGCCATTAATAACCGAGAAGCTGGGACTGGACCAGTGATTCTGCTATTAAACATATCATACAGCATTTTCAAAGTCAGAGATTCATATACTCCGAACGGGAAGGACTATATGTATATATCTAAGGTACCATTATAATATACAGGTAGTTCGAACTGCAATCGACAAAGGGAAAAATTCTGGATTTGTTTCAACAAAAATAGTGAATTAAAAAAAAAAATATAATTATCGTTCCGTATATAAGTTGAGCAAAAATTATGTAAGAAAAGTCAAATGTATCTTGAAAAGCTCTGTACTTTTAATTCGAGTCGTTTAATTCTTAACAGCTGTTAAGGAAAGTTCTTTGCGTGTAGCAGCCGGTTACGTAGGTCGGTACACGCGCACGTTATACCAGTGACGTAGATACGTTACAACGAAGCACTCGAGAGGTACTACTGGTAGCATCGTATATGTCAAACGTGGTAGCTAAATGCACTTATCGCTCTCCAGCATGTATTTAACCGGTCATATTTGCACTCAGCGTGTGCCGTTTCCAAGACGCTAGCGGTTCACGTGCGAATTACGAGGCCGCGAATTAGCGTGCGAAGTAGCGATAAATCCTGGAAAGGAAGGCGCGAGGAGCTTGCGCTATTTGCTTAAGGTATAGATATAGATATAAATCGAGAGGAGTTCGGATGGGGTCAGTTGAGCGAAAAGGGACTTTCCATAAACTGAGATTCAGCAGGACACGTTTATATAGTAAGTTCGATCGGTAACCCATCAAGGAGTATCGGTCATTCCGGAAGTGATAGTACTCGAAAAATGTGCTGGTTAGGCGAGCAGGACTTACGATCCTGGCTCAGCTAGGACATAACGATATTGTATCCACCGCGTCATGGAAGGTCCGGGGTACCATGGTTATATGCAATGCCATGCTACATCGCCGCCGTAGACATATACTGCCGTCTGGATATCCGAACAGAACAGAACAGAACATATAGATGTATAAATCAAGCAGGGGTACGTTGATAGAAGCAATAAAGAGTCGGGAATGGGAATGGCAAAGAGAAAGAGTGGTCGGGGCAGGGTGACGGGAGGACGGAGAAACTGAAGGTGGAAGGTTCCTTGCCGTGGTGACGTGGGGTGGGGGGGGGGGGGGGAGGAGGTAGTTGGCGGTAGGTTCTGGTAGGTTGGTAGGTTGGTAGGTTGGTAGGTTGGTAGGAGACTTATATTACGTTGGGCGCAGTTCCACTGTTACTCGAAGAATTTGGACGTAGGCTAAGACCCAGGGAGAGACGAAAGTCCAGCAGTGGGCGAGTCGAACAACGGCTGCCAAATTAATGGCGGCCTCGGACCATTTCTCCGTTTCTTACGTTCGGCGCAACCCCTTGTCCACTCACCTGGCGATATTGGAACAACCACCGAATTACCGATAAATAACTCATTATTGAGTTATCGTCGATTCTCGATACACTGCCGAGTTCGTTTATCCTTCTTTGGGTTACCTTCGATTTCTTCGAATCCTATACCTGTGCCGTGTATTGATTTAAGTTATTGATAAACGTTCGGAGCTATCGAGCGCCACGGAAGAAAAAGGGACACGTGATTATGAGTGATATTGGGAAAGGTGATTGACCTGATTTATGCGATGGAAAGACAGATACGCTTTAGGAGTGGTGCAAGAGTGACCTGGAGCTGATGCCGTGAAATCAATCAGTATTCAATCAGGTTTCTCCTTCTTCATCCCTTGGATGATCCTGGACCCCTGAGCACTTTCGTTCCCGTGGGAATAGCCTGTCGCGCGTCTTGTATATCAATTAGCCACCATCCAAGGTCTCAGGTCTAATCTTTAAGAAACGTCTTATCCACGAGGAAGTCACATACTGACGAGTTAGGAAGTTTTTTCAGACACCAAGTATCGTTTTCCTCCGATCCAATGATATCTGCTGAAGATCTATGGGCATCTAGATACATGTGTACCTCACGTATGTATTCTCTAGATCCTGGATGCACGTTCATTCTAAGTATCTATCCTACCAGTATAGGTACTACGTACCGATAGCTAATGGGAGTCACATACTAGATTTACACGAGTCAGGTTATATGGTATCTTGTAAGATCAGCGACCATAAAGAAAGACTCGTTACGATGGGATTGGTCCATTAATGAATTTAACGCGGATGGACGAGCTTTGTGTGTCTCGTCATTTATTCCGATAAATTTAATAATATTATATCCTGGCAGAAAAACATTTTTTTTTTTTCTTATCTCTCGTACATGTTTCCACATTTTTTTCCTACCCTTTCACCTTCCACGGTATCCCTTTAGATATAAGTTCCTACTGCTTATATCTATTCGCCATACTGTTCTACGTGTCGCTAAACTCTTACCAATATCGAGAAGAGACACCCGTTATACGTATAATCTACCCTAGCTTTAAACGATAGGTTCCGATCGGTAGCTTCCAGAAGACGGTAGAAAGGATGGACCAATGTTTCACACTCCATCTCCTGCTACTCTTGAATAGATTCTCCTTGCTTCTAGCGGCTGACTTAAATCTTGCCTTCTTCCTACTTTCTTGCTACTCTTTATTTCATTTGGCTTTATGTCTATTCGCTTTCTTTATCCAGCCTTTACACTGGATATCTCGTCTACTACGTTTTTACTTGCCTACCTACCTACCTGTCCATGCTTACTACTTAATGCTGCTATTTCTCATCCTAGGAAATTATTTCCTGGCAAAATAATTTATGCTTCATCAGTGAAAATCCCTGAAGGCAAAGTCTAATGGGAAAGAAAAAATTAATTTTTTAAAGAAACTATATTAGTACGTCCTACCAGGATGGTAGACACGAGTGCAGTCAGTTCGTAAACAAAAAAAAAAATGTAGGAAGAATTTACGTTACGAAGTTAGAGAAATTATTGCGATATCTAAAGTCGCCTTAAAGTGTGATACTGCATGACAGAGTTTGAATGGGATTGGGATATAAACTGTCTGGATGTAGATTCTAAAGTTTTGTAGATCTCTTGGATGTGATTCGAGTGCCTAAGAAAAATTTTTTCTTCATTAAAAGTGTCGAAAGTATTTGCAAGGATATATTTGGTGGATACTGTAATTCTAAGTAATGATGTCCTAAATGATTCATCAATATAACGAAGTTGCGCGCGCACGTTCAATTAACATACCTCCGAGCAATTGTCCATATGATCGTTATATAAATTCGAAATGCCTGAAACAGCAAAATATTCAATTAATGGTACGAATGTTGAGCAACGCCGTAAAATTATATGTATATACGGGCTAGCTAATTAAAAGTAAAAGAGCAATTAACGTTGCGAACAATGAGGTGCAAGGACGCAGGTAGCGTTGCAACGAACGTTCCACGAATTGGTTATTTTCCCAAGATGTTTTGACGTAGGCAATTGTGTACGTCAGCCGCAGATATTACCATTGTTATGATTGCTCTCTGTTTTCCTACTCCTTGGACGATCTTCTGCCGCGGTTCCTTTTATCCGGAAATCAAAAGACCATCCCTACCAAATGTCTCTTTAGATCCGTTTGATCATTTCGCTTTTTTAGTACCAGCCAAGAATTCGCTGTTAAGGATCTAACAAGATGACGCAATCCCAGCTTAAAAGATTCCTCTATACTTCATTCAATATTAGTACTGAATTTTCTATATTTCTCAAGCCCGTTTCCTGCTGCTCTATCTCTTCCTTTTTAGGTGCTGCCTTCGTAGCGCCTTCTGCCTTAGATCCTCTGCTCCTTTCTCGACACTGAAAAAGTTTGAATCTCGCAAGGGGAGCTTCACGGGAACTAAAAACTTTCTCATCTCCGAGCGGAAACGTTAGACAATACCCAAAAAGAGTATTGCCAACCGCGAAAGCGGATACTGCGGATTCCCCCCCTCCAGGACTAGAGAAGAAAGAAGAATTCCATATGAGCACACCGGTGATCGCGTACTTACGGTAACTTGACGAGTCCTCAAATGCCTTGTTGATTTATTTACAGGGATATAAAAGTCACAGGATCATTTGCAAAGCCAACGGCTGGACAAGAGCCTGAGAATCCTTTGCGAGGATCCCCGATGTCCAATACTAAAAATTCTTTAACTTCTTACTCAGTCTCGCAACAGGGTATCCGACCTAGCGGTTGGACAGCAGTGATCGTCCCTGCCAGGAATTATGCTTGTGAACAGGGAGAGGAGCATCTCCAGGAACAAAACAAGGAAGGACTCATCAGTTAATGGAGGACGCAATTAATAACGCCCGAGTCGTTTATCACTCCGATGCGACTTATCCCGAGTCTCCTGTATAACGTGGTTCTATAGATACCTTGGAGCACAGTGTTCCCTTAGCAGGACGCGAAGTAACGGCCAGTCGTCCCAGTAGACGCTACACGTCGCGACGCCGCCGGCTTTTCGTAATATACTCAAGGTACACCGTAATGAAGGTGTCGGACCCAGACAAGACCTAGCAGTGACCCCGTTATGGGAATGGACCAGTGTACTGGGGACATGCCTGGCTACTCGACAGTCTACCAAAGGGTGTTACGAGACACATAGCCATAGGGCAGGTAGGATCAATTAGATAGAGAAGGGTGACAATGTTAATCAAACTTGTAAATAAATTAAAATTTTTTTTTATCATCTGAATTTTTCATCATTCTTCTTGATCTCTTCAGATCTAATCTTCCTAAGAACATGTGTAGGTGGTACCTTTAAATCGAATGCCTACGATGCTGGTTACGAATCTAAAACGTGTAACAGGTGTAATTTCACGTGGTAAAGGAGTATCAGAGATATTTGAAATCGCAGAGAGTCTCTTTTACCTAGGATTTCATGGAAAATAAAACTGTACCCGTTTCCCTATATATAGAACCATTGAAATCGTTAATCCATTCGAGTAGCCAATCTCGCGAATGTTTCAGAACTCGTGGATTGTGGTCCACTCGTAGATTGGTATATACGAGAGCACCACTTTGTGCCTCGTGTCAATTTACGAGGAAATTTCTGGCTTTACACAGTTAGAGAGTGAGAGCGAGTGAGAGCGAGAGACAGAGGATCGTTTTCCGTATACGGGATTGTTGCGTTACGTTATTTTTTTTTCAATTTTTTTTTTTTGTTTTGTTTCTAATTCATTTACCATCAGCTAACTACACTGCCCAGGTATTCCGACGTTTTTTTCATAAAAATTCGATGGATTTCACAAAACTGAAGCTATATTCAAAATACCAATTTCGAATTTCATTCGTTACTCTAAATTCGTAAAGATTAATTTCCTCGACCCCCCCCCCCTCCTCTCCCCTTCGTCCTATCGCAATCCAGGCTCGATCCAATTCTCTAATTAAGCCATTAAATCGTCTCGAAACGAAGCGCGTGTTCATTCTGTATGCCTACTGCTCAGACTTACAACCAATCATTTCGTAACAGCCGACTTCAGATACCTGCCCATGGGTTTCTGTAGCTTTCCTCATGTGCCAAGGGAGACTTAAGAAATCGGCAAGATGTCCACCCCCCTCCCCTCCCTTACCCAATTGGTCGTTCGGTTGGCTGAATTGCTCGCTAGCGCATGAACGGTGTGCGGTGGCTTGTAAACCGATCATACAAATTAATGGTTATTACTCGAACATCATGTCGAAGACTGTATCGTCCGGGACAAGAGTTAGTAACCCAGCATAGAGGCTAAAGCTCCAAAGACTCTTTTACCTGTTCGTCAGTGCAAAAAGAAAACGTGGAAATTTTTTTTTTTTTTCAATTATCAAGTAACTATACGATAAATACTTTTATCAAGTTTTAAAATCTTTGCGAATACTTGGATAGCTATATTATCGTGGTTGGTAGCAATCTGCAATCTAATTATCAATTAGTTCTGTTGCACGCTCTTTATCAGTATAAAAAAGTGTGAATTCTCCCAAGACGTTTTATTGTTTATTCTCAGCGTCGTTACGCTCCGTCCTCTAAGCTTCTCATTCGCTGTCTCTTTTTCTCTCTTACAGTCGCCTACCAGTTCCTCTTACCTGGTCAGGAGGTACGGCTGGATTAGCTCTTTCCGCGCCAAGACACAGCCTCTCTTCACTTGGCTCTCACGTATTGAGACATAAAATCGATAAGTTTTTGCAGCGGCTACTTAACCTGCTCCCCGAGCGTCTGGTTGAGAGGACTCAACCCGCTCGTATATAAGATGATACAAGAAGTCTTGTCTCCTGCGGTATCCATACGTGATGCACACTTGAGGGAATCGCGGATGAAGTGTTGATGAAGTCCGACGGGTATCGGTTGGCAGTAGTGGTAGCGGGGAGTAGTTATCGCGAACACGTGAAGCGGATATCAGAATATTATCCGTGTATATATATATATATGTATAATATTATATATACATGTATAGAGTAGCGGGTAAGAGTTACCAGGAGCGGAAGAATTTATTGCCGCTTGCGGCTTTGGCTTCAATCGCGGCTTATAAAGACGGCAATTATCGTTTTGAATTCAAGCGTTTGCTACGGCTTTCGGAAGAGGATGATCCGGCTGAAGTTACAGAAATTGGGACTGATGCTTGGACGAATATCAGTGGGAGGATATGCCGAAGACGCGGCTCCTTGGATCCTTGCATATGGACTTTTTGTATTTCTTTTTTTGGTCCCTTGTTACCTGTTTTTTTTTCTTCCTTCTCAAAATCCTGCTCCGCCCTGCCGAATGGATACGAGTGGCACTCCGTGCGGACGCTAATAACGTTCTGGTATACCCAATCTCTTTCCATTTATCATTGTTATCGAATCAAGCGGAGATCATTGAAGCCGGCAGACACGCAAGCTGCCGATTCCGCGACGTTAGCATCGTTATAGATCGATCCGGTGCGGCCTTTGTTTCAATTGAGAAAAATCGGTCCTCGTATTTCAAATTAATTTCAGAGCGTGCGCGCCCTCTTCTTACGTGAGAAGCTCGAGCGGCGATGGGAAAGAAGAAGAAAAAAAAAAGGCTCTCATGTTTGCCAGTCGTAAATTTTTAGCTGCGAGAGCGCACGGCAATTTTTTTGCGCCTCGCGGTTAATCTGCTCATCTCTGCTACCCAAATTGGCTTGAGTAAAACTAATGCTGGACGTGTTATCAATTAGGAACATTATAGATAACGGCTAGACGCTTGCCGGGCATATTTGACATATTTTATATATTTCGTGCTACAGAGCTTTCGATCGACGGATATAAAGCGCTAGTTATTCTTACACGAAAATTTGTTGAAATATTTAATATTTATTGTTCCTATAATTATTTATCTTAATTCCTTAAGAAATGTTGGTTCGGTCGATTTTAATTAATTTTTTATTCGAGTCAAATTTTTTATTGTTCCGTGTCGCGATTTTTTGTTTTCTTTATACGAAATTCCTTGTTCTTTCAACTTACTCAAATCCGTCCGTAGTTGTAGGGAGGCTGACCGTATCTTCTTCGCAACGTCCCGACCCGTGGTACGGGATAAGATACGACCAAGAGTGAAGCGAAGAGCAGTGGTTAGCCTCGCTTAGTTACTTGCGAGCGAATGAGCGAACGTAGTAAATATATTCTTATCTATCCGCCAAAAAGTTCAGGCGAGCCGCTAATTAAAGGTATAACCTTCCCATCGCTCCTCCCTCCAAACCTCCAGCAGCCTCGTATTCCGAGCTGTTACGACGTGGTGAGACTAGCTCAGTCCAAAGGCTCGAAAGGGCGGCTGTACGCTTAACCGAGACTTAGAATTTATTATAAACGAGGGCGGTTAGTAGCTCGATGTAGCGTGCTATGGGGTTATCAAAACCCTGTGGACGTAGCCATACAAGGGAGCTACGCCTTCGTAGCAGCTATGAAGTTCCTTGTAAATTCCCCAAAATGTCCACTTTTAGCCCACTTTTGGTACCCTAAGACTCCGTTGCCGCTTTCGCTATCAGAACCTTGGAAAAAGCGATTCGCTGTTTCTTACCGAGTATATTCTTTAATGAAGGAACTCGCTAACGATCTCATAGTTACGATAAATCTACCATTGTATTTCTTTATGGTTATCGCGAATTAGATCCTCTCGTTGATTCCGTTTTGTTTTCGTCCTACCGTAGTTACCAAAATAGACTATGCCGTTCTAAATAAATATATTATAATTTAGCGAAGCAATGGGCTGCGAGGACGTGCTTTAGAAAATTCTTAAACGAACCTTCAAAGTCACCACTATAAAGTTCACATTAGATTAATATCACGTTAATGATAACTTTTTATCTTATTTTTAAATTTACTCATCAAGCATCCCCTACGTAGGTACGGAATATTCGTAGAACATTCTGATTCGCTACGCGAGAATAATTTTATGCTATTCCATTATCAATCCGAAACTAAAGGATTCCTGTTTCTCTATAAGGTCGTCGAGTTAATAAGCCCTAGGCTTATACTGCATCCTTTATAACGCATCATGGAAGACGAATTGGTTAATCCTTATTTGCACGCTGTTCTGGTTTTACGCTCAAGTAGGAAAATTACTCTGCCGCCTCAACGAGCAACTTACACGTAACAAGTTCATTGAGATGAACTTTTACGCCGGTACGTTATTGGCTAGACTCGTGGTAAATTTACATTAGCGTTATGGTGTACAGTATAAAAAGTCATGAATGGAGAAAAACGACAAGCGAAGAACGTTACGGGTAATTTCATTGAAGATTATGCAACAAAAAAATACTGGATTTAATTTGTATAACATTAATTTTTTTTATTAGGCTCCCAAATACATCGATCAGCCATAAAAATAATTTTATTGATTCTTTCACGTATCTATCTATTTTTACTTGAGAGTAAAGTGTCCCCGTGTCCTTATCAAGATTTATCAATAAATAATCGTATTACAGAACAAACATTCATTCAGTATAACAAATGTTTACACTGTGATTTAAACCGCAGTGCTGTCTCCAGTATTCTTATACACGTGTAGCAATTGAGATTTAGAACACATAGGACACCCCGTATGTTACAACGCAGCAGCTTGTATCTCTTTGGCATTAGATGTACCACAGGTTAAGTGATCTACGAGCTTTTAGCACGCTCTCGCAGTCCGCGCTTACCACTGGCATACGTCTTTTCCACGTGGCTCGATAGTCGTTTGTCCTTATATAAAAATGTCGAAATTGCAAAATCCCATAGTTTCGCGAGCTCGATCGAATAACATATCCTTTTTTAAAATTAAAAAATTTCCAGAGCTAGTTTCGTTGGTACGAATATTTATTGAAATACGACAAAGAGCCGATACGTTAATTTTACTTTTGTACACCGTATGTGTATCTCCCGGTATAACCTATACGGATTACAACAAACAAACTTGAGCGGTTCCCTGTAGGAGTAGATAGGCGATGCGCGCTGCCTACGTAAAAGATAAGTAGCGGCCAGTATATCGCGTATCGGCAACCATAAAGTCTCAAGGAGAGGAGGATTAAGGAGGAGTAAGGAGGACTAAGAAGAGGTCGCCTGCAAAAGAGGAATCGAGACGCGGTGGTTGTAGGTATAGATATAGGTATAAGTATAGGCAGGCAGGCAGGCAGGCAGGCATACAGGAAGGCCGCCGGCCAGGAGGTTACCAAGCAGACGAGCGCCTCCCTCCTTCTTTAAAAGGAACATTAGGACGCCTTCCCTGAAGAATCATTGAGGATCTAAAGGAATGCGCCGCCAGGACATTGGCTCTACTTAGAAAATGTCTCAGTAGCTGATGTAAAATCCAATCGAGGTAAATACTGTGCTACGACAATGCACAGGTACACAGAAGCTGTTTAAAATTGGTATTTTGCTATTTTTAATTAATATTGTTCATTAATAATTATTTTTTATCTGCATTCAAATCTTCGTCACTGGTTCCACGTGTCCGTCAAGTATATTTGAATTTTTTCTTTTGTTCCTCGAATTCGTACTTATTTTCGTACCATCTACCTCAGCGCCATCACGAGAAGACCACTGTGATCGCCGACGCCGCCGTCTTACGTCAAGGGATAAGGTTTCCTCCCATGCGTCCCGTAAATACGCTTCGCTCTGTCGAGGGAATCCCGTAAATTCAGAGGGGCTGAATTTCGTGCAGGTATCCTGTGACGGTGTCCTGTCGTGGTACAAGCGTACAAGTGGTTTCGCGCACACGCGAGAGAAATTGGTGCGTCGAGCTCCCGACGCCGTTGGACGTCCCGTGCCGCGTCGTGCCTAGAACTTTCATTACGTGCCTTATTGGCAGCACTGCTACGTATCGTGATCCAGTCGAGTTAGCAAGCCGAGCCCTTTTCTTCTTGGCCACGTGGCGTGTCCGAGTCTCGTAAGGTTAAGGAACGCCGAGGGCAACCTTGCCGCACGGGCTGTCCTTCCATTATGCATTTTTGCCAGGGCATTATCGGAGATTCCTGCAGGACATTTATAGATAAGATGCTTACACCGCGAGGCCCTTCAGGATATGTCCTGGTCACGTCACATCGTCTGATTACCGGACGTATCATAAAACATATTACATTTCGGACTTTACTAAGTGTCGCGTATCTCGTTGATTCTCTTTAACGAGAGACAGGAATAACATTCTTTATCGTACACCGTATATATAAATTCTATAAATTTAGTCCTATGTATCTATAACACATAGGTATGACGATATTTCGGTATTTCAATCCCGAAGGACTTTGCGCGACTCTACGAAAGTTATCTTATTTTTAGTACGGAAAATATATACGAGCACGTAGCTTGCTTATGCACCGAGAGATTTCTCGTGTCTTCATTTTATGAATTACGCAACACAATTTTGACGATGGTAGGTAGACAGTTAATGGCACCATAAATCGATCCTCTATATCCTGCGCGTATACATATAGTTGAGTATATGCTATAGAGGCGGAAAACTGATAAGGCTATGAATACTTGTACGGTATGATACTATTGTGCATAGTGCCTATACGAATACCGTTTTCATTATATGTATAGGTACTTGTATCGTAAGGTGGTATAGCAGCGATGCCGATGGGTGACGAGGACAGGAGTAGCAAAGAAAATAAATAAGTTTAACCCTTTCACAATTACGAGATCTCGCGGTCCGTTTAATGAAAGACGCAGCGGAAATCCTCGGACGCGATAGAAAGCCACGGAAGAGACCCGACGGATTTAATTTGCCAGAATGGACGGGTCGGGTTGGTCGTCAGGATAAGAGAGAGAGAGAGAGAGAGAAAAAAAAGAAAAAAAAATTTGGAGAATATCCTGTGTTCTTTCGTATCGTCGCTTCATCTCCTTGGCGTTTATTCCTCACGGTGTCTGTATTTTTAAGGCTGATCATCGCGGAACGCTGTCCTTGAATTCGCGCCCTTAATTAAAGGCGAGCGTTCCTCGTATAATTACTAACATTCATTCCCATTTGGGCCGCTCGGTAAGAGACTGTAACAGACTTGAGCGGAGAGAAAATGTGATAAAACGTTACCATTAAGGTGAGATAGAGAGAGAAAAGGAGGGAAATTTAAAAAATATAATTTTCAAAGTCATAAATACCCAAGGGAAAAACATTACACACAACCGTACCTTTCCTCATTGCTGTGAACTATTCATATACTTTAATATCCACCTAGGCACTGAAATGCATTTATAAAATTTACAATCAAGTAGCGTAATGCCATGAATGATTACGATGATTATGTATTGTCCCCGGCTGTATAAATGTATCTTATCCAACCGTAGACATTACTTCCTCAATGGAGCTCGATTTGGCTCGCTTATTTCCAGCTTTGAGTCGTTCTCTTACTAATTCATTAAAGCATTTACAAGAGCCTGGCCCCGAGAACAGTACGGCCTGGTCCCCACGTCACTCTTAATTCACTTAGCTGCATTTGCTGTATGTGTTACGTCTGTGAGTCGCTGTGGATGCTGCGCCTGGAGATGGTCGTTGTCGAGGTACACTCGTACACTTATGGGTATTTATCCTTCTTGGTTTGAGGTTGCGTATATGGTAACAGGACCATGGATGGTCAGTTTGGTACAGGTTGGTACAGGTTGGTACAGGTTGGTAGATAGGTACATACACCTGACGTCGTATATTGTTACGTTGACAGAAAAAAAAAAGTAAGTTACAGAAAATGGAGGAGCAAAGAATCGGTTGCTCGAGCATGTACATATACCTACGCCCTTCGACTTCTCGATATTTATACTCCGTCAAATTAATCCCGAAATTTTTTTTTATCTCTCCTTAATCTCTACTATTAATCTTAAGCTCGGCGAGAACGAAGATGGTTCCTGCCTACGTGAAACATCACGACTAAACACACGCCTTAATTATTGACTTATTACCCGAACGTGTCTAATTAAACTGCATTCGACGAACATCGATATTTCTATAGTCGATACGAGATAAATCTTGCACTTTTCGTGAATACAGTACACGTTGATAGACTGAGAAGTGGATGAAATTGTAATAGACGTATCCGGCAGGGACACTGCTCTGCAATTTCCGGCTCTCGATGCGGAAAGCGGGTAAGAAGAAAAGCACCTTGTTGGAAGAGTGGGGTGGCGGGGAGGGGGATGGCGTACACGTTGCCCAAGGGGTGAAAACAGGGTGGGCTAAAGGTAAAAGGTAAAGTAAGAAATGTGGAAAGAAACTGAGAACATAGCGGTGGTCAGTGGGCGAGGTGGACCTCTGGCTATTAGTCACCCCCTTCTCTACTTCCGGTTCTCGCTGCAATCACTAGCGCACCACCTCCAGTACCAGCAACCCCTATATACTATAGTTATACCGAACCCGCCCTTATCTCGTTCGCTTTCCACCCTCCTGGACTCGTGTGGCTCTTCTTCATTCCCCTCGATTCTATAGCCATCCACTACTGGCGGCCGTACTTTCTTCTATTACTCTTACATACCACTTACTATCTTAGTTTCTACTTTCTATTTGCAACACTTCGTCATCTCTGCAAAACCGACGACGTGTGCACCCTTATAATGGCTTTAGGGTCGCGACAATAAGACTGGCTCGATGTAGCGACAAAGGTCTGGGAATATTTTCAATTATTGAAATGCAGTTTATTTCAGGGGTCGTACATGGCATCAGGTCAGGTCACTCTATCAGGTAATAAATGCGAAAATTTTTTTTTTTGAACGATGCTGTATAATGTCATTAGGAATTACGCGTACGGATCTATACAAAATCCTATGATATAATCTTACCGACCGTGCGTAAAAATTGTTCGGATTTTATTTGAATATCGTGAAATCTGACGTCGTTATGATAAAGCATCGTGAAGTTGGCTCACGTCGACCGTACCACCCCCAGTAGGGGAATCCACGGGGTTTTCAACGCGAGCTCAAGATATTTTCAGCTGTTCGAGAGAAAAAGTTAATCCCGGCATATTCAGCTGAGAAGTGGCGCCGGAGACAAAAGGAAAGTGTACGAGGGTGCGGCAGGACGAAGCCGGCAACAATGTTTCAAAACTATTCTTCTCCGTGTTCTATACGGTCAGGGGTGAGGGGGTCAGAGGGGGGGGGGCGGCGGCGGCAGGGAGTAAGATTCGAAGCTTCAGGGGATGAGAGATACAGAGGGTTGGAGAAGATGGCGGAGGGTATTCTTATTGCGGAAGCATCTTGCGCGAACTTTGCCTTGCCTTTCCTCGAGAGGAGCAGCTGCAGGAGCTGCGAGGATTCCGCAAGGAGAGAATCCCGTACGTATCCAGGACCCTTTCGGATGCTGCGGAGAAGCGTTATCCCTCCGTAACCGTAGAAAAACGGAAGTCGCGAGTGCTTCGTAGTTATGACGGATGGCTTTCTTACGGACACTTTCCGCTTTGATATCTTCTTCGATTTTTCACTCGTAGAAACTCCAAGTCGCTGACACGATATTCGATAGATTTTTAGAAAAATTTTCCACCCCTTTTTCACCCGTGGCTAATAGTATATAGGTATATAGTAGACATAGGGATATGTACGTGTAGCATTTCTTAACTTGCCTTATAGTCCCACGTATATTATCCACTTACTTTCGATCCAAGAATAAATGACTACATTTGCGAACGGTACCAATGTAAATATACCAGTCGTTCCTCTCCGCGATACTCTGGTCCTCGGTATCTTCTCAGCGACGAATAATTCTGTCCCGCAGTGCAAACGCGCCTGCAGGAAGGAAGAATTAATGCGGCGACTACATCTGCCGGGCGAGCCTGTTTGCAAGGATGGTGTAATACTTTGTGTTATTATTTTACACGACCACTATATATAGGGTGGGCACGTAAAGTAGATACTCCGTTGGTAGGAGGAAAGACGTATAACAACCCCCGTCGACTTTCTCATCTTGCTACGTTCGCATACACGTATTTACTCTTGTTCCTCAGCACGGAGTGGCACCAGCCTCCCGTTCCTGCGTTCCTGGAACTTACGTCAGAGAACAGAAAATATTCTATTTGCCAAAACATGGGACAGGCGGTGCTCGGTAGAGATGCTTCGTGACGTATAACACACATGGTGCATACTCTTGTGTCAAGGTATTGACGGTACACTGTTTACCGGTGTTTCAGAATTTACAAAAAAAAAATGATAACCGGTCTTGGTTTTGAAATTTTTTTTGAATTTAATGCACTCCAACTTTTGACTAGACTGTACGTGTCAGATAACGAGGTCAACTATAGACAGATTGAATTCACGATGCATCTTCCTGCATTCTTTCTACATACTGTATAGATATGTTCGTTAGGTAGCTCAGGGTTCTTCAGTTTACGCGCATTGAAATTACACGGCTCGACGAGGTACGCGGCGGTAGCTACGAGTAGGTAGAAGCCTCGTTAGTATCAGGTCTAGTTTACGTAGTGAAATATGAAAAGCAGGGATAGGAAAATCAAGGAAGCGGGTAAAGGTAAGTAAAGCAACGTTTTCTGGCTCTCGTGGGAGCAATCCTTGGGCATTAGCATTATCCACCGTTTCCAAGCTGCTACTTTCTCCCTGCCTTTCTTCCTTCCACAGCCACTTACATTTCTTCCTGTCACCACTGGATTCCCTAGTTGCAACCCTCAGGACGCTGCTACAACTAGTTTTATCGCATACTTCGTAAAGTATATTCATAAATGTTATTTTATAGTAAAGTCGTAGAAGTAGACCTAACCTTATCTCCCATTCTTTACATCAGACATCAAGGACAGCAGGGAGGTTGCTCTAGTTCAGAGCTTTTTCATCGAATTGATCTCTGTCCGATTCGAGAAATCACGTCGTTCGTTGCTATCGCCAAAATGATGGGTCCGAGCTGAATGGCGGCAGAGATAGAGGCATTTCTTCCTCTCGTGAATTCACGTAGAAAGGTAAGGACATTTAGCGCCATTAATCACATTATCCCAGCAGTGGGTTTTGCCGCTCGCGCTTCGCGAGTTCAACTCGCGAACGGCTCGTGGGATCGTTTCAAGGGGTCATGAGGATGAAGGAGTTCCACTTGGGTGGGTGGGTGGGTGGGTGGTTCTGGGGAGTAAAGTGGTTTTCGCTGTGGACCGCAGTTTGGGAAAATGTACTTCGCTTCTTGCTCGAGCTCGGATGCAGCCAGAGCCAGCATGTGTACCCTGTCATCCTGTGGTACAAATGACTCGAGCTTATTCCCGACTTTATGCGAGGTGTCCCAGTTTGCTTTCAACAACAGTGTTATTTTGGTTAAACTTGTCCAGGCCATCGACTCTGACGTCACGAGCCTATTAATAAACTCGATAATTTTTCAAAACTTAACATACCCCAATGCGGCAACGTTATTTTCACTCAGAAATGATTACGCGAATGATCCAGTCGGTCTCCTGATGACCCAAGCTACTGGTAAGAGAAATTTGGCTCTTTTATTAAAATTTGCATAGAGAGGCTACCGGGTCAGAAAATGTTGAGTATTCTCGGTTGATGCGCTGCATTCGTATTCATATGGAAGATTATGCTGGGCTTGGCGAGTACGTAAGTACGTAAGTTAGGGAGTTTGTGTCGGCAGAGTCAGTAGCGGGAGCACAGAAGACAGAACTCGGTTTGATATATGGCTACAAGTTCTCCGGGCGAGGAAGTGGGAACACAATCCAGGCGCTATTCTCTTTTCCTCTGGTCAGCTCGTAAGATCACGAGAAACCTTGGACGCGAGTTAAGACGTATGAACACATTTGTAGCGCATCCATCACACCTCGGATGAAACATCGCAAAGACGCGTGAAGGTGCGATGAAGATACGATGACGGAATGGCTCTTTGGTCTCTTCCTATATATAGTACGTATCGTATATACCGCTTATTACCACGCGTCCTATCTGTGTGCCGCGCGAAGAAATTTCTTCGCTCGATTTGGTACCAAAGGGTTTGAATAAATTTACGCTGAAGATGGGTTCCGCGAGAATGGGACAATCGTCCGTATCGTATCAGTACTTATCTTTTGAGCTTGCAGGTAAATGTAATTCGGAGGATGAATTCGGAAATTTTTGAATAATAAAAAAAAATATTACCGAGCAGAGACTACGGTTAAATATTTTTTGTTCAAGAACACGCGATAAGCCTGAAGTTTGTCGCGGAGTCGATGTCCAAGATCTCTGTAGGTTCGCAGGGAGGCAACCGCAATTTCAACTCCTAATCCCAGCTCGAACCTACAGGACTGACACTCCGGTGCAACGAAGCGAAATTGCAGTCTGCGTGCCTGGCAACACCAACAAGTTACACTACGAAGTGAGCGAGAAACTAAACACGAGCGAACTAAACTAATTTGTTGAAACTTTTATTAATATGCAACTTCCCCGTGGCTCTCGGATAAATAAACGTGGAGATAACCATCTGTCCGCTTCCCATACGCCATGGAAGTCACCTGAGCGTTAGGAATACGTAGAGCATATATAGCGCGTTATACGAAACGAGGAAGAGACGTCACCAGGAGGAGCAGCGAGACGGGAAATCAAGAGGACGATATCAAAAAGGGGCCTGACCTCCTTGGGCATAAGTAATGCACGTAAGGCCCAACTGGTATCCGTGGAGAAGGAGTACCGGTATTCTTGACAAAAGAACCTCGAGGACTTACATGGGCATTAGCTCGGCGTAATGGGCAATCGCAATGCCGATTTCGATCTATAGGGTCCCGACTAACGGGTACCTTCGGGACTCGTTTCCACGCCGAGTCCCTTCATTCATCGATTTCCAGGTACATAAAGTGCCGGGATCGTGGCTACTAATCGACGTCCCGTAAAACCGGACTGTCGAGGAAATTCCGGTATTCTGAACGTTGAGACGCTGAGAAAGTAATTAGTTTTCATTTGGTATCTCATTCGATTCGTTTGGTAAACCCCAAGAAAAAGTAAGGCTCGATTGGGTCCTGGGTAAACAGTGTTGTATCTTTTTCTCCTAACCCCGTCCGTGGGTGTAAATCTGTCTCCCAGATTAAGTCCAAACCCTGAGTTGTATAAATTGAAGCCGATCCCTCTGCCGAGCTCTGGAGTAGCTACTCGGCCACTTTATTTTCGTTTATTTGTTGTCGGCAAACATGCCTGCTCTTCCTCGCAGCAGCGGCAGCAGCAGCAACAGCAGCCTGCTCGCACGCCTCGCTGTATGCTACATAGGTATTTCTATATCTGTATATTTCTTAAGAATATATATATGCACACACACACCATATACCACAGCTAAATATAACTACAGATACGCAACACCGTCAGGTGAAAAACTATTGTCCAGATCTTTATATACACGGTGGTCCATAATTCGCAGGTATACACGCAGTTCTGGGTTACCAGAAAAATTTCTTGTTTTCTTCCTTGGAAATGTAGCGCAAGGATCTTTTTCGACAATTTCAATGCGGATCCTGGCTGCTTCTTGGTTTTCTCAAATCGAAAAACATATCTATACATTATACGTATGTAAGTTTGTATGGCTGCTATACAGGAGGAATCGATGCATTCGGGTCGACGATAGAAATCGAAAATCCTCTTTGCACTGCGGTGCACGATGCAGTCTCCAGCCTTGAATGTTTCTCGGAGGTCTTGAATGGGCTGTTTAGTTCAGTCGAAGCGATGGGAGCGAAGGCGGAATTGAAGAATCCACGGGAAATGGAACGTCACGATTCTTCTCCCGGTATTACACGGCCGTTTCGTATGACTCGATGTAAATGTCAACCGGATATGAAACGAACGGACATGGACCACCTTGATTTACTTTGAAAAAAAAGGCGATAGATTTTTCCTATACTTTACACTATATGGAACTTTTTTCAGATCTACTTAGAAATGTACCAAGAATACAGGTCTTTAATTTTTTTTTCAATCACCATCATAATTAACACATGGGTTTGTTAGTATTTTTAGATTGGAAACAGTAATGCACCAGTGCTCTTACTATTTAAATTTTTATATTGCGCGTGAGGTGTCTAAATAAGCAGTACTGCGCATGGGCCTAATGTTAACTTTTCAATATATGCACATATACATATGGCCTTGAATTTATGATCATTTTCAATTCGCTTACCCGTGTTTATTCGAAAATTCCTTCGCTTTGCTTTGCCCGAATAATGAGTCGGTATAACCGGTGCAGTGAGTTCCTACGAAATCATGGTCCAAATTTCTTTAGAGGTTCTCCCTCGTGTCTCATTTTTGAAAATCGTTATACCACAATCGACTATAGCGAATTCTTTTCGATTTAGTGAAAATCTGTTCTACTTTGTAGGTGGTAAGAAATTTAAGTTCAGATTTAGAACACTCTGTTTACTTCGCCGAGGTCCGAGCCTGGTCTATACCATCGGCTCGAAATGGACTCCTTTCCGGTGACGAAAGAGAAGAACAGTGTAAAATGTCTAACCACTTCTCAAAAAGTCTCCTGACCTCCTCCGGTTCTAATATATGGCGAGAGGTCAGTCGCACCACTCAGCCAGTTGGAATATCCACGTAGAAAAGGTAATCTCAGCGATTTTATTTTTCTACCAAGAGCCAGTGACCCCTTCCGGTCGGAGTTCATATTGCGCGATTCGCGATAGGCATGGAAATTCCGATATCTACGAATTCCAGGAACCAATAGAATATATTTTCCATACTTGGTGAATTCCTTGATATACCCTAAGGCCATTTTCGAAATGATATCTCTGAATAATTTCTACTCTAAACTGCAGCAATGCGCGGTGTACACTTATCCTCGTAGGTTTCTTATTTATGAACTGTAGTTTTACCTTCTGCATAAATCGATTTATTTGTCTCTCTTATTGCTTATACTCTTTGTCGACTCTGATTTGCAAGGGTATTAACGCTCGCGAGACTTAGGTGTGTAAAACACGAGAGTGGACAATGGGCATTGTGCTTGGATGCTCCGATAAATACATCCTGGACTGATTATGTTATAGGGTGTCTTCGTATTGCGTTGCCTCACTGGACGGACGTATTGCGGACTAAGTAGGGACACACTCGGTGCACTTGAAGGCGAATGAAGCACCTAGTGGAGTGAAAAAGAGAGAGGAGAGAGTGCCAAGGAATGTGTGGGAGGAAGTGAGTGAGAAATATTTCAAGAGAGATGGCATAGAGAGAGAGAGAGAGAGAGAGAGAGAGAGAGAGAGAGAGAGAGAGAGAGAGAGAGAAGTTCAGGGTGCAAGAGAAGAGAGAGGGAAAACCAGTTCGTTTATTTTTTCAAGCAGCTACCTATTGTTATTCGGACCCTCGATATATATATGTATATACTCCGTTCGTTCCATTCAACTGTAGCTCTATCAATTCTATAGGTAGATCTGGACCAATTGGAAATCGGTCGATTCAAACCAATTTCAGAGACCCAGTGCTGTGAAATGAAAAATTGAGACCGCGACAGTGTATTTTTTATGATTTAGAGATGCTCCTGTTAAATTTAGTAAATTTTAGGAAAATCTTCTGAAAATGATGAAAGTCATTATTAAAAAAAAAAAATTGTATAGCAATTTTTTTTTTATACCCATACAGTTGCCACTCGCTTGAGACGCTTCTGAATTCTTTTTCCAATCGGAGTGGAACTTTTGTGGAACTCTACTTTTTTCGTTCTCTTGGCGAATGAATTACTTAGTGGACTGGATGCAAAAGTGCACGCGATGTCGCTTATAATAAAGTGGCCCCCTGCAATGTACGGTTCGACTGTGCAACCTGCATTCAGACAGGGGGGTGTTCTCCCGATGCACTGGAATTAGTCGTCCAAAGTTCCTTGAAGAATGCATTTAGAATATAAAGTAAAAAAATAAGTAGTTACATCGATAAGTAAAAAAGAAAATTGAATAAGAAAAAGAAAATTGAAAAGATTAAAAGAAGAAAAAAAAAGAGAGCCTTAATCATTATTAAATTACATTGCTGTAATTGCTCTACTCTAATTTTGTGAAATTCATTATAAAATGTTCCATGGGATTGCCAACCTGATAAAACAGAAATGCATTTCTAGCCAAGTGGTAGAATCCATTGTTGCCCTAACGATAGTGCTCGACATATGTAAATCGTAGGAAATTAATTTAACAGAAGTTCCGTTCCGTGCTCCGACAGAGCCGGAACGGTAAAGCGATAAAAAGAGAATCAAGAATGAAAAGAAGATAAGAAGAGAAAATAAAGCTCACAGTGGTCCACTTCCTTGAACAATCCAAGCGAATCGCTGAATGTGAATTCTTTTAGAAATTTCATCGCTATACCTATATATACATACACATACTGGATACTGCGTATCTATTACGCGTGCAGTTTCCATAGCCCGAAGTGCAGCTAGACTCCGGTTATCCGAGGGCCATTTAACGAACCGGATCGACGTACGTGGAATCCGATGATCGTTGCTCCAATCGAGACGGAGTTGCTGATAATGGCTGTACTTACGTGAGCCACGCAATATGAAAGTTGAAAAAAAAAAAGTTTAAGATTCTCAGTACATACTGATTGCACTGTGTGTCGTAGGGAAGCACCTGTTAGGACAACAGGTATATTTATTTTAAGTATCATGACGTATTTCCTGAAAATTTATAAATCATTAAGCCATTCCCACAACACTGAATGAATGCGAGACGATCCTGTTCCTTAATAGGACTCCACAGGCTGCGCAGGGTCCAACAGGTATGTACGGTCGTTTTCGTTCTGCTCCATTTCTCATTTCTGTTTCTTCCATTGCTCTATAATGGTGACTGATGTATCATCAGACTCATGTATATAGTTTCGCCTAGGAGAATTTCCCGAGACTTTAAAGCACGGAGCCCTGGGGTATAGTGGAATCCCCATATGCCACAAGGATGGTCAGGTGGAACAGGTTGCTGCCCATAGACGACGTGCCATAGCCATGGCGGCCATGGAAGGTCTTACCATTTTATGTTTTACCGTTTACCGTTTCTATATGGTATCTTCCCATCTTCGATAGCCTGGGAGAACAACCGGCTTCTAAACAACCCGATCGCGGACGCGCTGGAATCCGTTCCCAACAACTACGGCGACGCGGCTTCTTTATCCTTCGTTCTTCTTCTTTCTTCCTCCGTCTCCTCGTTCGCTAGCACTTCGTTCTTTTAACTTCTTCTACTTGACGAGAGCGTCTAGCTGAATAAATTCGCAATGCTTTTCGATATTCCTCTTGTGGATGATGGAGTCACGCCTGAGGTACCAGGATCAGATCTTACTTACTCTACCGTATAAGAAACCCGACTTCGTTTTAGTTACCCAGATCATTCCTGAGGCTCGTGCCTTAGGACGAACGGTGTCGTAAATGCCACATCCTATCGAGAGATTCAGGCGTCCATAGGCGAGCTCGTTAGAAAGATTAAATAATTAAATTGTTACTTAAAAAAAATTCACATTTTTTGTTTGCAACGATATCTGTCCTTTGATAATTATAATTTATAGCCCATTTACAAGGACAGCTGGCTTACGAAGAGAAAAGTATAAAATTTGTACTTATTTATTTTTTTTGCATCTTCCTTCATCTCACTCCTAGAGCTCGGGTAATTTTCTTAAGTTTCTAATACCCGCGCAGCCACGAGATGAGCTCCTTCTACTGGCTAAATATTTGACATGTAAACATTAAGCTGCAAAGTTTCTCGACTGCAGCATCATGTGTCCGTACGGTGGATGCAAAATTCTACAGAGTGCGAAGACTTAGGTTGAGAGCCAGTATTTCGGAGAGGCACGTTGGAGGCTGCGTCGGTCGGCAGATCGCAGCATCCCATCGCGAGACGTAAGGATAAACAGGTTTCCTGCGTCCTTATAGAGAGTGAGGAAGGGACGCCAAGGCGAGGCAAGGCGAGACCACTCAACACGCACCGAGATACACCCCATACCTATACCACGGAGTCCTCTCTCTCTCTCTCTCTCTTTCTTTTTCTCTTGTTATCTATGTATGCTTCTCTCTCTATATCTATCTCTCTCTTGCTTCTTCTTTGCAAAAGAAACTACACGCGCTACTTTTGCCAAGAACCATTCCCTGCTACGGCTTACCTGCCTAGTTCATTCACACGCGCCGCTAGCGCGGATTCTGTTAACCGGCATCTTCTATCCGCCGAGTTTTCCAGCTTTTTAGAAAAAAATTAATTGTTTATTTTCCGTCGCTCTTAAAGATCGATAATTACTTTCGACAATATTGCGCAACGTGCCTCATAAAATCTTATCAACGATTGATTGGCCATAGAATCTGTGATACAGAATAGACGTAATTCTTCTTTTTCTTTTATTCAGCACAAAACCGTAAGGTAGTTTTCATGTAAACACGCGGACCAGTCGATATCCGCGGAAGGAAGAAAATTCGCAAAAATTTTCGTCACTTAAAAACATCGATATCGTCGTATTTGTCGCTCAGAACGAAAAGACGGTTCTCATGATGCGCCGTTTGGATATTGTCGGTTTTTCGGTAAAGCATCGTAAATCCATCAAAGAAGGAATCGGCAATGGTCGGTGTGGCTCGGGACGTATCGAGCGGTGAAACGGGCAGCTGGACAGGCAGTCAGGCAGTCAGGCAGCAAGAGGACAAGACCCAGCCGACTGCCTCCTCGTAAATATAAACGTGTTTCGCACATTAGTCGAATTAATTAAATGCTAATTATGATCGGGTGGTGGCTCGTCTTGCATACTGATATCAAACGCGATCCACGTTCTCCTCCTATTTCCAATACATACATATGTATATACATATATATATATATCTCCCATCTTATTACTCAACCCCTTCCTTTCTTGTATGTGGATATTAGCCCATCCCATATGCATCCATGATATTCTTATTTCCCACCAAAAGGGACACACCGCGAATTTTTCCACACGCACGTCCGTTTCTTTTTTTTAATGCAAAACTCAGCATTAAATCGCTAAATATCAGACGGCAATTAAAAGCAGCCATCACGCTACGCATGCACGATCGAATTTACCTTCGTGAGGAGAATCTAATTTTCAAATCGAAAATTCTTATGTGTCTTCGGTCAATTGCTACTCGATATCTCATGCTATACATTATATATCTACATATTATCTACAGGGTGTATGGATTCCAAACATATCTCAGAATCATTATCTGTTATTTGAATATACAATTCGAGTAATGGAATTACGAGGCTTTTAGATACTTGGTTTCTGAATCATTTGATATAAGTGCTTTTCCAGTGCATTAGCACGCACTCGCATGATGCCTCAAAGCAGCACATGCTTGAGAACTAACAATTACTCGGTCACTGGCACTCGTCTAGTAATCGCCCTTAGTCTACACATTGAACATGTCAGTTGCACGAAGTTGTAGCTTGTAATTACACTGGATCGTGGTTCGCTCCTTATCCTGGATATCGAGTAGTTATAAGCTAGGAGCTATATATATATATATATATATATATATATATACATGTTGGAAATTCCATCTAGCATTAATAATAATAATCCTCTGGGATGCACTTCGGGGTTGTGCAGTGGTGGAAGTAGGAAGAGACGAATACAGTGGGAAGAGAAGAAAGATGGAGGTCAGTAAATTGGGTCACGTTCAGCTAGGAAGTCGACTAATTATTCAAACGATTATCTAAGCGGCTTTAGTCTGGTAAAATAGAAACTCGAACCTTTTCCAAAACGGAAATGGTCACCGATTACGTATTAACGTTAACGCGGATTTTCTTACTGGAGCAAAGTAATTTTTTACGATCAGTATTAGCTTTGTTCGTTTTCTTTGGGGTTAATGAAAAAAATTATTTTATCAATCGATTGATGATAAATATAACGTTTAATTAGTTGCGTAAAACATAATGATTTATTTAAAGATAAATACTGTTCGGTGTTATCGTAGATGCAATTTATTGAAAATTATACTAAATTGAATTCCGGAACTTCATTCTCACGCGAAAATCTACGTGCATAACTACCATCCTGAGTTAAGGAATTGCAGTGAAATTACTTCTGAGTCTTATGCTTTTTAAGGGTCTATAATAGTACGCGCGCCTATTTCGTACAATATCTGTTCGTTGCACGGAAAGATGGTTTAATGATAACTCGTGCATTACCTCGCGCTGGTAGAGAAGCTCCAGTGTAATTTCACCAACATACGGAAACGTGTAATCAGAAAATTACGAGCAAATCATCGGGCTCGCACCTTTCGGTTAGCCCAGCACTGATTGTCTTTCTGAAGAAGATGCCGGCCAAACGTAAAAAGATAAGCACGGCAACCGCGATGACTTTCGAGTCCAACGACTCTCCTCGTGATATTCCCTACCTTACGTAAAAAGAAAGAAAAAAAAACACGCCACACCAAGAACTCGAATGTAATTTGTTCTCACGGTAACCACTTGAAAAAACGGTGTGGATAACGGTCCCCTGCTGGGAATAAAATTTTCCTCGATTCTTATCGCCATTCCGAGCTTGCGAAAAACTTCGAAATCTTTCCTACGAATGAAAGAGAATTCTATGCGTTAACGTATACATGTATATACATATGCACGATATTGTTACGAGAGGCTAATCATGGTTCGATTAATCTTTCACGTCAGAGAAGAAATGTCACCCTCTTGGCTAACTGCCGTCAGAGGTCAGCTGACTTTACGCTCTATGAGTCAACTGTCAGTTGTCGCTGTCAGCTTGACGGAGCGATCGTCCATTTAGCTCTGAGCTGCGATGAAGAACAGAAGTGTGACGTCATAATGAACTTTATAGAGATTTTGATAAAGGAAATCTTATCATTACGATATGTATAATAATCGACGAGCATCTTTGCTTGGATGTGAAAACATATTTCGCAATTTCTTAATAACACGAGACTCATTAGCATTGGTTACAATCGTATCGAGTAATTGAATTATATTTGATAAAAATAATTTCCACCACCCTTACTGTGATAAATTAAAAGTTCATTATGTATTAATTATTTGCTTCGTATCCTTTATGCATACTGAATTGAAAATGGGCCTAAATTTCATCAGTGTACCTTGGATAAGCATATCTACTTAATTTATGTCTACCCTTGTTAAGGAGACACAGGTGGTTGAAAGGGTCGCCCAAGTAATGTCTGACTTTCCTAGGTAACACTTTCCTCGATGTCATCTTATCGGGACATCAAATGGCTCTGGCGTTAACGCGGTGTAAGCTAAATGATGCGTGAAGATAACGAGAATGTCTTAGAGCGATCTAGAAATTGGATAGTGGCAAGAAAATGATGCGAGTATATCTCCGTCTACGTTGGCTATAAGCCACGTTGGAATTTTTCTACTTTATTTCCAGGACCCCGAAAAAAAAAAGAGTCATTATCCCTTGTGCCGTTGAGGTAGATAAACTGTCAAAGCGACAGAGAAAACCATTTAGCTATATTTACTACATATGTGAGGAGGTTGCATATGCGTACCATTAAAATGGAAGGTAATCGGAATATCTCAAGGCCGCAGTAACGAAATTTATTGTAAAAATCATAAAAAAAGAAAGGCCTATATGAAAATACCGGATTCCACACCGAGGGTGCTCTGGTTGTAATAAGTATTATGGATTTTTGGAATTTAATAAAAGATTCGCAAAAGGTACCAAGAGCGTCACCCTTATAGTAACAACGAGGTCGAGGATAGAATTTCAAGGAAATAAATTCGCGAAACGATCCCACCACATCCCGTGATCTTTGAATGGCCGTGACAGTCTTATTCGGAAATACGTCCAGTGAAATAAAAAGGAAAGTTATGTGGGATGACGAATGAGTGAGGGAGGGTAATGTGTGGGGGGGGGGGGTATGGATGGGAATAAGAGGACGAGATAAAACGTTGATCCTGTACGTGTAGGTGAGATAGTGTTGGGGATCCATTTGAGAGTCGCGGGTTGCTCCCTGAGGATCCAAGAGGGTTCAGTCCCTTCGGGTCAAAGATGACGGCCGTACGTTCCAACGGACGAGCGAGAGTTACCATAATTTCGTGAGGGTCAAGAAGGAAGAATTTGAGCCAAGGGCAAAGGCGCATATGTGTCCAACTCTATCTACACTCGAAATGGCCCGTACGCCTCTTGAAACTTCCGAACCCTTCAGCAGGGGCATCTGATTCGCATCTTATAAATGTCGAGATTGGACGCCTCGTGGCGCCGGTATATTTCGCAGGCGTCGAGATCATTCTGAAAAATGTATATGCTTTAGAATCTCATGCGTCGGTATTATGACTGGACAAACAGGAGGGGATGAAATTTCAAACGGGCTACATAGACTGAGGCATATATCGTGCGAGCTGTGTTAATACGTAGAAATCATCAAAGAATATTTCATTTCCTATTCTGCTATCGACAAGGTACGAACTTTGCCAATTTGGTGCGTCAATGGTTTCGCCTCTCAGTGTGTGACGTGGTTGGGGGCGGGGGGGGGGGGGGGTTTGCCACTCGACAAGGGTAGTCCCGCTCCGAAACACGTGGTTCCGTTAGAGAGTGAGGGGTTTAAATTTTAGGGGTGGCCTTAAACGACCTTCGTGTCGTTACGCAGCGTCGGATCAAACGCAATGAAACCCCATCGTGCTAACTCCATTTGCTCAAAGTTTACGCATCAAATGCACACGGTTGCCATTCGTGGATTTCCAAGGGAGCGACGGCTGACGGAAACAGGAATTACTAGTTGCTCTCGTGAATCGTGTCTCGGCGGGATTTGCAATTTCTGGGACATTAAGTCGCGTCGAGTAACAAGCCGACGGCATCGCATTCAATAGGTATATTGGTTAAGCAAATAAATAGTCAGATATCTGGATTATGAAATTTAAATGTTCTACTCGTCTTATGCTGACTGGCATAGGACGCGCCGATGTCAAATTAATGCGGTCGCAAAGTCGATAAATGCCGGACCGATTTCCATATATATATATATATATATATATGCCTTGAAAATTGGAAGTGTCACCGGATTGGAGATTTAAATGGATCAGCGTCGGCCGTCCTCGAGTATCACGACTTCTTGTTGCTTCGGTAACTTACTTTGGCAGAATGGGGACTACCTAAAAGGATGCTGTAGGCATTATCCTTTTGTCTTTTCTTTCTACCTCAGATCCAGTCCGCCTCTGTCCTCTCCGATGTACTTGGATTTTCCTTATCCGCATTATCCTCCCATCTGAGAAAGCAATAACATTAGCTGGAGGAAAAGTTCAGCGGTAGGAGACGAAAGGCCGTCATTGGTAAGAGAAAACGCACAACTTGTCGTCGACGTCGACGATGTCTTTTGAAAGGGTGTTCTACGGCAAAGTCGAATACAGAGGAACAACGGACAACCAGCATGGATCCTGGGATTGTCAACTGGGAAGCAGGAGGTGTCGAGTTCACAATAGAAACTTCGTTCACAATGAGAGATCCGAAAGGGGATGTTGGCTCAGTCGTTGGTTATAGGTAGGAGCGAGGGTGAAGATGAAAAAAGTGAAAAATATGTTTTCCACGCCGATAAGAGGGATGAGATCCTCAAGATGGGGTTGGGTGGACAATCCAGCAATCCCCCACAAAAGTAACAGTTCTGCAACTGGGTTAAATTTTCCGTGGCTCTCATTTCTCTTGGGCACTTTCTAGAAAGGGGGTTGCTTTCTATCAGTCATTGTATTTATCAGTGTTAGTATCGCAGCAAAAGGGAGTAAAAAGTCCTTCCGTTAAAAATAACCGAAAAAACGAAGCAACAATTGTTCAAGCGCAATCGAGTCGAATCGTCACGACTAGAGTGTATTCAGAGTGTTTCGATAATAGCGAAAGCGTCCCGACGCTCCTCGCGTCTCTGGGCGTCGTCCAAAACGCGAAGATAAGAAAAAAAAAAAAAATGATTTCCCAATGTCTTCTGTTTTTCCAAGCACGTAGTCGCATCACGAGGAAATGCTAAGGGATTGGTCTGTGTTAGGTTAGGTTCAGGCTACCACTCGAGCCACTGTCCTACCCCTAGAAGGATCAGTCGTCCCTCTGGCAGCCCTTGGCTACGTGATCGATATGCGATGTGTTATCCTAGACGTGTCTCTGTATATTCCTTTGGCCTAAGACGAAAATTTTCTTGTTACCCCCTGAGGCAGTATTTCTCCTCACATACATTCCCTTTCGATTTTACCACCTTCTCACATCACCATCAGCAATCCCCCTTGGAACATAATATAAGCCAAATTCATAGGATCTTCTAAACTTATCACACGGCTCCTATATAGAAGCCAGTCGGCTTTTATACGTAAAGTCCTGTTCATCGTAAAACACGCGAGTCTAAAAGTATTATGCGAATTGTAAGCTTGAGATAAATCGTAGATGTCGCCACTGGGTCCTTGACGTCATCCCCATTTTCTATCAACCCTCTGTCAAGCCCAATGCCCACTGCCGAGTGCAGCAACTGCGGAATGGCATCAAAGGGCTCAAGGCGGGTTAGAAATTTGCGATTCAATCACGAGCGTGGACAGTTCCGTCGCTGCGACAGATCGTGCCAAACCACGCGATAACAGTGTACCGATAGGACCATTTATTGGCGAGCCACGCGGTTTGCATCTAGCCTGCCAATCATGCTTGATTATTGGAGCTTCATGCCTCGATCAAAGGGGGGTTTATTAAAATAGTGTGAACTGGTCCCAACGAGCATACTCAGATTCAACCACCCACCCCTGCCGCAGGGCCCCTCATCTATTTCAATGCGTACACCGCTGGGCCTGTCCAGATAACACAAACCGCTGCTTTCAATACTGGTTACTCTGTGATCCACCTATGTTTGTATCTACACCCCATCCAAACCTCGTCGTTCTCGTATGTAACCCGTGCGTCCTTTTTTTTTTGTGTTCCCAACATTTTTTCTTTCACTCTGCCATTCTTTTTTTCAATTCTAGCCTCGGCCTCGTGACACATCCCTGACCCCAAATTACTCCAGAACATTGTAGTCTCTACCACGAACGCTCGCGTGCAGATTCCCCTTAATAGGTAGCTACGCTTTCGTATCTCGCAGCCTTCTACGATCAACGATATTCCTGCTTTTCACAATCCGGCCGGCTGGCCTCTCTTCCACTTCTACTTCATCCGCTTCCCTCCCTCTACATCGTGTACCAATATTTTCTTGACCCTTTGACAATTCCGTTCCTGTAACCTCGTTCCGATGCATTCTATAAGGAAACGGACTAAACTGGTCTTGTCGTTACTATAGAAATTCGGCAAAATTTGTATGAAAAGGAAACATAATACGGAATCTCAGCACGCTCTGATTATTCAAGTAGTTCTCGTACGGTTGAAGTAGATTATCGTTTTTCGATAGTTACGCTATACGTTTGTTACGTATCGACTGGACATACTGACACCGTTTCATAGTGCTGCGTGTACATGCGCATGGGGACTTACCTATAGGTGATCTCTCATGTAAATGCCCACGTATCCTGGATCAGTGTTCTCTACACATTAGAGAGATTATTTGCAATCAAGCCTCGGGTGCGAGGCATGAATCGGAATGCTTTTGATTGGCGGAGCCAATCTGTGAAGGCAGTGCTACGTACTACATAGCTACCCGGTAGATAACGTGGAAGTGTCTCTGGTGTACCAACCCAAATATACTATACCGTGTGATCGTGAATGCGTAGTCGAATTTCTCTGCGTGCATCCATTATTCATAGGAATATTGTACGATGCGGGTACGCGAAATGGAAACTAAATGGCGGAAAAAAAATATGGCTAAACAAGTGCCGATTACCATTTTTCTTCAATATTCATGCTTATCAATTTTGTTTACACGGGCATTGTTATACTCTTGATCATTTTTATTTTAGATACACGGTATACGTATTCGAGGGGCTGTATCACTGTAACGTGGCATTAAACGATATTTATTTTTCTTGGGGTAGTTCTTCTCTTAAACCATTGAAACGTAGTAGATCATAAAAGAAGAATGAATTTTGTTACTGCTGTGGTCGCTTATTGCGAATTTACATTGCGGCGATTTCCGATATGGATGGGTTGCTAGAATTGAGGGCAATGGAAACGCGACAGCTTACCAGGCCCCTCTTCCTCATCGAGCACCAGGTATAAGGGCTAAGTTCCTTTGTCGATCTCGAGGGGGGGGGAGGAGGGGGGAGAGCTTCTTAAAACTGTTATGAAATAGAAAGCTTCTTTATTTGACGGTGCCGGTTTGTCCCGGCGGAAACGAAAAGCAATCATCTCCCACTTTATTTCCCTCTTCTTCGCCGATTTTACTGTCGGGCTAGGACGAAAAAAATAAGTGATTTCGACGTGGAAAAAAAAATAAAAAGACCACCGTACGACTTTCCCTTTCTCATACTTTTCTTCTGTACCCCTTCTTATATATCTACCTCCCTGCTCTTTTTTTTTTTTTTCGTATCCCCGGTATATTTCACTATCTTTTTCATCTTCCTACTCCTGGTAAATTTCTTCTCGCGGATGCCCAATGCCTTCCGCGAGGAAACTATGTCTCTCGTCGACGATGACTTTCTGTCAAGGTTTGTCCTGGTGGGCGTCCCTGTCGAAGCGAGGATGAGAATAAAAAAAAAAAGGAATTGTCAAGGAAAAGAGAAAAACAGGGAAATGGCAAAGACTTGGTCATAGACAAACAGTCGGATCGATCAGCCTTTCGGAGATTTATGAAGGGAGTCTGGATCTCCCTGTTTTTCTTCTGTATACCACGGTGTTATTGTGTTTCGAATCTTTCAAGACAACATACAAAAAAATCCCAAGATTCCTTTTACGTCCCTTGTCAATCGAGAATCCTTGATACGTCAGTATATCTGATAAAAGTGACCATGTGTTCTTCAATATCCATGGGGATTCCGCTGGAAAATCTTCTTGATGTAATTTATGTCGAAATTCAAAGATGAAATATTCCAGCAACGCATGAAAGAATGTTAGTGAAAAAAATTTTATGTTGAAAAAAAAAAATGAATATTCTTATCAATTATATTTATACTTATTTTATTTTATTCCAGGTGAGTAGCCGCTTCTCTTCGCACAGGATTCTGGTTATACGCCTCTTACCGTAAGTAATTACCCGAGGCGATTAGCTCCTTTATACCGGATATTGGTGGTGGACGAACTATCCCAGATTGCCGTTGGATACGTGACCTTAGCTGAATAGCAGCCAGAGAGGAGGCCTTATTCATACCATAGAATAAACCTGCATAAATAAGACACATGGCGCAGTATGCTAGTAGAACAGCCTCCACGTTTAAACTATTCGTAATGGAGATTCTTCCAGCTGGTTGATGCGATGTACGTACCTGCCTCGTTAATTCAGTGCTTGATGGTGTTTGGCGTGAAAGCGACATAGGTTCATTTATTCAGGAGCTCTCGAGGCGTTCACGGTGCTAGTTAAAAAAAAAAATAATAAAAAAAATCCTGTATACCTATATTATACGTGACACTTTACATGGTGTGTCGGACGCGAACGTCAAGTGCGTCTGCATTGTCATTCAACATTTATTTCCCTTTTATTTATTTCCTTTTTATCGCTTGCCCCAGTTTCCCGACTTTTACATTTTTATATGCTTTTTAACCCGTGGCTAAATGCTCGTAAATATTTTCCCAGATAAACACCATCTACTTTTCCGGTTATCCGTTTACCGGAGCAAACTTATTTTCCTCGAGGAGATAAAGGGGATTTAATGAGACGCCGGTGATTAAACTAGGAAATATTAACTTTGGTTATCGATTGGTTATATAATTAGGATAGAGTCGTTTGCTAATTCGTGTGTTCCTGAAGAATCCTCTGAGTCACGCTTAACCCAGTACACATGGACTGGCAAATATATTTTCTCACCTCTCTTGCAGCATGTGTTCTGGGACTTTCTCAGGCAAGAGAGTGGCTGGCGCAGGTCGTTACTCGGTTGAAGACAGGACTCGTCGAGTCCGAAGGAAACCCAGTCGATAACGGAATCAATACGTAAATAGTCGATAAGAGGACAGCATCTTGTAATTGCGGAGTCGTGTCTTCCCTTGGTAATGTTCTTTCTTGGTGCAGGGAATATTGGACCGCGGACACGTTGCTATGCATCGGGTGGTCCGATGTAGTTTGTAAATGAACAATTATACACGAAACGTGCGTGTTGAAGAGTGGCGGGAAATTTAAAATGTACAAGGTGCCCCTGGCTGTTGTGTAGCTGCTTTACTCGGGTACTGGGATTTTTGAAAATTTTTTACGTTACGAAAAGCTGGACTTTCTTAACGTTGAGTTCATCCTCAGGAATTTTTTGGACACCGTGTAGCCAGGGGGGGTGTGTACGTATTGCACGAGGAATAAAGATGCCGCGTGGGATGCTTTTAGGTATATTTGAACGTCCAGACTTGGTTTCGGGTTATCTTAACGGGCACTCGTTTCCAAGTGTGAATATTACGCGCTTGGCCGTGTGATTTAAGCTTGTTCTTAACCGTACCTTATCAGCGGACGTTAATCAGGTCCTTGTAATAATAAGTAATTCCGTAGGATATAAATTCGCCGGAAAGTAAGCGCAGAAAAATATAAAGAGAAGAATAATTCTTTTCTGCGCCATCTTCCGTCGAGTGCCTTTAAATACGTCTAATCGTCGAGCGATCAATTATCTGAGGTCTTCGGTGTAGGTTTTAGTAAAAAATAAAGCGGAAAAAAATGAGAGAAAATCATTTAAAAAAAAAAATTGGAAAATTTGAGTCAACCGTACAATCCGCTGTCCTAACCTAACCCGCCTGTCCAGCCTGGCTATAACAGACGTGCTAAAACTGAACGCGAGACTGTTTTTGAAGCGAATACTTCGTCACTGAAAAATTTCGCGCTGCTCGACGTCACGAAAATGCACCGCGGCGCACGGACGTTATTTTGCATGCAAAACTGTACCTCGTGCCGCTAGCGAAGCTACGCAATTATTTTTGTCAGGGCAGAGTGACAAAGTGAGTTCACTCGACCCACGCGTGCAATTAGGGCTTGCGGCTATGGTCCTTTTAATTTATCCGTAAATAATGAGACCAATCAGCCACATCGAAAACGCGATCTCTAATCCGATTGCATTGTTGGGGGATGCCACAGTGATATCCCTCAAAGCAAAATATGGAGAGGCAACGTTTTAGGATATCCCGCGAGTAAATATCTATTTGAAAAACAAAAATCTTTATTCATGTCTTTCATTCGCGGAAAGTCCATTTCCTCCATGAACTAGACATTTTCGAATGTTTCCTGATATCACGTTGAGCGCGTTACGCTTCTCTGAAAAACCAAGGGAGGATACACTCATGATGGAAAAAAACATACCGAATTCGATTTCATTGCTATTGGATTTTACTTTGGGATTTACAAACTCATAGAAACACCCTGTATACTACAGAAGGGAAGCTGCGTAAGCTGAGTAGGAAGGGTCGTGGATCGACTCATGATTGAATTTAGCTTCATCGGTCAAGGGTGGCGACCCAGTTGCTCTATTGATAATGTCACCGGATGAGTAGTAGGTATTGAGATGTGATTAAGTTATTTTTTAAAATCAATTTTCAATTTATATCCATTGGCAATGATTGAGCTCGGCTGTACAACGAGCAATATTGCCGAACGTAAAGATGCAGAGTATTTCCAAAAAATGTTTAGTAAAATTGTACCAGCGAATGGATTGAGAGGTAGCTGAATATTCGGTTGATCGTTGGCCCTATTGCACAATTGATTTGGGAAAGGACAATGGTAATAAGAGGGAGAGGAGAGAATCAACGAGATCGGACGGATTGTCGGTTGTAGTCGCGTTACAATACTGGGCGACAGTAGGCTTTGTCGTTAATTAATTCGCAAATGCAATATTAATGGTAAGTAATCAGCCGCACCGTACTCTGCTCGGGAAATCACCTATTACAATTACTAATTACGCAGGGCTCGTAGTGCTCGCTAACTCGAATTTATCCTCTGGAAACGTTACGGGTGATCCGTGCATTTTACGCCGGAACGTTATTCCCACTACTGTTCCTGTTGCTGTTCGAATTCGGCTGCAGAAATTTCAGATACGTAAAATTGCCATGGACGTGTCCGTCCTGTTGTTACAATCATGCTAGGGTACTGTATATCTGCGATATCCCCATATGCACGTATATACATAGCGGTATACGCATGAAAGCGATTCCCAACCGACTTGTCGAAATCGCAACAGCAGCTGGTATTTTGAAATGGTTCTAAAAAAAAAATTTCGATGCCAAAATGATCGTAAATTTTTTTTCCCTTCTATGCACTAAAATACATTTGAAAGAAGTGCATCCAGTTAGGGACACTATTATTCATTAAAGACTCTCAAAGAGGTTCATTATGGCGAACCAGAATTACACTGGGAAATAGTGCAAAAAATATCTTTCAATTAGATCCTTGCTAAAAGGTCCATTGGAAAGCGCGAATGTATCGCTGAGGGGTATAAAGTTAATTCCCAGCAATTTTGTCTGGATGTTCGATACGATCCGGATTTTTGAGTATTCTAATATACCGGCGAAAGCTGCCTTTGTCCGGCTCCGTCACGCTTTCCCATTGGCTAGTCTGAGCTTAATGGTGCTTTAAAGCGTTCATCGTTTGATGGGTTTGCCGATGTCATAATACGCCCGACAGCTATGTGCTTACTAACGAAATCGACTCCATAAGCTATGCTAGCATTTGGACTCGCAAGGGGATGGCATTATGAACTAAACAGTCGAACGCGGAAATCCTACCCTTCTAGTTAGGTACACCCCATGCCTGAAGCCCTTTGTGAGATTGGCCAGTGTGTACCAGTAAAAGCGTACTTCAATCCATTGTGTGTTAAAATCACTCGGTACTAAATACACTTAATGACTTTATAAGCTACTTGTCAAAGTCCATCCAACGTCAAAGCGTCGTATGAAAGAAATCTGAGCACAAAAGATTCGCATGGCGTCAATATTTTTACTATTTGTTAGCACCGAGTATTAATCCTCCTACCTCATCCGAACATCACCTTGTAGATGTATTAATTAGCCTAAAAGTCTCCGCTACATTCGACACTCATTGTTCAGGATTTTTCTTTTCGAGTCTCCATCAAACACCCACCTAAATCCTACCCAGGGGAGGATATATATCCGCAAGAAACACAATGCCTTTAGCTACCGTAAGGACCAAGACGCGAGGCGCAGGACGGAATATGGATGGGGGCTGAACGGAAACGCCAGAGCCGTCTCCGGATATTGAAAATACCGTGAGAGCCTTTGGACGCACAAACCACCTCTATACCGTCTCAGCCACGCTCTACGCCATTCGCATCAGGCCTGGAGTTATGTCGAGTACAGGGTTTGTGTTATACGCGCGGCTAGCCTATGGGGTAGTTGCGGGGTACCAACCAACACGTAGCCAAGTATAAACGCGAGTGGTACGGTAAGTCATAAACAGTTAAATACGTGCGTGTTGCATTGCCGGCGAAGGGTGTAGAGGGAGTTGGGGAGGAGGCTGGTGGGTGGGGCTGGGAGAACCACTAGGTATTACCTACAGGTTTATATGGGGCGAACATTCGGCTACGGTATGTCGATGTGACACGGGGTGGAATAGTTAGGAGAACGACGGAGAGGGTGGGTACGCCGGTAGTAAAACGGTAAACGCTATTAACCCTCGTGCATGATATTCCCGCACGAATATGCAATTGCTGAACGGATGAGAACTTAATTACGGTTATAACCGTATTGGCCGACAAGCACAGTAAACGGTCAATGGCGGTAGAGGAGGGGGTGGGTGTAGGCGACAATCGTATCGGGCTAAATTTTAACTGTAAACTTTCTTTGAAATTTTATTACGGAAACTACCCCTTGGTCGTAACACGTGACGTGTATAGGAAGTAGTTGCCTGTATTTTGTGCTAGTGATATTTTTTTTTATTTACTTCCTGATACAAATCTAGGGAATTCAGAGCTACGTGTATAGAACTAGGGAAATCGTATGCGCAACACGTTTAACCGTTTAACGGGTCTTGAACGGAGGGTTAATTGGTAACAGGACGAAATTGGGCCTGATATTTGAACGGGTGTTGCGTAGGGATTATGTAGTAGCAGGTAGAGGGGGTACCTGGCTATGACAGGTGGTAACACTTGCTCGCAATGACAGCCTTTGACCACTATACACAACCCCTGTGTCGTGCTACCAGTTTGATACCACCCTCGGGTCGTTCTATAGCTTGCGTCATTGCTACCCCTACTGTACGTATACGCCCTACTGCTACGCGCTGCTTAACCCACCATCCTAGCTTTCATTGTGCCTCGCTTTGTATCCAGTAACTGGAGTAACATCACCTTTGACCATGTCCGGTACATGTGGACTCGCCCTTATGGTGCCAGATACTCTTTAACACTCTTGCCGTCACATCTCTTACGAACTGTGCATCAACGAACTTGCCCGGAAATAGAATGAAGCGAGCCGTAAAAGCTCTGCTAGCCTTTGGTTTTAATTTTTCTTTTTTCATAACTTTGTAGCGTATCTGGTATATGGTATTTTTTGTGTTTGTTGGATGACAAATTAATATTACAAACCAAATTTGTTTGCTCAACCTCATTTCCTTCTACTCGCTCTTTGTCTTTGTGCTGATTCTTTACGTGGCGAATAAAAAAAAACTTTCATCTCCGTTCACTTTCGGATCCATTGCCATGTACGAGCGGGGGATGGTTTAGCAATTTTTACTTACGTAACTCTTGGGTATTTTTAAATCACGGAGAATTATGGGACGTTTAAATTTTTTTTTTCTTGAAATTTTCTACGATCTCATAAATAAAGCCGCGGGTGTCTACCCAAGGCACTTTGCCGATGATCTCTTCTCGATTCTTCTGGATGTACACCGCGCATGATCGCGGTACGAAATCTCAGTCAAGATACTATTTACGAGCATCCTTCACGGGTTACTGGATAATATCTCATTCTATTTTTAAGAAAGATCGGATTAATTGGTACGCTGGTAGAGAATTGATGGCGTCTCCCGTAACGGAAAGAAATCGACGCAGCTACCTACCTGTGCTCTCACTATAGCCAATATAGATATACGGACGTATCCTGTAAATGCTAGTACGTACCGATACTCGTTTATAATAGCTGCCCGGTAGAGGCGCGATTAAACCGGCGTGATTCGAATTCGAAGTACCTAGGTATATATATACACTGACTGCAGCATAATATGTATACGAAGCTGCGGTTGAAGAGAATTTCGCGGAGCGCCCCTTAGCAGAACACTATTTTCAATAGAGAATTATCGGGCAGGGAATATCCTGAGGTTTCGACGTGAAACGAGACGTCGGCATACCCAGCATGCAACAAACAACCAAACTGTTAAGGAAACCGGAAAGCAGGCAGGCAGGCAGGCAGGCAGGCAGGCAGGCAGGCAGGCAGGAAGGAAGGATAACGGAAAGCAGTCTGCTAGTCGGTATTTGCGGTTGGTCTGCTTCGTGCGCAAGATAATGACATGCTTATTGTTCAGGTGAAATGACGTTTCTTATCGGCAACGTTATAGCTGGCAAATGGGAGTCTAAACCCAATGGCGAAAGTTCGGTTTGTTCCAGGGGGTCAGGAAGCGGATGGGTAGCTACCGGGAAACTTGTAGCCAGCCGAAAGGAAATTAATTCCGGGAAGCTTCTTGAGGAAAGTCAAGTGAAAGCCTTCGTTAATTAGACTGCGGTTAATCCCTTTTCTCTTCTAGGCGCGCGCTGCTCTCTGGCTGTTCTCCTTTATTGTCTCGGTGGGCTTGTATTGCTATTACTATGCCAACGGGTACCGTTGAGAAATTCAAATTCTTTTTTTTTTCCCGCCACCCATGCACCAACCTCAGTATACCTATCCATCCTTGGTATAGTATATGCTTGTATCTCTCTATACGTACTTCTACTCTTCTGTGCTCCTCTTCTTGTACTATGGAGACAAACTAGGTCAGCCAGCTTTTCTACTCTGGTTTGCCTTTTCGCAAGCTCCTCCGGGAGCACTCCGTAGCCTTGGTTCCCGAGGATTTAGAAAACAACGAGAACAATCTCAGCATCCTTAGTCTTTTGTCGCCGGGAAGGAATCTTGGTGTATCCTTCTGTGGTACGCGGGAGCATTTAACGCGCAATCCTTTATACGTGCTGGGACACGAAACCCATGTACGTGCCAGTGGCCAAAGAACCGGGCGGCCATTATCCGGGAGAAATGTTGCGAAAATAGTCGAGGCAAAGCGGAAACGAGAAAAAATTGCCTACGTCGGAACTATGACTGCCGTGATGGCGACTGTAGCCTAGCCACTGAAATATGTACGGACTGTGAGGTTTAGTTGGGACGAGTAACTGGGTGGTTAGGGGTTATGTCGGGAGGCTAGTGGGAATGCATAATTACAAATGTAATTTATAAAAAAGTCCCGCCTGGAAAACTAGTGAAAAACTATTGTTTCCTTTTCTGTATCCCATGTTATTTTTTTCCCGTAATGTCGAAAAATGGGACAACAGCGTCACATCTACTACCGGTGTAACTACCAAAATGTAACCGCAAGATCGTCCTATAGTCTTTTATGGTAAATTTGCACATGTGCGGGTGGCCACGCGTGCACGCGCGACACACGCTCGAAGCCGCTGTACAAAGTTAATTCCTTTATAATCCGCCAGGAAATTTTGCCACCGCGAGAAATTTATTAGAGAAATTAGGGAAATTAGCTGGGGGCTATTGTGAACGCGGTTGGTATTCGTCCCATGTTTGATTTTTTTTTCTTTTTCTTTCTTTCCTCTCTCTACCCCTTATTATTTATGCTCTCGCGACTCTTAACGTTTATTCTGCTCTTTTCTTTATCAGACTGATATTGTCTTTTTTTTTTTTTTTTCTTTCACCACCAATCGAAATCATCGATATGGAATTTTTGGCTTGCAAATCGTATGATTCCCAACCGAGAAATATGCTCGAATGTGCTAACGAGCAGAAGACAAATAAATCCGATTCCACGTTGTCCGGCGAAATTCGCAAGAGGAAACGCGTATCGATAAATCAAATCGTTGCGATACGGAAATGAAAAACGTCCACGTTCGAATGCATTTAGCATCGACGCGCATAGTTGCGTGTTTGTCTCAGCGAGCAAACGCTACCCCCCTCAATTGTAGCACCGAGTTTCGTCTCGTTCGTCTCTACGCGAATTTACTCAGCGTGTACGTATAGTAATAGCAGATACGCCAGAGCGCATCGGTTGGCAAAACTGAATAATTCTACGTTACGCTGAAAGTCTCTTTTCACAGTGCGAAATGTGAATATATGTATTTACCAAGATTTCCTGCATCTTTCCTATACTGCCGTATGAATAACTGAGCACGTGAATCCTTACAAAGTTTTCAGAAGAATTTTCGAGAATTACGTGTTTTCGAAGCCTCCAATCGATACTGACGATTCGCGTGTCCTTAATAATTTTTGTCTCATTGGAATATTTTCTTCCATAATTTGACGTCTAATTTGACAAAAATAATACATGTATGTATTATACTAATTGATCGTGTAATTTATTCTTACCCAATTACCTATCGATATTTTAAACTTTATGATCTGTACGATTATATTTTTTTTTTATTAATTATAATTCTAAGAGAGGTTTAACGACAGTCTAAATAAATGTTTACCCGATATAACTTATATCACTATGCCGGTTATATGTTTGCATTATAAGCATGGTATACGCCTAGAGTGCATACATTGTTTCACAATTAGTCCGATTAAAAATTTCCCCTTTAATTCACAAGCGACAGAAGTTAGCCGCTTACTCAGACAGTCACTGGTGGCTTTGTCATTATATTAATGCAGTATCCCATAGCTACCAGCCGTCCCTAGTTAACCGCCGCCATACTATTATATCCTTACCAAACCCCGAACTCTGTATTACCGAATCCCACCCTCTGCCACCTTTCACGAGAAAACCTTTAATTTTTACCTTTTCCCAGATTGGTTCAGGGATTGTCGCGTTTTAAAGCAAATTAAAATAAGTACTCCGTACGAAGGGAGAGATCGAGCCAACCGATCCGTTAACCGTGTAACGAGACTCGTTAAAACATTTCGAAAATTGATGCAATTGAACTTTCATCCCCTGTTTGCCGTAAAAACTTTTCCTAATTTACTCAACTTTCACATTATTCCAATTGGTATAACGAATATGAGGAATTGTAATTACGTAATTATTGTCAGACGACGAGCGATCAGTATGGGAAGGACCAAGAGAGTTTACGATATACAATCTTTTTCTTGTTTTACAAGAAAACGGGCGATGACTATAGATATACGATGTATGTGATATTTCTTATTTTTATTTTCCTTCCGTATATACACACTGCTTCCTGTCTCGAATACTTCTGCTCCATATTTGTCTGCCATGTGATTCCACTTTCCTTCGCCAGACCTTCTGCACGTTTTCCAAGTACCGGGAACGGCTGGCAGGCAGGTAGGCAGGCAGGCAGGCAGGCAGGCAGGCAGGCAGGCAGGCAGGCAGGCAGGCAGGCAGGCAGGCAGGCAGGCAGGCA
>JASANN010000233.1:1060089-1075619 GCA_031762395.1 Calameuta pygmaea | reverse complement strand
GGCAGGCAGGCAGGCAGGCAGGCAGGCAGGCAGGCAGGCAGGCAGGCAGGCAGGCAGGCAGGCAGGCAGGCAGGTAGCTTACTCAGCTCGTGGTGGAACGTTTTCGTTTTCGCGATGCTGCTGCAGAAGAGGTTAAGGGGACGTTCGGAGAGAAGCGAGAGGAAGAGAGAGAGGAATGGAAGAGGAGGATAGTTTCTTGAAAGCAATTCTATCCGATACCAGTCGAATGCCGATGAAAATAGAAAATAGAAAAGGTAGGAAAAATGGAGTTGGAAAATCTGTCAAAAATCATTGCTCCTGCAAATCGGTTAAATATTTTCATACGCGTTTATACATTTAGCGCAGTTGTCACGTAAATTTTAGAACCCCTGGAAACTGACCTACCGTTGAAAATATTCATTTTGCCATTGCGCTTACCTTTTTTTTTGCGCTGTATCTACCACGCGTCAGCTGCTACGGTAGCCGATATGTGAAATCGATACGGACGATCCATAGGAACGTTGCCAAATTATTGGCAAGGTTCTCAATATACGTTATATTTTTATGGTATTCTGGTATTCACGTGTATATATATATATATATATTTGCAAATGGTTAAATAAATGAGTAAACTAGTAACGTGACAATGAAATGCGAGGCGGAAAGCGACACGGGTGTAGAGACGCTTCCAGCAGACAGAAGGATTCACCAGACTGACAGGGAGAAACCGCGAACCCATGTACGATCGTTTGTTTTATTAACGAAATCCATTCGCAAATTGGCTGCAGAACGAAGCCGAGTAAATCCTTGATGAGCTTCAAGAAACGAAACGGCTTAGGGGTTCAATGTTTCGGGCTGTGCGAAACATCGAGCTTTCGAGTGGCTAAGTACGAGATATGACTCTGCAAGGAAACGTCTTAAGAAATTAAGTTTACTTTTCGGATATTTAAATTGAATGTAACAGTTTGCGAATACTGAATGAGACTCTTATTAAGGACTTGAATAGGAACAATATATTTATTTACGTTCTGTATATTTGTAGATCTCCGTTAAAAATGCTCAATGTGGATCAATAAATTCGAAGCACTCTACGCCATCTGTGGAGTCAGTGGTTGATTAACGGGATCTTCTGAAACGAATACATGGAACAAAGGTACGATGGACAAACAGAGGTAGCGTACCGATAAAAATGAGAAAAATTTTACACGAGCTGTTGTACCAACTTTTCGGTCACTGACAAACAAACTCGCCACCCTCTATGTTATTATTCGAGACTTTACGGTATTTCGATATGCGCGTCGCAGTAATAAAAAAAATAATAATTGTAAGGCTGGCTGTCATATATGTATATATCAGTACAAAGGGGACGCAATAGGGGGAGGATGCAAAATATCGAGTGTAGCGATGTAGAATTTTGAATAAAACGAAAGTCTGGTGCTCTACATTGCGAAATACGCGACTATTTTATTTGAGAATTTACGATGATGCCTTATAATAATGTATCCACCATGTTACGATACAGCTAGGTGCCTCTGAAAAGTTTTAGGTTTTTTTTTTTGAGATTGGTATATGTATAGCAGGTTTATCGAAAAGAGAAGGATGCGTAGATATGTGCTTCGAGCGTTATGCAAAAATCTGACAGCATCAACGGGGAAGCTGGTAGAGATGAGTATTTTGGGGTTGTTTGAAACACGGACCGACGTCTTCAGAACGAAGAGAGACACTGGGTACGCAAATTCTCATCATTGCCAGGGAAAAAATGCGGGCGGAATCTCCTTTCGGCCAGAAGCGGAGGCCGTTTGCATTAATTTGAATGGGAATTGCCGTGCCTGTAACCCTCCACTTCACCGCGCCACGCCTTTTCAACCCTCAACCGTCCTTACCCACCCCCTGGCTCTCATCACTTCTCGCTGTTTGTTATCCCAAGAAATTCTCCTTATTTCCCCGTTATCTGCGGCTCATGCCAGCTACGAACTTTAGACCCGTTCGCCGCCGAGACAAACCCTTCTCGAAATTCCTACACGATCTCATCGCACCCTTAAACTGTTACCCTTGCAGTGGAGAACTCAATTCGCACGTATATATCTGAACATGACAGCGTAATGGTCCTTTGAGCTTGGACGAACAGAACAATAATTGTGACAAGGAATGAATAAATATGACAAAAAAAAATGAAAAATAATGAAAAGAGGAAACGAAACCACTCCCGAGAATAATAGTTAATTTATATTTAAATGAACGATATTTTTCGTGCCATCTACGGTACGGAAATAAATGCGACCATTAATTAGGGGTTTCGGTCCGTAGCAGAAGTGTCGGAGATGGCGCCGTGCGTTTACGTGACCGTCCGCGTGTGTATATCTATCTATAAGGGGTATAGGGGCCAAGGGTGGCAAAGGGAGTAAAGCGAGATGGTACCCAGTTACAGGGAGAGGAGGACCTAATGGGTAATGGAAGCGAGTCGTCAGTGCCAGGAGCATATTCCGCTAAATCAAAAGCAGCCCCCGTACTATTCCTCACTCGATGGCCGAGGGGGTGAGTACGTAGGGGGTGAGTATCCAGGGTGCATCATGGCTATAGGATGAGACCTGGAACCCGTGATTTAACTCTCACGATGCCCTACAAGGACAGCAGGTGACCCCCCCCCCCCCCCTCTACTGACTGCGACTGTCAACCGTGCCTGATTTACCACCCAAGAAGGGTAGCGAACAACCCTCGAGAAACTGTCGTTGTCGATAGACTGCTTCGCTTCCTTTATCATTAAGGGGGATTACATCTTCGGGAGCTGGAAAGCCTTTTGGCGATTCGAGTTGGTCCATCGAGTCGGGAAGAGGGACTCAATGTCCCAAAGAAAGGGCTTTTCCATGGTGTCGAAGGTCCTTCGAGATGATCCTTTCTAGGTCACGGGACTCGTTCTCCCTTAAGTATATCTATAGTAGCTGTATGTATACTACATATAGATCCTGTATCCATCCGCCCCCGCTATAGGAAGCAGAACTGTCGATTACTTCCTGGCACGTTCTGGCCTACCTCTGAGAGTCGCTTCCTCGAGGGTAGCACGAGGGTGAGAATGAGGGACGTTGGACTGGGGGCAGGAATCGGGTTTGCATAAAATATTGCTTAAAAAAAAAAGATTCGAAGAAAGCGCGTCGGGGATGCTGAACGAACGAAGACTGTGATTCGCTTGGGCGAACGACGTAATGTATGTCGGAGGATTCTAGTGTCACGTCGGGCCTTCCAATACCAATCTACTTATATATACAAAGCTCTTCCTTGTATACGTATAACTCCATGTGCACGTAAACACACGCGCCCGTGCATGTATGTTTCCCTTTGACCCGCCTTCTTTCGACTGACCTTTCTTAGTTTATGGATAAAATCACTAAAATCCTATACCTGCTCTATAAACTACCCCGTGCTTTATTTTCCCGGTGAATCTTTCTGACCCCGACGAAATGAAGAATCAAGGGAGCCTTTCGCAGCGCTCGCGTAATACGCTGTGTATTTCTTATACCTTCAGGCCATCCTTTGCCTTCTGTAAGGCTCAACGAACCCTTAGCTACGTGCACTGCTATACATATATATACTCCGCACTCTGTGTGTTCGGTCGAAGTTCGCGGTCGGCTGGTCAGCGAAACTACATTTTAAATTCAGCATATGAGGTACCAGAACGACTTTATATTTTTAAGCGAAAATATAATTAACCTTAAATCTCTTTAAAGCATATCAGTCGCGAGAATATATTAAAGTGGTGTACGAAGACTGGAGAAAACACGAAATCATTCTAATGAATAGAAACGAAATTAATTACCGTCTCGTCTGCGAGGCCCAGTCAAGAATAAAGAAGTACCTAGTGAAAACTCATGGTTTAGTAACATATGGCTACATGTATGTATATAGGTATATACGTATATGTACGTATGGAGATATTAATTCTGATCGTCAGGCGTAGGCAGTCATGAGAGGAGCCTAAGGAGGGAAGTGGATGAAAAAGAAAGGAGAGGAGAGCAAAGAGAGAGAGAGAGAGAGAGAGTGAAGAGAAGAGATGGGGAGCACCGTGGCAGGCATTAATGAGCGCTCTAATTAAAACACCGGCTAATGAGAATATATTAGAACGATGCTGCCTGTTTTGCACGCACGTGGGATCCATGTGAACCCTATATGGCTATATATATATATATACATACACACGCTTATCTATGTATATAGGTATATATACCTGTACCAAACCGTCTGTACACCCGCGTTCACGTTCCGATGGTCAGGGATTGATATGGGAATCGATAGATATAATAATGTTGATTATCCGCAGGGGAAGTTCTCTCCTGCGAACTGGCGAAATCGAGGGAAGAGGCTGTTGCATAACCGACGGAGAAACAGTATTGGCTATAGATAGTGGATTGATTATCCTAACGCTCTGCACGACTTGCTCCTCGCCGTTCAATCCTCATCCGGGATATTCAGTAGGTTCAGTGAGCAGGATTTCTCCTGGGCTTATTAACATGTCTGTGGGGTTAATTAATTAATTTATTTCTTTACGGTATATACGACAGTACATTTCAGTTCTTATAAAATATTGAATTCATGACTTTCAAATGACAACTAATGAAAAACAAGCAGGATATTCGTACATACTTCTTATAATATATTGGAGATTTGTAAATGTTGATTTTTTTATAATATTCTTTATTTTTTTAATTTTTATCTCTTCTTTACCTCGCATATGATGCAGTTCAAGATACTGTTAATCGTGATTTGTCAATTTTCGAGAATAACGTAAATCAGCCTGTACACTATTGAATTTAGGAAATTAGAACAGTGGATAATTGAACTACGTGGTTTGGCTAGCCAAGTGCCTATACGAACTGGCTACGTGACATACTTTTCAATGATTCATTCGATGATTCCACTCGATGACGCTGATTGCTTCTGACAATCGAACGTACGGGTACATTCATTGTTTTATATACCACCCTATGTGCGTATCGTTATTTATATATTTCTCTTTTCTTTTTTTTCAAATTATCAAACCCCCGTGACTGTCCTACGAAATTTCTCTTCAGTAACTTCGTACGAAATGCGGACGGAACAGCTTCCCGCTGTTCGCATCCCGCTGACAATTCTAGCACCTTGAACGCCTAAAATGTCTCGTAAACGATACGGGACGTCCGGTAAACAAATATAGTGTTACGTTTTACGAGTCTCGCTGTTGCCTTTATCGCTCCATTAGGACCATGTTATCCGATGAATTTGTTTGCATCTATATTATCGCAAGGATATACGAAGTGGCATTCGATTCCTGTTGCAAGTAAAAGCAGTAGGCAACGGAGAGACACGACCGGATGGTCGTCATCCATGCACGTGGTTCCTTATTTATAAAAACATTGCACTCGTCTATAATGTAATTTTGCGAGCAGGAAATAACGAGTGAAAGCGTAGATAAGCGAATAGAGAAATATTTGGAAAAAGAGAGAAGAAAATATGGCCTATCTTATTTCAGTAACTGCTCTCAGGGATTCGAATAAATGCCAAGATGTCTCGTATACAGTTTATCTAGGCAGGACGATTATTCTGTTTCAGAGCCAAGTCAATATTTTGCTCCATCGAGAATACACGGGTATTTTTTATTTACGTCCTTTCTTTTCGTATAAAGATTTCCATCGGTTTGGCCATTGATTTTCATTCGTTTAAAACGACTTTCTTCGACGCAAAGTCATCGTTAAAAAGATACCACGAATACTCAGTGCGACAGGACTTTGTGCTTTTTCAATGAAAGCTCTTTCCGTCCGTACGTAAAGTATACTTTAAAGCTTCCCTCGTTTCTTCATTAACAAGAGAAACTCGATTGAATCTTTATTACGGCAACATTACTTTCCCTTCCAGACTTTGAATTGCCAGCGTTGTGGCAGATTAATAAAATAAGGTTTTTTGTATTCTGTACGGTAATGACGATGACGTACTCTAATAATAATCAAGGATATATGTATTATAATAAATACACCCGGTACTATGTATTGTAATAAATACCTTTGCATTGCAAGACTGCGGTAACGACAGCAGGACTCGTTACGTTTATCGATGCTTCGAGTTGACATAAATTGTACGAAAATTCATAAGAATCTGAAAGGCGAGAATTCTTCGATATATAAAATAGCTCGCATGAGTTTATCAAGCCATAAGCCTTTCTCATTACGACAGCCGAGCCATCGGTAGGTCTTATAAAATCCAGAGGGTGCCTGCTTGGGATTCTCATATTTCTTACATCTTATGCCGTCATTTGGCCACGTTATACTTACAATTGATAAGTGTACAACATAGCAAACGATAAGGAACAAGCATCCCGTTTGCCAAGTATATGCAAGCCATTCACTCGCACACCTCTAGCGTATACGTTGCCTTTAGTAACTATACATAGTACCACGTGCGTAGAATTCTAGTAGAAATTCAGACATTTTTTTTCCTACAGTTCAATTGAATTTTCCATCTAGACACCCTATGTCTTTTTATATATTATGGGTATGGATTTTTTTTTTTTTTTTTTATATGGACTCGAACGGGTTTCTATAGATACGTAGACGTGCGGTTATAAAAGTAAAATTTTCCTAGTAATATAGATTCATTCTGAAATAAATATGCAAACTTTTCTGTCAGGGAGATACGCACTCCCTCAGTCGCTCGTACCCTATCTTCAATATTCGGCTCTGGCAGAAGCCAATATTATTGCCAACCAATGAAAAAGGGGGTTGCCACTGGACTACCTTACTCCGAGCTAGAGTAGTACGACTACCCGATGCCGTAGAAGTCTGAGCTTTTACTGGGGAGAAAAAACTTACCTACTTACGGAGTTTTATCATAACGGATGGCTAGCCGGTAATGTTGCTCGAGATACAACTGCGCCCAACTATGCAATTTTTCCACGGGGATGGAAGCTACTGCTTTTTTTTTTTTTTCCTCTAACATTTCGATTCTTCGCATTTCAGATTTGACCCAGTGGGTATAAACATTATAGCTATATTGGCTTTTGGAAAGGAATTCTTTATTATTATCTTCCTTCAAACGGATAAGGAGATCAGCCCTCTCGTTATAGGTTATTTTTTAAGCGGATCTAAATATTCAAATTGGACTAAAAATTCGATATATGAAAACTTAACGGCGATCCTGTGAAATATTTATTAGGGTGTCCCATAAGTTTCGTTCTACTCTGTATTCTTTTCATATTAGAAAAAGGAAGGAACTTATGGGACACCCTAATATATTAGGTAGGATGACAAGTTTTTTTTTGCATGACTGATTACGTAATGCCAGAATTTTTTTCACTCGTCCGAAGTTGAGCGCAAGTAATGCCGAACGTATATTCGATGATTCAAGGGTAAGAGAGTACAGCGCAGCCAATCAAAAAGGATTGAGTTTTATATTAGATAATTCTAATTACAGTCGCTTCCCACCCTTTTCTTACAGTGGGAAAGATCAGAGGCCCTGTCGAGGTTCCGGCTCCTTTGAGAGAGCGCCATTACTTGCCGACGTCTTTTATTTGCACTATCCTGGACGTGAGCTCTCGGTATTTAGCGAAATAAAATCAGCGAACCGGTACTAGGAGACAAAGATACCTAAGGGATGGGACTTGGCTAAGGGTGTGATTTAATTAACTTGGATGTCTCCCATTCCTAATCCTTGGTTATCAAAGATCCTTTGCTACGTAGACAGAAATCTTTTTCTCTCTTTTTCTCGTAGCAATCGTCCCCCCCCCCTCCCCCCTCATACTATACACATGTATACAGGGTTACTCAGGACTACTGCAATAAATGAAGTTTAGCCATTTGATTTCTATACAGCAGCTATTTTGTGTATACAGCAGCTATTTATACCAATGAAAATTTTGAAACTCGTTAAAAAAAAATTCAAATTTTGAGTTTGATATTAGAAACGGATTTCAGGTAACATTGAGGCTTTTATGTGAAAGTTTAATTTAGCCTTGATACTCTGTATAAAAGACTTTGACAGCTTGTACGTCATGAGGCTGATCAAGGGATCGTAAATTGATAAAAGCATACCGGACGTGTAATTGGGTGGAAAGCAAGTCGATACCTATATGCATGTGAAGCGAGTAGAGAAAATTGAAGGCATGCCTGTGTCCGGGTAGCAAGAAGAAATTGCCGTAAAACAAAAGACGAACGTGTCGAGCAGAGGGATAAGAAAGTCCCAATGACGCCATCTGCAATTCTCTTTACGGCATTATCTTCTGTAGAACGTAGGTATACGTAGACAGTGGCAGTGGCAGTGACTTTTCTGCCTAGAAGAATCACGAAGCATTTTCGTTTCTTTTACGTCCTCCGGTAAACCATTTCACCTCACGCTGTAGCCTTTCTCCACTTCGTAATACACTCAGAGTCTATGGCAACGTTATCTACCCATCCGCCAGCAGCCACGCAATTCGCCCCTGGGAATCGCACTTCTACGCTCGACTTCTCATTTGAACCCCACAAAAGAGCGTCTTTTGATCGCACCCCGGCAATAGACTTTTCTTTTTCTCCGTTTCGTATCTTAGTATCGTAGATAACACAGATACCTACCTAATCGTCCATCCATGCAAAATGGAGAAGCGTTCGCTTTGTTTCGTTTAAAATTACATAGTCCATACTATTGACAGCCGTTACCGATTTCAGTGCCAGACAGTCCGCAAACTTGTCCGAGAATCCAGGCGTGCTTTATCAGAAACCAGTTAGGAAACTCTGTCTAATGTCGCTGGGGCTTTTGATGATCGTTCATTCGCATAATTAAGCCATAATTGAAGTCTCCCTTCTCTATTTCTGTATACATGTGTATACTAGGTTTAACCGGGTATATGTGCTATTCAGACGGATTTCCTAGTGACAGACTCAAACAGTGATTCAAGATGCGTGAGATCTCTCTTTAATAAGTGGATACTTAACTACGTTTCTCCTATTTAAATATATATTTAGTATATTATGCAAATAAATAGATATATATGCAGATACACTAGACTCGGGCTGCATTCAGTGCGTATTTAGTGTAGCAGTAACCAGGAATTCTTGCGTTGGGAGAATGTTGGGTAGAGGCTGCTGCGTCCAAACTTGGTTGAATAAGCTAATGCAATCAAACGGGCGAAAGCGCTACTTACAACTTTGCCTACTGCACTCTGGGATGCAGCAGCGGTTATGAGGGGTGATAGCGGGTGCAGAGTCTCAGTTTGGTATAGAGAATATACTGGGATTTTACATCGAGTAAGGTATTGCATGCTCACATTCAAACTCACCAACCGGAAACGTCCTCTCTGGTCTCGTCCTTCGTTCCAGTTGCTATAAAAATTTTGAATTGGCACCAAATCTCTCAGTTTTCAATACATTTAAGCAATATCCTTTTTGGCCGATTTTACAAAATTTCAACTCTGCTCCTCGCCTACTTTTCCCAGGCGCATTCGAATGTGTCTATAATCCATAGAACTGTACGTACTACGGTCTAGTGCATATGAATAAATCTTTAGTCTACCTTTGGAATAGCTTGATCAGGAATCTTCCCATGCATCGATTCCTTTACCGATACTCGAGGAGGTCTTACAATATCAACTGGTTATTTAGGCCAGGAACTCGGGAACGATTCATGCCCAAGATGCACACCACGATGTTCAAAGACGGCCGCTCATACATCATTCATAGCACATTGGTGGAGAACACACAAGACGCTCGTGAAACGGCTGTCCTTAAGGATCTTAATGTTTCAACTTCTTAGTGGATACCTGAATCGCGTAATTAGTGGATCGTGTGCTGAGTTGGTACGCATGAAAATTAGTATCCCTGGCACGGTTTAGAGAATAGTGACTTTTCTTATCGAATTAAACATAAGACCGGCTCTTGATAAAAGAATCACGCTTACGTACTACTGTGTACAGCGTATATGCATACACAGATACATAGATAAGACGAAAAGCTTAAGAAATATTTTTTTCTTCACAATGTACATATATATATATATGTGTGTTCACATACATATACAGCATGTGTAGACCGAATTGACATTCCAGTCACGGGTTAACGCAAACACCCTCAGTTTTGTGATATTCATCCCTTATCGAAAGGTGAGCTGCCATAACGACGTAAAAGAGCATCCAGCCCCTGGTCGAGGCGTTGATGTATCGTCGCGGAACGTCGATACTAATTATTTGCAGATAAAATTCATTACTCAGGTATGATTAATGAGGAGAGGCCAGAACCACCCTCTGAATTCGACCTCCTCGGCGTTATCCCTTCCAAGCGGCAGGGGGTGGACATGCTTTTACGAGGGATGAAATGGCGACGCGGTTATTATCGCGCGAGGAAAAAGCCCAACAAAGAGTCTGGCTCCAGGAGAGATACCTCCTATAGGTATACAGATCTAAATAGATCTCATGATCCAATGATTGATCACCAACGTAATCGGATGCGTCAGGAGATTCAATTGTCCGTGAAAAAGAAAAAAAAAAAAAGAGCAGGTACACAAATAAAACTATTTGAACCTCAAACAACGTTATCACGTCCATAAATTCCTAAATTATCGCAAGGCATTAGTATAATGCAGTCGTAACATTATCGTTACCATATTCATACACGATTATTTGGCTGATGACAATTCTATTGGTATAATCGAGCAGCTCGATTACACAGTTAAATTCGCAGATGTTTATTAATTATTAGTTTGTTTGCTGCCCTCGTTAACCGACTGTCTATTGCGTTGGCCCAGCGTCGTGCCAAGTGTTCCATCGTATCTAGATGATGTTCCGTCCGTCGCATGTATCCAGCAAGGGAGATGCTGGAGCCTGGATTTTGAGGGTGTTGTAACAGGACGCTTCATCTGCTTAGATATACAGAATAGATGGGAGGATCTAGCCACAAGAAGAAACTACAGGAACGGCAACAGGGTTCCTGTTAAAAATATTTTCGTGTACTTTCGTCCTCAGGCCGGGTAAAGCGAAATAGAATGGAGTTACACCCGGTATATTGATGTTACATATTAAAGTTAAACAATTACCTGGCTTAACACGGTATACGCGTTCAGGCTGCATGGCTCCGTGGGAGAGTAATATGTCGTGTTCCCGTAATCCCACACAAACTCGGGCAATAATTTTAAATCAAACACGCACGCCATGAAAATAATTTATGCCGCATGCCAGAGCGCTGCGCGCTAATCGAAACTGGGAACGCGAAATCAGTACCGGAAATACGTTATTTTTAAACGTTCCAAGCATTTCCTGAATATTATTAAAACGCATTGCACAGTTTATCGTTCCGACGACGTGCAAATTGTACCTGGGTACTTATATTGTTATATGATTACATATCGGGCCTTGTGTCTTATGGAGTTTACGTGTTTACATATGAAAGAAGTGAGATTGCGCAACTTTGAATTTTTCTTAACTGCAAAGAACGCGAGGCTGTTTGATCGATCGACGTAAGTCAAACTTTGACTGTTCGATGGGTACTGTTGAGAAACTTTACGGAAAGACATTCAAGTCTACTTTATTCTGTAAATATGAGGTTTTCACTGTCCTTTTATATATCTAGGAAAATATACATATATATTATAGAAATGCACAATTTTATTGAAATATACACTGTGGAGGTTATACGTCGAATAGAGATTTTTTATGTTGCCACTTTACCCTCTCGAAAAGGATTAACCTGCAATATGTTTTCAGTAATGTACCCAGCAGTTATTCGCATATCGAGAATACGCAGCAATCGCGTATAGTATGTTGGGGCTAATCCTTCTTTTTTTTTTGCCTAAAATCCCTTATTGTCAACGCACGGAATAAAGCGTTGATCTTTCAGTATGCGAGGAGATATGATATTCTATGTAACGAAAATTTTTAACGCGTTTTTCAATTTAATCCCAGTAAAGCCTTTGGGAGAGATCGAAAAAGATTTGTCTCGCGCAATTGGCCACGAGGGTTGAATGGGCTCGTCCAATAAAATCGATCGGATAGATAGTCTCTATGGTGTGTGGGATGCGCTTATCGAAAGGCTTTCCCCTGAAATTCCCTGCATTGCTATAATCTTCACGGGCAAATATTGACGTTAGGTTTAAGGAGGAAACTGTGGAGATGCATTGCGCTCTTACGGGGTAGCCACGTTCTAGGAGGTCGCAAGGGGCGTCGGGTAGTAAGAAAACCCACTGGGTGGTAAAGGCGAAGAGGTTTTCCCTGCACGACATAATAATTGTTTTCACAGCTAATTGTTTAAAAGCTAGGCAAACCCAAGGCACGAACTACGGAAGTAAGGACGTAGACAATCCCCGAGTCAATATTGAATTATGAATTTATTAGCTCCTTCGTTTCCAATGGCGCGAGAGGGTTGGTAAGACTTCCTTGTGGAATTACATAGTGTAGCTATACTGATAAAGGTGTACTTTATGTCTATATAGAATATATACGTAAACTATACATATATATATATATATATATAGAGTTAACGTAGGTAGGTACATGGGAACTCATCTCGATTGGCTGAATTCTTTTTGCATTTCTTCTCTTCTGTAACAAGTCCCCTCGCTTTCACATTGAGGACAGTTCAAAGCTTCAACTTTAAATGAACCCATGCAAAGAGTCGCGCTTCCAGGCTCTCGTCACAGCTGGCTGTTGGGAAACTTTTATTGCTTGCCAATTTCCCTATTCACTGGCAATGCGAATTAGCCGTTTGACGGTTTCTTAAACATTCGCATTGGTTAATACGGTAAGTTGACTGGATTCTTTGGTTACCCATAAACTTTGAGCTGCAAGTCTTGAAAAAAAATGGTGATTGACGTGCATGATAAGATGTGGATAATTTTTTGTAATAGTCTCTTTTCTTTAATACAGAAATACACATAAGGGATGGATTATTTTAAATATAGTTCCATGGTACATGTCAATAATCAATATGCTATTTTTCTCCTTATAATTAATGTAAATATTTTAGTTTGTATATAGGATGAATTTTTAAGAGAATATTATACGAACACGTATTGGCAATGACGCATAGGGAATAGCTACCAGCGACTAATGCGATCCCGACCATCAAGCCGCGTAACTGATTCCGGTTACACAATACTAATCTTTAAAGCCGATTTTAATGAATGAAGTGCCATTAGCCCTGCGCGACAGGCGTATCGCGTATACGGCAGCCAGGCTCGTTCTACTGCGATTTTCCGCGATTGACGTATCGACGGAAACAAAAAATTTTGAAAAATTTGTTAAGCAAATTTTCAAAATGAACTTTATACGTCTCTGTATACCTATATGACGTGGTATCCGCGGCGTGGAAAGCTTTTCAGATTTACCGGCAAGTGAAAGCTCGTCGACTCTTTTGTGGCTCGAGGCGAAAATAGAACCCGTGACACGAGGCGAAGAACGAATCTACATTTTTATTTGCATCGAACGATTTGCGATTCCGTTTAAATCGCGCGCGCAACTTGGTACATGCATACGCGACTACGCAATTGCTCTGAAGCGATTCCGATTGCGGTATCTGCGATTGTAGCATGAAATTGTAATTTTGAACTTTTTTTTACTTAGAATAATTCTACGATAGCAATTTTACACTCTGATAAGATATGGCAACTATGCTTCCGTGATTGCTGTACTTCGATTATTCGTGGATCAGGACATGATTTGAATTTGCTGTTTAATAGATATATATATATATATATATATATAGGTACATGTAGATTGAACAAACAGAAATTGAATTATCTGCACCTGAAATAGCCGGTTCATGGAAATATATTGGACGGTTCTATTTCGATAAAGTAGCCAAAGCCTGAAAGCAGATCGAACAAACAATGAACAAGATGGAGCGGTTAGGATGACAACAAGTGACGAATGGCGCTTCTGAGATTCCCAGGCTATTATGTAAATTTCATTAGAGTTTTTGCCACACTGCTTGCTCGCGATGAGGAACCTTCCATCCCCCCCTCCTGGGATTTTATTAGCTCCTGGATTTTTTTTATCAGGCAGATTACCAGTCCCACTATCCCACGTTATGAAGATATCGACAGTAAGATGAGAGGAAAAAAGATATACATATAGAGGACCCCTTTGATTGATGGGAGTCGCTGAGGTATCAAGAGAAGTGAATTAAAAAGATGAGATATATCGAAAGACTAAAGTGGAAGATACAGGAGGAGTCTGCGAGTATCCAGAATCAAGAAGCTGTCAAAATCCAAACAGTCATCTTGGAACAAAGAAAAAATGTTACGTAATTTTTGTCACACGTCGTATCAAGTTTTCTGGATTTCGAGACAAACCAAAACGAACGTTACGTAATTTTTATATGGATGGCAAAAAAATTTCTGTACGATCTTACCGAGATCTAGATTTAGATCTGGCTCGACTTATATCTGTCAACCTGGATTTAAATGTGTTTACCAATACATTGATTTATAAGCACGATTTTTTTTTTTTTTTTGGAGTTTAGGAAAGATACGACCTGGCAATAAAGTGTCTTGAATCCAGCGGCTATCCCTCAGGACCAAATGCGGAAGGAACTCTTTGGAAAGGGACTCCTTTATATTGACTTCAGAAATACCGATCGACTTCCAAGGATACGTGTAACTCTGCAAGGGATGTTTTCGTTTTTTTTTCCTCCTTTTTTATTTTCTACTCTTTTTCTCTAAGAAGCGAGGCCATCGTGCGTAGGGAATATAATTTAGTCAGCTGCCAGATATCTAAGGTAAATATGTATGTAGCCAGTCAATCGAATTCTACGTAACGCATCGTTCATTTTTCGCCAGGCAACGTATCGATCGAATTTGGCTTTCTGTTATTACTCGTTATAGATTTATTACATTACTTATCACTCGTTGGAGACATGCTATTGACTTATAAATCCGATCAATCAGTTATTTTATGAATACATATTAAAATGGTACAAGGAGCATCGACTATGTATCAGAGTGCAAACAATTTGCATAGCCATTACACACGGCAAATGACAGACAGAGTAAACAAGAAAAGTATACATGACGAATGGCTTGGAAGTAGTACAGGGAGCGTCAACGGTATCCTAGAGCGTAGACCATTGTCAGCTACCGACCGGCCTACATCCCCATTCCACGGAACAGTTGACGCGCGCTGTGCAAGTCGTAATTTGTAAATTTGCCGCAGGAGGGCAGCGCTTGCCGATTATTACTCAAATGGGAGGGGGTAATAGCTGGAATTTCTATTGACGAGGACGTCAGTCTTCCGAGAGCCGATTTCCTACGTCGAGCTCTTCGACGCCGCGTTCTTATTTCCTCCTCTCTACATGTTACTTACAGTTCCTCGCTGCTGTATATTCTTCTTCTCTTTCTTCCGAGGTATGTCTTCACTTGCTTATCTATGACTTGTTCATTCTTTCTCTTACCTGTTTTTTCTATTTTGTTTCGTTGGGCTATACTGTCTTCGTGATATCATTCTGGTATCACTTTCAACTCCGTAGTAAATATGCCAAGACGGTTTGAGCGGTGGGGAGTCGTGGGTCGGTGTCGGCATCCTATTGCAAAGCGATCACGTCAATCTGGGTTCGCTTGTGCTGCTCCACTTG
>JASANN010000233.1:1042529-1059646 GCA_031762395.1 Calameuta pygmaea | reverse complement strand
CGCACCCTTTTACTATTTTTTGAGTTTGCGACACGAGCATCGCAGTTGCCTAGTCCAGGCCTTTTTACGTAATTCATATTGCATTTGTTTTCTCTCGATTGTCATATTTGTATCGACTGCCCGGCATTTCCATAATCTTGTCTTAAGGTTCTTTAGATTTTGTTAGATTTTTCATACGCATTTTGAAAGTATGCCCGAAAATTTTTTGTCCAGCGATCAACCCCAAATTCATTGAATCACTGAATAATTTTTACTTCACATATTACCGTATGAATTAATAATTAGTACAGTATAATCAGTATACACATCGTGCAAATTAATTCCTTAGATATCGTGTTAACATTCTACCTGGAACTCGACAATGTATAGACGCTGTAAGGAAAACTGTAGGAAAATCATTATACCGGGTATACCATAGCCGTAACACAGTTTAAACTTTCGATACTGATTTCCCATAATTCCCTGCAGTCTCCTAAGGTATCAGGACGTCGATAGGTTGCGTTACGAACCATTAGCCTCACACGCTAACGTTACCTTACGACGTTACAAGGTAAAACGCGGTGAAACACGATCCTTCCAAGTACAGCTAATCGCTTCATTTTCAGATCGGGTATGTAAAGTATCACGTCATACACCTACATATGCACCTTATACGCAGATAAATCTGGAACCAACCGCAACTTAAATCTTCAAGACTTTCCATAATAAAAACACTTGATTTATTTCCGACGATTTATGGAAAATTCCACCGTATCAAGTTAGCACTATAGAATAAAGTCAAATACTATTCCCTCGTATGAATAAATAGTTACGTGGCTAAAGTTTCAAATCCGAGGGATTGTCGAGGGTTGGTCAGGACGAATATAGAATGTAATTGGGTGGGACTGTTAATAGAAAAATAGAGAAGTGTAGAGCGTGCGTGTGTGAGAGAGAGAGAGAGAGAGAGAATTGATATGTAAAACGAAAACAATGGACCCATGTCGGGAGTAAGGTAAGCGAATTACTCTTTCACGTGGTAGGACACAATAGCATCGGAGTTACATAATAATTGTGTGCGGGAATCGTGTATTTTGTACGTAATATTAGCCTCTGGCTATTTCGAAAATTCGTGCATGTTATTTCTATATGCTATTTAATGTTTCGCGTTCATCAGGCTTTTTCTATTTTTTTTTTTTTTTTTAATTACCTTTAACTAGACCCCATCAAGGTTTATAACGTTGTACGTAATAATTGAAGCTCAAGAAGTTAACGATGTTCGTATATGTACGGCGGTTATATAGCGTATTCATGGTAAAATGAAAAGCATCGGTTTCATTGTGAATATAATTGTAATAAAATGACATGAAACGCTCTCTATGCTGAGTTATTCATATTTCCCTAACAAGAGAATCATTTTTATTCGGCGCTGAAGCCCGGCTGGATATACGAAAGTCTTTTATGCATATTTTACTAGGAGACATGCGCTTGCGTCGTAATACGCAATGAAAATTTTTACCGAAAAATTATTCTTTGAGACATGACTTATTTTTTTTATTTTTTTCGTTGAATATATGCATGCGGATACGTATGTGAGAATACTATGTATATACGTACGTTTTAATACGTATCGTGACCCGGGTTACCCTCTCCACGAGGAACGTTCTGAAAATACTTGAGCGCGAATGTGAAAAAGAAAGGTGGGTCCTTCTAAAGGACTTTTGCAAGAGATAAATGCTGTACGGTGCAAGTATTGAACTTTCTTTCATCCATACTGAACAGTCCATAAGATATATTTTGAAAAAATAAAATTCGATCGATCGAAAATCTAATCAAGAAGGAAGATGAAGGGAATCATAAGTATCCTTTGGTGAGTGCATATAGTTATATATTATATATATGGGATCGTGGACTCCCTTGCAGCGGCCATGTTGAACGGGCCGATCCTCCCCGTGGCGAAGCCCCTTAACACTTTTACGATTTCCAACGTATTGAAACACGGGTAGAGATCATGTCCCGTCATATTTCCCCATTTTATCGAGGGAGGCGTCGCGACGTCGTAGGTGGTGGTCTTTTGGAGGAAGATAGCAGAGGAAATTCGAGAGAGAGAGAGAGGAAGAGAGATACATGGATAGAGAAACATGCTAGACACTTTAATTATATGTGTTTCACGGCAGTAAAGAGACTTCGAGCGTTTTCTTTATGGCGAATGGGAAAGTATAAAGGATCGCAGGAAAGCAATATAATTGCGGTGGCCTGCTGAGAGTTGACGTCGTTGGACTTGAAGATGGGAGTATGGCTGTCGTGTGTAGGCAGCAATAGGAAACGAATCTAAGGGAGTGAAGTGGGCGAATGGAATGTAATTCAGGAAGGAAGGAAGGAAGGAAGGAAGGAAGGAAGTAAAAATGGAAAGGAGAGCAAAGTCGATGCGGGGACCGCTGCAGGATCGCTTTGCCTTTGCCAGGGGTGTAGGACTGAAGGGAAGAAGGTAAAAGGGAGGAGTCCTTGTTAAAACAAGTCAGAAGCTCTGGCGCCAACCGAAGCCAGTTTGTAGGCATGACGTGGCCTAGCGACCATCAACGATTATTCCATCGAAAATCGTAGAGGCGTCTGCGCTTCCCGATAGAGTGCGCCACTCGCGACCCTATCGGGACTAGATCGTTCTCGTATGAATCGATATAGTTTAAATGACACGATTCCCGCACGAGATAAGGAAACTGCCTCGAAGTTCGTCTGGGTCGCGGGGGCCAAACAGTCCTCGGCAAAAGGCTGCGACAAGCATTAAGACCGAATGATAAGGCTGTCTTACGGTTACGTGGAGGAAATTGGAAGCGAGTAACTTGACGTATCGTGAGTTGGGCTAGGATGGTTAGGTAGGGCGGGGCGGAGGGGGGAGGAGGAGATCGATCCGTGTCCTTAGGGGAGGGAAAACTTTTAGGGAAGTCGATAGTGGTTAAGGGATGATTTTATTTTTGGGATATATATGTAGACGGCAACTACGGTACCAGCTCGGCGTATACGTATAATACATTATGTATATGTACAGCTTGTAATGCTCTGTGTCTGCTGCAATATTTTTGTTTGCTTTCTACATTTTCGAATTCGTCTTTCTTCATTCTTCAGTGACGTTTAGACAGGCAAACTAGTTGGTTTGTAATAAAACATAACTGGAACCACCGGGCGCAATGCACGCACTTCCTGCGTCTAATGCCGCTGTCGCACGAACAAAAGAAAACGGAATTACTAGTCGCGCGCACGTTGTTCCGTGTTATGTGAATAATTTATCTAACTCAAGATCCACGCTTGGATATAATAATGAGGTTTGCCTAAGCTTTCGTGGCACCACTGTACGTCCTATATATTTGTCACGAATCGAAAAAGTTTCCTTGGCGGTCAGGTCTCAACTTTGTAATTCAAGTATATACCTTAATATAGATAATCTTTATATCTAATAGGTTCACTAGGCAGGCATTAGGAATATGGATCAGTTATATATTTCTTGTGTGACTTGACCCCCATTTTGATTTCTAAGGATAATCTGTTTATAGTATGGCACGCGTTTACGAAATGGGCGAACGGGGCAAAGTGGCTTGATTGAATTTTCAAATGACAAACGGCTCCTGTACGATTTTTTAATGAACTTTTTTATCTGATATTTAAAATAGGGTCGAACGAACGACCCTTTGAGAACCTTGACGCCTTCAAGGTGTTGCATCGCACAACGGAATAGACAATTTTCACGCTGGAAATAATCAAGGAATAGCTTTGCTTAAATTCATTAATTTCTTCGTTCGTATCATTTTGGATCCTGATTCTCGCTTTTGCATTAATTATTAACCAAACGTCGATAATCGTCCTTTAAAAATACAATCCGCCGGATATATAAATTCCATAGACTGACGGAGGAATAGGGGCTGGTTTAAAGTGGATTTAACTGTCTCGTTACGTAATGTGCATATAGATATACGAAAATGAATTTTGCGCTGAAATATTTCATTTCCCATGATGCACCCCTATCACTTGTATCTAGATCTTCCAGCTTTTGTGCGTCCCTGGATCACGTTATTCCGACAAGGACCAAATCCAATACGCAGGTTACAGTGAAAAAGCAAGCTTTGATTCTCTGGAAGGAAAATATTTATTTGGACAGTAAAATTTTTGGTAAATAAAACACTGAGCAAGAGTTCAATTAAAACGAGTATAATTAGGTATCGGCAAAGCGTACGAAATTAATACCAGCTCTTCAAAGTGCAATATTAAAGGGAAGCAATGTATTAGAAAGATTGTTAATAGTTACGAAAGAAAAATATTCGTGATCCTATAGCTATATTTATCATACACCGATTGGTATATCACAGGGTACATATCGTTTCTGGTTTTCCAGTTATCGAATAAAAGTTCTGTAGGCAGAAATCCGCGCTCGCATTCCCACCAATTTCGGAACGCTTTTCCGTCGCGGCGCCTATAATATATTATACAACACGGCGTTTCTCGGCGAAACGACATTGCCGAGCAACCCTCAATGCTCCCGGTTGGTAGAGGTATAACTACGAGGATATCTCAGGCCGAGTAGAATGGAATAGGTGGTATAGCTACCATTCGCGGCGAGAGGCACCAAATGAATACGAATGTTCGTATTAGAATACGGGCAACCGACTTCGTTCGTTATTTATTGTACTGCGTACCGAGCAACCAATTCGCCGTATAGCAGCGCGAGAGCCGTGACTCGGGGACATTAACGGCCTAACATCGATCACTGAAAGTGGAAAAGAAATTCGACTTACCAAGAGATTAGGCCTCAGAGCTTTTCTAATGCTTGCTCGAGTGTCGGCAATACCCAATTTCACCTGATACTCCCGTGACGTGGGAACGGGTGCTCGAGTGATTTCTTCTCCCTTTGTTTTCTTTCATTTCTTTGGTAGGAATTTATTTATATGTTGTATTTTTTTTTTATATAGGGTGCTCTAGATTAATTAGTTACACTTTGTATAGTCTAGACTTAGGTACGGTTGATGGTATTGCGAGTCTAGACTCTTGGTAAAAGCGTATCGCACTGTCGAGCTGGCTGGAATTTTTCTTTGCTTTTTTTTTCTTTTTTTCTTTAGTATTTTGTATGTATGGTATGGGGAGTGCTTTAGTACATTGAAGGTGGAAAGTAGGAGGATATGAATTTCTGGGAAAAAGTATGCAAAAAGTACTTGAATACTAAAAGATTACGGGAATCAGGACAGTCCCGGGAATCAGTTCGTTTATATTGGTTTTCTGCGCGTTTTTTTTTTTTACGTACGAGAGATTTTTTTTCTTTTTAGATAAACTTACAGCTTAATGTCGGAATGAATTCGTATTTACCCAAGAAGACAGTGTCTCGCGACGAGACGTAGAAAGAAAAGAACGAGATAAATTTGCTAACGGACGAGGAGGAGAGGCCCGTGTTGTTTGACAAATTGAATTTGCGAAATAGAAATGAATCGCGAAATTTTTACGTAGGCGTATAATACACTGGACACTTTTTCTTTATTCGTTTGTACCTACAGAATTTTTTTTATCTCAGGAAAAGAAACGTTAGGTATTGTGGCTTGCAAAAAATGTATTAAAGTTGCGAATTGCGATTAATTTTTTATTCGCGTAATTTTGTATTTTATTGCTAATTGATTACGTAGACAGTTTCGCTTTTAATATTTTCATTGTAAATAATAATTATACTTTTTTTGCTTTCAGGTGAGTGTCCCATAGATTAATAAGCTCGTTAAGCAGCACACGACTGATGAAATCCGGCGGTAAGCAATTTAACGCACGTATACTTTTAGGACACACGTTATACTTACGGTGCGACGTACGATTTTACGGTAGACGACATTAATTTCGCCTTTGCCAGTTTTTCTCGCACGAAACAAAAATTAAATTGGGGCGAGATAGCGCTTCGAATAAATTATATACTTAATTGTGATTCTAAAGCCCTCTCCTCGGGACCTCAACCTACGTGATACATTTTTAATATTGCAGGACATCAATCTCGCATTAACCTAAATTGAGACTGTATGGAAAATATAAAAAAAAAAAAAAAAAAAAAATGAACGAAAGTAAAGCTGAAAGCGCCTGGGGTATCCGATACGCGACATTTTCTAACTATATAGACTCACCTTGACGTTCCACTTTAACGAAATAGCTTCGGTACTCTTGACACGTGTTTCGATTAAAAATCTGTTTCTTCGCGTTCTGTTTCAATTCGATTTTTTTTTGTCTTTTTGTCTGCTTGGTTCTATACGCTCTCTTCCACTTGGATCTTAATCTATACGTACATGCACTACGTAAGATACTCATTGAGAATACATTCACGTCGCTAATTACGAATTAATACAGATATGACGGATAAATCAAACGAGCATATCTCCATTGACTTTTTTTTAAAATAAAAAGCCACTTTATCCTGACTTTCTTATTTTTTATAGAAACTTTAATTTCGGGCGTATATAATTTACCATCGGCGATTGGTTCAAAGTCTAAGTGGACGTATGTATTTTAAATTCGTTATATTTTATCAGATCGGTCCAAGTAATAGATCAATCTCAGATTAAAAACTGTCTTACTAGCATATACTTATTTTTAATTTTAGCAATTTTTTGTTCCTCGTATAAGCATACGTGTATACTTTCAATAGTACCAGCCAAAGCCGTCTATACTATAGATATGCCGTATATTACCACGAGGAGTACGTATTTGTAAATACAGTGCACTATGCACCCTATAGCATCAGGGTGCATCGGATGCACTTTCGCCGTGTAAGTGCAGGCGGTGTTCTCAAGCGAGATGAAAAGTGAAAATTCGATTAGCCTCACGGAAACAAGAGCGTCGCCGCTTGCCCTGGGAATAATAGAAAACCATGGGAAACTTTTGTGGGAACGAGACGCCATAGAACCCCATGCTTCTCGTAGAGTCAAAGCCATTGATAAAGAGCGTGGAGGAAGCTGAGCTGACTCTGCTGAGTAGTGGTGGTGATGTTGGCTCCAGGTCGAAGAAGAACCAAGACGCAAGAAAAGGGCTTAGCGTCAGGTCGACGAAGATAGAATGTCGAGGTTGAACCGTAGGTCGGGAAGGGGGTGAACCGTAGGGGGGAGGGGGCGGTTGAACAATGCGAGAAATTTTGTCGAGAACAAGAGATCCGATACTAAACAAGAGATAAAGCGAGATGAGAGGATTGATGGGGAGGGTGACTCCGGGCAACTATGCTTACCTGTAGCGATGAGATCAGTGGCTGTAGAGGAGGTTTCAGGACTTTGGATGCTGCTCCCTTTTTGCCGCAGCATTTGACTTTCAGGCTTTTTGGCCACGCGTGCTTCTTCCTTTACCATCCGCTTCTCTTTTCTAGTTTTCTTCTATTTTGCTATGCGTTTACGACACTGTCAAATTTTCAGGTACTCGCTCGAGCAACGGATTTTTAAAATCCCTCTCGAACAATTTTCTCTGGCAGATGGACCATTCGTGAACGTTGATCGTCCATTCAGAATTCACTTTCGTAAATTTTTATGTTTTAATTGATATACGTGGCATATAGTTTTGAATTTTTTTTTTAGATATTTTTACGTTAATTATGTGTATTGGCAAACTTAGCATTACTTTATTTTGGAAATTCTGCCCTCGATAATTGTCTTGTGAAAAAAAAAGGTGGAGCAAAGGTTACCAGAAAATTAATTTTCTCCGCGAGTAGTGCTTTGCAGGCTCTATCTCGAGCTTTTTGCGAATTGCGTATAGCACGATACTGGATGGGGTAACGAACTGTTAAAGCGCGGGCAAAATAGCTAGAAGCCAAAATTAATGGCAGCCGTGTCGTTGATGGGGTAGATGGGAGGCGTAGGACGAGGGTGCTCGTTGGCAGTATAGATAGCAAAATAGCTCGTGAGAAGTAAAAAAAAAACCAATGGAAATACGTGGTAGCTCGACGAGAAGGGGGAGGGGGTGAAAAAGGGAAAAAAATATTCTCCGAGAATTCGATAGGCACGTGGATACCTCAGATGGTGCGAGCTTTAAGGAGTTTCAATTTTCAAGTAAAATCCCACTTCTCCCCCCCCCCCTCCTCCCTATCGCCTTTCATACAGTCTCATATCCGTAGTGAAAACTCGACAACGATGGTTACACGGTACGTGTATAACGAGGTTAAATAGGAATGTCGATGGTTCGAAATTTAATTAAAATTTTTAACTAGCTAAAGTTTTTCTCGTTTACACGTGACTCTTTTGTCGATTTGCTAAATATTCACTTTTGTTATTCGCATTTGCTTTTTAAACCATTTTTTGTATCCCTTTCGCCAATGCGTTCTATGTCTCACAATCAGTAATTTGACTGTACCTGATTAGTGAAGACAGTAGCCGACTCGCAACTGGCTATGCCGTAGTCAATTGAAAAGCAAGCATCGCCGCTGACTCTCTTGCTGCAGCATTGGCAGCACTGCTACATTGTTGGCTTAACTGCTCATGGAAAATTGGGTGGGCAAAGCTTTGACAGGTTGTTTGGTAAACAAGAGCTGCGTTTGCGTGCAGCACCATCACTATTGGTGATTTGCCAATGGTTGCCTCCCTTTCCGCTTGCGCTGCCATAGAAAATAACACGTCACCGAGTCATTTCGTAATTACTGTGTGGCTCAAAATTTTATGTCTGCCAACAGCACACCTGTAGGCTGTAGATGTAAAGCGTGGAGATCCATGTATGTCTATTTCCAGAAATGAAGCTTTTTGTTTGATAGATGAACCAGCTTTCTTGCATATAAAAACTCGTCTGGAGCACTTCTCGATAATGTGTACGATGATTCTGGCTACTTTTTCCTCTAGATTCTATAGAAGTCCATTTGCTGCTGGAGCAATCGAAAAATGGCCGACTCTAAAGCCAGATAGCGAAGAAGAATGAGTAAAGATGGCAATCGAGAAAATTGACACGTTGCTGTTTCAGTCATTAGGCCAATGAGTCTGTGCTTTGGCTGCTGGCATCGGGACCCATTATCATTTTTTTAGCACGATGCATGAAGTCTAAATTTATGTGAATGTAAACACAGTTATGTACATAGATATAAATCGAAGCCAGAGTGCGGAATATGTACGTGTATGAATTTGTATGAAAAAACATTGTTGGCTCAAAAAAAAGAAAGACAGAAAGTCTGTCAAGGAAAGTAAGTATCGATGAAGTAAAGGCAGAGCAAGAAAGAAAAAAAGAGTATGAGAGTCGACGAAATTTTTAGAACAATAGAATCGTCGATAAGAAGGTGGCCAGACGGAAGTCCTGGAATGAGGATAGCACAAGGGATGAAAGGATCTCAGGCAAAGGGATAGTATAGCCAGAATAGGGAAGCTCCAAGTGGGGAATAGAGTTGCGGTCGTGCTCGGCCATCTTAAAGAGTCCCTGTAGCGGGTACTTTAACCCATTTTAACCAAAGAGAAGCTTTTCTATTTTCGCCAAGCTTTACTTTCATTTAATTCTATTTCTCATTTATTGGGTCCACGCTGTTCTCTTTTCTTTTTTTTTCATCGGAACACGCTCTTTACCTTCCGCACGTAAAGTGCGACTATGTGCATGTGTATCCAGTGGATATTACCTTACCTAACCAGACAGAGGAGGAAAAATGGTCTCGACTATATATATATATATACATACGCATACGTATATACGAACGAGGCACCTAAGCACATCTCATAAATCCAAAGACGTTCCAAAGAAAGCAGATCAGAGTTTGAGAAATGGATGGATTAATGCGATCGATGAGAAATTCGGAATTTTCGTGAAACCTTCATGTCCCCACAGTAAATCGAATTCCAAGGAAAGTCCCTCTGGGCTAAACATTACCAATCGATTAGGACAAATTTCATAGTAGAACTTTCGTAGATGTCCTTCCGTCACGTGCCTGTAATCTTTATTATCGTCGACACTAGGTCATATATCTGCTTATGGATATAGGACACAGCCCCATTTCACATATTTCTATAGCCACGTATAACCAGGGTTGAACCGAAGCACTTCAATCCACGTTTTAAGCATTGCTTAGACCGACATCCGACACACTGTCAATCCATTCATACCGATCCCGACGGTTTTAGCTGGTCGATGTAGCAGAATAGTCAGACTTTGTAATATTTTTTTTTTTTTTTAACGTTGGCGATGCAAAACTACAAGATCCGGATTAGACTGTGGCGGCCGTAAGTTCTTCTCATTTCCTCCTGCGTCTCAGTTTTATCTCACCGTGCGACAATCCTTCATTGTCTTGTGAAATTTGCGGCGATTTCGCGCGGCCTTAACACACGGCTAATTACTCCTCCGCGAGCGTAATTAAGGCGCGACTTTACCCTTAACGAGGAGTCCGCAAGTTTTATATGTCGTTTGTGTATATAGATATAGAGGTGTGCAAGTACTGCTAATGTTTCTAACGAAAAATATGACCAGGGACAAATTTTTCTAGGCGTTCGCGTACACTCGGAGAGACTACCAATGCGGCGGTCTAATGCAAAACAATTTTCAGACCGTGTGCAGGAGATTTTAGTTACCGGCCGAAATCAAAGTTCAATTAACTTTTCCGTGCGAACAATCGACGGCTGATGAACCAACCGAACCCCATGAATCGCAATCCCGCTACAAATAGACAACCCGAGATGTATTTTTAATTCCCCGACCAGTCCGCTCTAAAAACATTCATTTGTTTTTCGCTGAAGCTTCTGCAGAAACATCGCTCGACTGTCTGCTCGATCGTAATCCTCGAAATTATTAGTTTCCTTTGCCAGTAGCAAACGACGTGTTGCCCTGAAATTTCGGATCCTGAATCCATGGTCGATAAATGCCGGTAGGTTTTTTCGGATATGATTCACCTTTTGCACGCCACGTGTTTATCACAGTAACAGACCAGATACAGCATACATTGACAAATACGATAAGACAGTATGTACTGTTTACATACGCGAAATATACGATAAGCCATGTTATGACTGCTGACGTTAAAATATCAAAAGTTTTCGCAAACCAATCAGAAGGTCTAATCGTCGATTTTCAAAGGATCTAATCACAGGACGCTGACGAATTGCTAAGACGGGAAAGTGATTTTCGTTATTTTCCAGCGAATTAGGGATAATTAGGGTAAACCCTTAGTAACGTGGGGTCTGGTAGGTACCGAGGAAGAAGGTTATTCACGAGGTTGGATATTAGTGTAAAAAAGGATAGCTAAAGATAACGACTAAAGATACAGGAGGGGCTGTTCTTGTCTTTTTGTTGTTCCTCAGTGACAAATACTCCCACGTTAAGTTAAGAGGGACCGGTGGAGCAGAGTGGGGTGACACGAGGGGGGGGGGGGGCGGGCGGGATCGTTGTTTCGTGATAATTAAAGTACAGGTGTGGTCGTTAGGTGAAATTAATTAGGACAAGTGCTCTACTTCCCTCGCCGCAACCTTTCTTGGAGGTTACGGCCTGAAACACAGCTCGCTTCGGTACTCAAGGCGAACCCTCACCAACTACCATTGCATTGCCACTTTTTTGCAATAACTGTTCACGCTTCTTGGCCCTGATCCTTCGCTTCGACGCCACTACGGCTGTTCGCTGTATACCGAATCCGAAAATCAAGATCAGCTGGTAGAAGACTTGAGGGCGTTGGCTGAGCTCTACCGTAATTTACGTTGATCGCAGGGGGGACGGGGAGGGAGGACTCTTCCGAGATTCTGACCGTCTGCGAAATTAAGGGAGAAATTGCGAATTCCGTATTTGTCTGTTCCTCATGGACAAGGTGTCGTAATCCTGGCGGAGGCTGGGACCTGGCTACATCCGACTAGAGAAGCATTCTCAGGCGTGAATAATTTCATGAGTTTAAGCTCGAGCCTTCATCCTGGTCAACTGGAAGCTCCAGTTCCGTTTTACCCTTTCGTAGGTATGTCTGGGTAGCTTGGGATATATGTAGGCAGCTTTTGCTCCTACGTGGAATATCGGCCGGAAGTCGTGCTGAAGCTTTGCTTGGCGAAGCTCGGTAACGTTGGGAATGATTGCAGGAATGTCGCCGGGGAATAACGTAGGCAAAGTGCAACGGTGGAAACAGTGGGATCGGGACTGAGAAGTAAGACGTATAAGAATGGTAAGAATAGTCGTTAATAGTGGTCGTTAAAGTCGTGTCGTATAATATGTAGAAAGATGTAGGTTAAAGATCTCTTCTAGTTGTCTACTGTAACGGAAACGGTATTTATCCGCGAGCCGTGTTACGGCGGTTGCGAATAAGTCGTTTGAACTTAATCGGGAAGCATAAAGTGTAATAGATCGGATATCAAGTTTTAACACGAAGTTGGATTTGGGATAGGAGGCTGTACTTTTAGGTTATGGCTTAATAGATTAAATTCTTTGTTTTAATTAATCATAATATACAGTTGAGACTTATAGAATTTTCATGTGAGGATAATGACTGTATGTATAGAGATAAATTTTTATAATTAATTAATCTGAGTAATTGATCGCGTCAAGTTGCATCTGATAATCCAAATATCAATGTGCATGGAAAATTTACGTATCGCTTATAAAAATGTCAACTGATATTTACGGTAAAGCGCGGTTCGAGGAACGTGTTGATTTACAGCTGTCAAAAGTTAACGACTTCGGGGATTTACCTTCCATCTTGGATAAAATCCAAAGATCAACGGTTATCGTTGAGTGAGCCATCAGGTTTCGAATTTCGAGAGTCCTCGATCTAATCCTCGTGCAGCCACTTGCCGTGAACCATCCTTTCAAAAGTTGGCCAAGAGACGCGAAGTTGCTCAAACGAGTTTCTCAGGAGTGGCAGACATTCCATTATGACAAAGTTCCGTTGCTCTCTAAACCGGGTCGTGGGTCGTGTATTCTTCTTGAATCGCCTGTACATACGTGTATCTGTTGTACCTACGTATTCCGCTAGTAAGTAAAGTCTGACTTAAGCGACAGAGATTCTCTAGGTACCCACCTTATCCTATATGACTTTAGAGCGTTATTTGACAAACACGAAAAACACGTGGGTGTTCGGAACATCGGAACATCGGAACATCGTCCGATTTCCAAAAATCCAAAAGCTTTCGAAAAACATTTTCCCGGTACGTTTGTACTCGGCGAAAGGCAAACTTTGGAAATTCGCCGTACGTCGTGCGTCCTGCCTATCTGATAGATCTTGTCTTACGAGCCAAGTAACCCGGTCTTGTATAGTCTATTGAGGATAATAAATGAAGATCAATCACGACGCTTAATCAGGTCCAGAGATTTCTGATAACTGAATCAGTGGCTTGTTCGTTTATCGTGACTTCCCTTTGTATCTGAATATCTATGAAAAGTACGTATAGCTACCTGCGCAGCCATCTTTGACCCTTGCTCATTTCTTCTCACGATTACTTGCTACGTATCTTTCTTGTCCTATTCTATCTCATATCCTTCGACGGGACATCACGTAGTGACCGTGTCTAGAGAACTTGTCTGCAAAGTACATCTTCCGCGGGATTCGCCGTAACACAAGGATCGTTCCTTGGCGATTCCGTAACGACGTGGAATCTGACGTAAGTCTCGTCACGCCGCTCGTGTTCTCGTCACGGCTGTCAGGGCTTCTGTCCTCGCGCAAAGCTGCCTCTACTTTTTTGTCGTTTTTACCTGCCTCTCGTCTCCTGAGAATTTCTCAATGGCTACGTTTGTTGCTCTCCAATTTTCCGCTGTACCGTCACCTTCGCTCAAAGCTTTTCTTCGAGTATTTTCTCGAAATTTATTTTTTTTTGTTCCAACGATACACGTGTCATAGATATTTTACAATTTGCCGATAAAATTAACGGTATTTTTGCAATTCTCACTCAAGATCCATGAAACCTCCAAAGCAAGAGAGCAAAGGGTGGCCAAGGTAAAAGTAAGCGAGGAGAAAGTCCCTGCTCAATTTTCATTCCAAAGGTGCACGTGGCATATATACACAGAGAAGAATTTTCATGGATCGATACATTTCGAAAGTATGCCATCCGCCTTTCGCGTCGATTTACGAAGCTCCGGACGTTAAAGTGGTTCGATTATAAAGAGCGTGAAGCAGCAGTGGCTAAGAAGCACCGAGGGAATTCAATTTTTCGTATCGCCTCGAGCGCGATTCGCAAATCCTTTAAGACTGACGACGTTACCTACAGAGCGCTCGATAAAGTTCAATCTTTTCGCAGCGGCATAATGTAGTCGAGGTACCTTACGAGTGCGCAGTATACACACACACACACACACAGACAAGAAATATGGAAGTTCCTGGTACCGGGTGTCGCGATACGCACTACGATTTTATCTAAACCGCGAATTCGAAACGTGTCCCGGACCAAAACTCTCGGCGGACGAATTGTTTTTGCCATTTGGGCCAACTGGACAAATATATCGCGAAACTCGTGCACCTAGCGTAGGAAAAAAAGTAGGACTCCAAAACCCGCTGGACATTCTGTCACGAAAACGTTTGTCTCTGGGTTATCTATCAGGAGATCGCCTAGACGACGTTTTATCCCCAGGTGCTTGGACTAAATCAATGAATAATTAGAGCGTCGCAAGTCGGCCCAAGTACGAAATGGAATTAATATTAGTTCCTCGATGCATTCGAATGAGTATGCATTCCTACGGCGTTGTTGTTATTATTATTATTATGTTTGTTTCCGTCTCCAAAGTTATAATTGATTTCCGTAGAGCGTCGCTTCAACTCGAAATGACAAATTAAAATCAGTGCTTCCTCCGCCGGAAACACTTTTAGATATATTGTTGTGCTTTTCGCGTTACGCGAGGAATGCGCTTGCGTGACTGGAAAGTGTAACGCGATTCCACAAGGACCCACAGGGAGTCTCCGACCGAGTCTCGGAAAGCAAGTTAAAAAAATTGTATCTGTATACGAGTTCATTTGCTTCGTATTCCATGTCCTACATTGATTTGGTCGTGTATGGATACCATATAAATCATATTGTAATTGTATCACTGAAAATTTCGATGAAATCTAGTGAATAATTTACGAGTCAATAATTTAAGTTCATATATGATTTATATACTATCCATCGTCAAAACCATATATGCTTGGTAGGTGAACTATATATATTATTTTTTTTTACTTGAGAATATTCATTTCTACCATCGTTTTTATAGTTGCAGCAATTGGATATAACGGAATCCTTTGTAGCGGCTATATCCTATTATGCCATTTGGTATACACAAGAAAGCGAACGAATAAGTGTACGAGAGGTTAGCTTTTCAGACCCGTCGACCGTCTATATTCCTTTTACGTCTAAAAGTACAAGTGACGGCCGGCTTCCTCTGGACTCCTTTAATTTGTTACGCCAAGCCCGATTCCTCCTGCTAAAACATTTATTATTTAACGGGTGTTCGAGTGCGTCCTGGCTACGCAGAACTGGCGGATATCGATCGGCGCCTCTAACTTATGTCAATAATTTGCCAAAGTACTGCGTATAGAAGGCTCTTTCAGTTCCACTTCCATCTCCATCGCCACCCACCAATTACAGGACAATAGATACTCGTTCGCCCTACTACAGCACATACTCGATCCCAGTAGAATCTCACGTGGAACATACCAACCCTTCTCCATCCCCTTTTCGTACCTTATATATATGTATACATGTGTATAATTTCTACACGCGTCACAGTCAGCTGTATACAGGCGAATAATACACGAGAATATACACGCGAAGGGGCTTCCTTGCTCGACCTGGCACACAGTTTTGCCAGGTAATGCTATATAATTAGGGTAAGGGCGTATATATGTTCTGGGCCTACAATTTTAGTTAGTGTCTTAGATGCACGTATGTATACTGTGGTAGAATATGCTGTACCTACGTATTATCAAGGAGATACGTACGCGAGTCCTTCGCTTTCGGGATATATTGTACATAGAGTATTTACTCGAACGCACGAGGTATTTCTCGTGCACTGGCTCATAAAAAAGCTCAGAGCCCAGACTGAGGGAAAGAACACAGTAGTTTTGATCACTAGATTGAAAGTGTTGAATATTTTTGAAAATTCATTATTAGCAGGGTCTTTGGTGAAATTTCATCATTGACGGGTGTAACTGTGTATTAGCTTAATCGTTACAGTGTCGACTGACTTTGTTAAGATATTTCGATACGATAGATATTATATCATTTTTTTATTTTTTATTTTAATATCGATACACTTGGTGTATGGATCCCTTTGTACCAAGATGCCAGCTTTGTTGTTTGAGGATCATTTATTTTTCATCGAGAAATCCAAAACTTTTAAGCTCTATCGCCGTATCATGTTACACGGAGAGTCTCTGTGTGTGTAAGGGTTGTTCGGAGAAAGGGTTTTGAGAAAGTTTCTCATCTCTGGCCACGAGGCGTGGCGAAGGTTACAAAACAGGAAGATAACTCGAGACAAAGACTTCACTTATAACGTGGCGGGCTCTCGCTATAAAATTCTGAGGAATTATTAATGAGCGTCTCGCGAAAATTAATGATGTCGTTATTAAGTAGCGGACCGCGGGAATGGGCGCTGACTCCGATCGCTAAGGTCACAGTCTTGCTGACGATATGTAAGTTGCGTAATTCCTAAAGGCCTGTAGGATTGTATTTCTGATCAACAGTCAGGGATTTTTGGTAGGAAAAAAAAAGATTCAGTATAGTATTGGCATGTCGTGTAAAAATATTTTCCGTACGTAGATCTACGTAAGACGTCTGTGAAAAGTCCAAGGACGTCGGGGACAGAGTTACGAAATAATGAGATAGCAAAATCAGGAAGTTCTTTTAGTTTTCGTATTCTGGGAAATAGACACGAGAATATTAACCCTTTAGGATCGAAAGTTCCTGCATATATAGAGCACAGCTTAACTTGGATCAGCTTCACAGTCGAGCCAACCGAATAACAATATCCACGGTATTGTGTTATTCTGTAGGTACAGAGAGATTATCCTTAAAGTCATCCGACGCTCTAAATCGCCTGCTCATTCAAAGTTTGCCGATACTCTTGGGCGATTAATGCACCACGCACTGTTCAAGCCAGGACGATATAATTTGCCAGGATTGAGAATGGTGGGTATAGAAATCATTATGGGATAGAATGACACACAGAGAGAGCGCGAAAGAGAGAGAGAGAGAGAGAGAGAGAGAGAGAGAGAGAGAGAGAGAGAGAGAGAGAGAGAGAGAGAGAGAGAG